>JAIEZT010001390.1:20442426-21037426 GCA_019594935.1 Periophthalmus modestus | reverse complement strand
ACCCTCATCTGCATCTCATCTGTGGACATCTGTGCAACTGTTGTCATCCTCCAAAATATATCTTTCAACTTCTCTTCTGATCTAAAGTGCACACTGAAACAGCAAAGCCCTTACAAAAAGATGTGTCCAAGAATGACAGTCTTTGGTTTTGCCATGTGTTTTTGCAGTGCATCTGCCTTCCTTCTCCAGCCCAAAGAGAAAAGCTGAGGAAGCGCTTGGTCCTCTTGGAGGCCTTGAATGTGGCGAGGAAATTATCCGCACATTGCGTGAGACTGCGCTGCAGTCTGTGACAGCACTCATCAGTACGGCATTAATTAAGGATAAATACAAAGCATAAACAATAAACACACGACCACAGAAACCACCACTACCTCCTATACCACCAGTTCAGTCTCGCCAAAAAAAGTAAATACATCAATCCTTTCAAGATTTCTCTCAACCCGTCAAAGAATCCTCTCTATATGGGCTCTTAAGTGAAATGCATTATTCAACAAATAGGAGCGTAAGGATGTCATTCATTGGAATCAGGCTAACCAGAATTAGATCGTATTTCACATGGCAGCTTGGCAGGATCCAAGTGCAGATGTGCAACTTGGCATATCGAGTCTTTTCTAAAATAACCTGTTTTTTACTCTGTGGGTCTGGGGCTGAGTTTTCTCCTGTTGGATCTGATTTGTCCGTGTTTATGGAGGTTTAAACGATGGAGCTTGTGAGTGCGCCCAAGTGCGGTGGAACAGGAGTAAGTGCGTGCGTGCAGAGGGGGTGGCGGAGGGGACAGCTGTAACGGAATCACTTCATAAGTGAAATACCACTCCCTGTACAATAGCCAGCCACAAACCAGAGCTGTGGTGCAAATGTTTTTCCAACATGGCATGGATCTACCCTTGCATACTGAAATTAAAAAATGCATTTTTCGCTTCCTTTATACCGAAAACCAAAGAAGGTTAGGATCAGTACACTTTGTGATTTAGGTTTGCGATGCACAAAGGACTGAGGTTAAATAATTTCCAAACCCAAAAGAATGTTTGCAGATCAAGTGGACGATACCATATGTCCACACAAATGTTACACCTTTTCAGGGAGGAGACGAGTTCACCAAGACAGCCTTCTAAATGCCGGTGTCATGGAGGACAATCTATTGAATGGCAAATAAAGGCTCCTTAAATGCATTAGTTCTACACAGTTTCACATGCTGGGGGCTACTTTGCATCTCCCTGCAAGTTAAATTTCAATAGACACTTTATTTTGTAGAATGGTCTTATTGAGAGGGCTGAGGGGATGAACTAAATTCCAGAGGCCTGCTGGGAGAAAACAAGATGGCCAAGTGTGACATGTGGCTTTGTTGGCGGAGAAGAGATGTCTCTCATGGCCATCAGGGTGTCAGAAGTGGTTACCTCTAATCGTCACTGATAGGCAGAGCGAGCCCGGGCACAACCGCAGGGCCTCGTGATTCAAATCACAACTGCTTACAAAAAACGCACCATGACCACACATTGACAGATTAACATTCCGCATGTTTAACTCATATCTCAGGAGCTGTGAATGAGCAGTGGCAAAGCTCCCTCTATCCAGATTCCGCATCACATTGTTTGACCCTTTTTCCTTTGCGTCCTTCACAATGTGAACCTGGGGAACAGGACCATTGGAATGTCAAAAAGGAATTTGTGTGAATGGCTGCTTGACCTGAGTCACCACTTAGTGTCAGCATAGCAGTCCTGCACAATCATTAACAACTGGACCATGGTGACCAGTGCCACAGCCTATAGGAGCGGTGGTGACCTCAGTCCCATGACTGGCATGGCAGTACACGGTCCAGGAAATCCTGGGTCTGGATTACTTCATTAGCCATGACCTTCCAAAGAAGTGATGGAACCACCAGGCATTGGTATATATACACCTTGATGGTCATCATTGTAAAGTCCTGGTATGTGATGTGTCATTTTATATCAAGAAAACATGTTTAAACATGGAACTAAATGACTGTGTGTATGCGTGTGCGTGTATATATATGTGTGTGTGTGTGTGTGTGTGTGTGTGTGAGTGGAACAAATTTTGTTGACTTTGATGTATGTTAATTGAGTAAAGGTGTTTACATTTCTTAATTAATATTCCCCTTATTGTATAAACCAATTGTTTTGTCTAGATTAATCGCACAGGGGTCTGCCACCTTCTTGTCTCCATGTAGATCAGTGGTTCTTAACCTTGTTGGAGGTACTGAACCCCACCAGTTTCATATGCACATTCACCGAACCCTTCTTTATTGAAAAATAAAATATGATTTTTTTTTCAAATTCAAGACATTGGTTTGTTTTACTAATGCACAAAATGAACCGTGCATTAACATCACTGTGTTCAAAGAACAAAACCAATACATGAACTCACAACAAATTACATACATACCTTTTCACAAAGACATGACCTTTTTTAATACTACCACAGTGAACTGATTTTAATGTTTAACCTTATATATTCCAATCATGAACTTAATGTATTTATGCTATTATTATTTTTTTTTTTTTACCTTTGTCTTTGAGACCAGTTCAGAAATATGTAGCTTCACCTTGGCAAGTGCCACTCTCATGTCATTTTCACAGCAAAGTCTGTTCCGTGTCTCATGCCGTGTCTCAATTCACCAAAGTGCCCTTAAATGCGCCCTTCAAACGGCGCATTTAAGTCGGGTGGGTACTTTGACCTGCACTTTGAACAGTACATCGAACGGTGCACTTGGCGAATTGAGACACGGCGTCAATTCGACAAATGTACCCTTCGATGTACTGTTCAAAGTGCGTGTTGAAATACCCACGCATTCAAGTAGGGCGGGTACTTCGATATGCACATCAAAGGGTGCATTTTCGAATTGGGACATGGCCGGCATCTGGAGACGCTCGCAGTCCGCGAGTCTATTGGCGGTGACAGCATCTGACGCTATAGAGTTAAGAAAGAAATCACACGACAGACCATCATGACAGTCACAAGTTGACTACTGAGTGCACCAAATTCTCTGCAGCACAGATTGACCAAGCAATGTCACGTGATGGCCTGCAGTCAGTGATGGCCAAGCGAGGCGTCTCATCACTAATCATATGAGTGCATGTGCACTGTGGAAAATTCCGGTGTAGAAATAACATCTCCAAGGAGACAAGCAAGTGGCTCACCTCGCACCAAAAACTCGCACCCCTTTACCACTATGAACACCTGTGGTGCTCTACAACTTCTGGCACAGAACGAAAAATCAGCCGTATCATTGTTCATGTGATCTTACTACTTGAGTCCTTTATCTTTATGTGGATTGGGAGCAATGGTGGGTTAGTTATAGCTGTAAGACTGTTTCCACAAAGATTGTGGCATTGCACCTGCTTGTGCAAAGCCAAGAAAATGTCAGAACTAATGTGGTGGATTGCGCCTTGCCTCTTCTTGTCAGCAAGTGTTGGTGATGTCTGAAATATCTTATTGCTACGCCAAAATTGCAGAGCAGCATTTCTTTCTCCACACAAAAACACACCAAGTTGGTTTCATTTGATATCTGATCACAAATTATGTTCCCTCATTATAATTAGGCAATATCTCTTTCAGACATTTTTTGCCAGCAACGTTATATTATGGTTACAAGAAACCAGTTCTTGGTTGTTAGGGTACCAGCACTAAAATGTACTGTATACAAACTTTTCTCTGATTTTGAATGGAACTAAATTAGTTCAAGCAGTGCTTCTTGGTTGTTAAGACAATGAATAACTTACATCCAATATACCTGAAAATTAATGGGTACCACAATTACCACAATTGGGTCTTTTACACTAGAGGTAAGATCTTCAGTCCGAGCCCGAGCCCGAGCCCAAGGCGACCCGACCTGACCCGAAATTCGGGTCGGGTCGGGTCGTGTCGGGCCTAGAATATCAATCATTGCTTCGGGTCGGGTCGGGCCGGGCTTCTCTCTCGCTGACTTTTTAAAAAATAAATATATGTTTATAAAAATGTATACTAAAACGATGTGTGGATACTAAACTAAGGAATACTTGTTTTAAAATAAATAATTTGGATAAAACCGAGAAGGCGCTGTAATGTAA
The DNA here is from genome assembly GCA_019594935.1 of Periophthalmus modestus. Taxonomy (NCBI): domain Eukaryota; kingdom Metazoa; phylum Chordata; class Actinopteri; order Gobiiformes; family Gobiidae; genus Periophthalmus; species Periophthalmus modestus. The sequence goes on along the minus strand of JAIEZT010001390.1, from coordinate 21,033,362 downwards.
TTGCTATTTAACTACTAAACAGGAGCCGCAGATCCAGAGCATCTCTGCGCACGTGAACGCCGCCCTCTTAATAATCTTCCCCTCCGCAAGTCCGCATCTATTTTGACCTGGTATCCCCAATATGGAGGAGCAAGAAGTTAAGGATAAACTAAAGACAGGAGAACTGAAAAGACAAACACGCACCGGTAAGAGTGAGGTGTGGAAAAGCTTCAAATTGATTGTTGAAAATGCTACAGAAACTTGCGTTGGCTTCGCTGAATGTAGTCAATGTGGCACTTTGCTTTCATACGAGAGCAAAAAGACTGGCACCTCGATGCTGAGCAGGCATTTAAACAGCTGTACTAGCAGAAATTGATGATCGTCAACCATCTATATTATCATTTGTTTCAAAAAATGCCCCTCTTCGCGCTAAGCAGGCCATCACAGACAAATTTGTGGACTTGTTATCATAAATCACCCCCCCCCCCCCTCCTCCTCACAAATAAAATATGAAATTTTGGGTTTGCTTCGAGCTCGGGCCTGCAAATCAAGTTAATTGGTCGGGGCTCGGGCCCTGCGGGCGGGTCGGGCTGGATTTTTTAGGCCCGATCTTATCTCTATTTTACACATAGTTCAAGAGTCCAAATAATGACAGTGCCTTATCAAAACAGCAGGGAAAAATCTGAAAGCGAACTGACTGTGAGGTCGTATGTGGGGTATTTTTCATTATAAGGGAGAAAGGTGCAGTGAAAGGGTCTCTCACTGGGGAGAAAGCCTCCTCTTTGGGCCATTGTGCTGGAAAAGCGCAGCCTCCAGATTTGTCCGTCTAGAACTCCACAGGCTCAGTGCTGCTCCCTGTGTCTGCTACTCTCACTCAGAGGGAATATTTGGGATCGTTGGCTTTGTTTTGGCTTTGTTGTCCCATGTTATATCACCCTCTTATTTGATCCATATCACACTGACTTCCAGGAACACTTCTTGGGTGGCAAAATATTAAATGCATTGTTCTCAGGGGTATAGCTGTCAAGAATAGGGAGGGCATAATAGTCAATCTTACACCATTAAATACATTTTTCTCCATAATGAAAGCCAGGTGAAGATCACCAGCTACCCTTTTGAATGTCCCATATTTAATAAGCAAATTTTTCATAGCTGTTGGCAGATGCATTGTTGTGGAAACCAAGAATTAAGGAGGCATCTGGCTACAGACCTCTACCCACATTACCATAAGCTGTAGACTCACCAGGACACCCTCACGTGACTCACCTCCACACAGGTCTCTTAATAGTAAACTGCAGTAAATAATCCTTACCAATTTCAAGTTAAGAATCACAGTCAAATACAATACTATTCGGCATTGTGCGTCTTGCATTCCTATTTTGTTTTAGCTCAATTTAAAGAACATTAGTTTTAATACGAATCTATGTTCATCCTTACCCACTTTGATTATATCTGAGTCTTGCCATGTGCTCTCTTTGTGGCTGTTCGACCCTCCAATCACAGGGCTTCCACAGCAGTAGTACGTGTTCAACTTACAGATTGTTTTTCTTGCGCATCTACCCTGTAATCTACAAGATTTATACTTGACCCCATCCCTGTTATTAACCGACTTCCTAATAACTCAACTTGTACATTTATAACATTTACTATTCTCACATATCAGAACATAAAAAGTGCCAACCACTGTAAACACATACAGGTTGCCATGGTTACAGCCATCACTCATGGGTTTCTCAAACCCTCTCCCAATTCAAGCAGTTTTTTATTCTCCTGCCAGATTTTAAGCTCTCCCTTGAAGCATATAGCATATACACACACACAAACACACATATGTATATATATATATATATATATATATATATATATATATATATATATATATATATATATATATATATATATATATATATATATATATACACACACACTGCAGCAAGTGCAGTACTAGGAACAGCAAAGATACTAGGCAGAAACCTCAAGCTCCCAGGCTGAGGACCTGAGCTTGGAAAAAGGATGAGACCACACCTATATATTTTTATATACACACACACACACACACACACACACACACACACACACACACACACACACACACACACACACACACACACACACACACACACACACACACAACACACACACACACACACACACACACACACACACACACACTCTGTATTAAGTCAAATCTAACATCAGAGTGCCTAAAAGTGCCTAAAGTTTAAACTTTTATGTGGTCTTCATCAGGGCATATATATTTATAATCAAGATGGATGCAGTCCTAAGGTCTGCAGATTTGTTCAGTGACACATACCCAGGAAGTCTTGACTCCAGCTGGGACCCTAGTGGCCACAGCACAGCCTCACCAGTCCGTCTGAGGCCAGGGCAGGATTTGGGGTCAGTTCTCTGGCCGTGGCTCAGAGCAGCAGCACAAGTGTTCGGTCACAGCTACTGGTCAGGCACCACGCCCTGCCAACAACCACTGTCTGACAGCTGCTGCCCTTTACCAACCTGCTGCCTGGGAAAAGCCCACTTGGAGCCAAAAAGACACAAGAAGACATCATGTAGTAGGCTCTTTTTCTCAATGGGCCGAAGGATGAGTGTGTGCGACCGTGCCAGTGGTTGAAGTTATAAATGGGACTGTACTTTTACTGCCCCGACAAGCCTAATAGCACTTCTAAATGAGGGCTAATGCGTTTATGTATTTGTGGATTACGTTTTTATGACATTTCAGGTCAATAAAACAGAAATGTAAGGGTAGACGTTTTCTTTGGAAGGACAATATACATTTGTAGAAGCCATGACACTCAAAATTAGAAACATATTAATTTTTCCTCTTGCTTTCTGCCCAAAGCCGCTAATTGATAGAACATATCCGAATTCTGGTGAGCTGATCCTGAAATGAACTCGAAGGCAAACAGTGCTAACAGGGAATTAAATCTATTATAGCAGAACTGAAATAATAACCGTTGGTTTTATTGTTGTCTAAAAACATTATTGCAAGACTGTTATATTATTATGGGCTCATTATTTGGGTTTGCTTTGTTTAGAAAAATTCAAAACTTAATGAAACTTAATGATTTCTTTTGTAAACTAGATCTACTAAAAATGGGGTTTTTTTTTTTTTTACTGAAAATGTGTTTATTCTAGAGACTTTTATTCGATTTGAATGTGTGATTGAGTTCCATTTAGAGAACTCAACTATTCTCAGGGCCAGTTTATACAGACTCAAGCTTTTGCTTGACCGCCAAGAAGAAAAGAGAATGCAACATTAGCTCACTGGATCTAATATTGTATTTAGTTAGTTTACAAGTGAACTGTATTCTAATTACAAGTTACTAGTTTTCAGCTAAACTAGTCTAGAAAATCTCAGATGACTATAGTTAGCTTTTAGGCGAAGCCAAACAGCTTGAACTGTCAGTACCAGAGCTTTGCCCTAAACAAAGACATGTGTTACCAAAGGGATGTCAGCCTGGCCACTTCCCAGAACTATGTAACTCAATCTCCCACATTCTCATCCACACCGGGACTTCTGAGGAAGAAAGGGTTAAGTATGCTGATCAAAGACTCGGGGAGGACTTTCCTACATCTCCATTGTGACCTGGCTGGATCAATCAGCCATGAGAATGTCAGGATTGAAGCAGCGTGGGCCCTGTCAGTGCCTATGGGGGACTAGGAAGGGGAATGGGTCCCAGAGAGACACGAAAAGAGGGGAAAACAGGGAGGAGGGTTGGAGGATTAGAGCCCCAACCAGCCTTTAACTTGTCCCAAACCGCAGGGAGCTGGTGTCCAATGCCCTACATACTCGGAGGCAAGAACAGGAGCTGCTTCCAGCCAGTGACACAGATGGAGACAGAAATATACAAGCACTGGGCAACCCGCTCCTCTGATGTTGCTTTCCATGCGGTGTGCTGTACTGACAGACTCACTTACCCATCAAGTCTCAGCTCAGGAGATGGACAAGTTCACTTGTGTTAGGCAAACTTTGTCACTAGGCGGCTCATCATTTACTGCCACACACACTTACAATCAACAGTTTGCCTAGTTTGACACCATTAGTGGAGACTCTAAACATAGTCGAACAACAGAGCTCAGTGTTCCCTCAATAGACATTGCTACATCAGCGTTTGAGCTGGAGATGTTGTTCCCGTGGTCTTCCATCCCCATGGAAAAGCAGAAAATTCTGCAGAACTTTCCATGCAATTGACCCGTATCATGGAACCCCCCTCACCTCTGCCATCGCTCTTTCCACACAACCAGACTGACAGGATGATACATGGCATTAAACATGCTGGCACAGCATGCATATACTTCATATGCTATACTTAGCATCAACTTTCAACTGTTGTTTCTGTTTGATTTTGCTATTTATCTTGTAAAGGAAAGTTCTTGGATCTTGTGCATTCTGGTCAAGTCAGGTCATGGTTGGCAAAATTGTAAAAAATTTTGTTTTGAAGACAATAACCTCTCTATGTAGTCGAACAGTCAGGTTCTAACAAGGCATTTCTGATTTGGATAAAAAAGCTCTGCATGTTTCTTCTATTCCCTTCAGCAGCAGTGAAATGATCTGGAATACTGTATTAGAAGAAGGTTTCATAGTACAAACTAAAGTCAAATCTGTCAACTGCACAAAATATTGTTGGAGTGAAGACATTTCGCTGCTCAGTTAAGCCACTTCTTCAGTTTTGGTCAGATTGCTGGGGGATACTGCCTTAGCTCCTCCCTTCAGATAGATATAACAACACTGAAACTGTAAACAGCTATTGTTTATTTTTTATTAGGGACAGGTGATGTCTCAGGCCCCCATTCCTGTTCAAGAGGGATTGTCTTTCCAAACAAAAATAGCTTCTTTAACTCCCCTCTCAAACCATTTCTTTTCTCTGGCTAAGATCTGTATCTCTAAGATCTCACTATCTTCAAAGGAGTGGTTAGTGGCTTTGAGATGGAGATGTACGGTGGACTGGGGTCCAGAGGAGCTCTTGCAAAGGTGTTGGTACATTCTCGTATGGAGTGACTGTTTAGTTCCTCCCATGTACCTCTCACTGCAGTCTTCACTACACTGAATGGAGTAGACTGCATGTTTATGGCTTGGGGTTTTGTCCTTTGGGTGAACCAGTTTTTGTCTTTAAAGTGTTTGTAGGTTTGAAATAGACCGGGATCTGTCTGAAAATTTTCTGAAGTTTTTCAAACACACCAGCTGTGTAAAGAATGTTTACGCCTTTCCTTCTAGGTTCAGATTCCCTGTTGTCCTGTTTTTTAGCTCTCCTAGATTTATTGAAAGCTTATTTTGGATATTCACAAGCCAAAAGGGCTTTCTCCACATGTTGTTCCTCCTTCACTTTTTCTTCTGTGTTTGTGCGCACCACTTTAGTTTAAATTCAAGATCTGGAACTCTTTAATGGACATATTAATTCTGTGGATCCAAACATCAAGTTCACATGGGAAAAGGCCAAGGAGAACAAACTGGCCTTCTTATACTGTGCAGTAACTATCGGAGAGGACCGGAGTCTCCAGGTAGAAGTCTTCAGGAAACCCACACACACTGACCAATACCTGCTACCTATTTGATTCACACTGTCCACTGCAGCACAAACTCTGAGTTATCTGTACTCTACAGCACTGAGCTCAAGTTGTCTTTTACTATGGATCAGACCTGGATGACTGAGGGATTACACAGACAAGAAGCTTCCATGTGAACATACTAATTTTTTCCTTCCAGACCATTTACCAGTTGTTGGTGTTGCGGGGGAGAGGGGTGAAGTGCTAAGAAAAGAAGAGCTCTTAAGGGTCTCGTTGTCCTGCCTATAGGTGGAGTCTGCTTTTGGAGCCCCAACTTCACTTTATCCAAACAAAACGTGAGGAGAAAAATAACCTCAAGGAGAAGTCGCGGCCGGCCCTATACCACTGGACGGTAGACAGCACAAAGCGCGTGTGGGCTGTGCTCAAACAGAGAGGCCTACTTCTCATAAGGATGTGCCTGACCAGTGTTTCTAACTTTTCACTCCAAACAAAATAACTAGTTTTACTTTCTATGAATTTTTTTTTTTCCTGTCTAAAAGAAGCCTAGCCTAAACCTGGGTTTATCCACAGAACGTGGATAAAGTTTTGGAGCGTAACACATAGTAAAGAAGACAGAGACGAGATCAAACACGAGCTACAAACCAGATCTACAACAAGCAAGGAAAACAAGAAAATGAGGAATTTATCAGGATAACTGAAATCAGAATTGGTACTGAATACCAAATAAAAAATTACCTGGATACAACTCATTCTGTATGTATGCATACACTTTCTACATTCAGTACTACCTTCACTCTTTCAGAGTGACCACCTTCTACTAAGATATCATATATATTTACTCTTGCTATTTTATTTTTTGGGACATTTTTGGTATTTACAGAAAACAAGCGATGGCTGGTCTCAGTGCACTAGGGCTTCTATCTGTCACTGGCAAAATCCACCCCTGAGGTTGTGCTCAAATGTAATTACCAGCTCCACCTGTATTTGAGAACCACTTTGGTTGATATTGTTCATGTAAAATGGAATGCAGAGGCCAAGGCGTAACAGACAAGTTTCTAGAGTGATGTGCACATAAGAACACCACGCTATGTCTGGCTTTAGAAAGATATCATCCCTCAGACTAGACTCGAACTGCGAGGCCCGAGGGCGTCACCACACAGCCATTAACCTCAGCCCTATTTTATAATGGAGGATTGCTTGCCCCAGTCCAACATAAACAGGTGTTCACGCCAAATTGGGCTTCAGTGGTCCCCAGGCTAATGTCTTGTCTACTTAAATATATACTGTATACATAGTCAGAACATTTATGCTTATCTGTAAATCAGTGGTTACTTAACACGTCTGTAAGATATATCTTTAAGTGATACAGGACAGATACTGTTGTGAATGTAGATGTAGAATCAGCACTAAGGCAAAAGTTGAACAGTAAAGGAGTCAATTTATTTGCATGCTGCAATTAATGTTTATTTTTAATAGATATCTATGATTATCTTTTTAATTAGTTGACATGTCATAGGATTATTTCTGCTGTACATTGAGATTATTTACATACATTGTATTGGTAATGCCATTGTCTTTGTGACAAAGTATCTTTATAGTTTATAGATAACAATAACAGTTATCTAAAACAATTACGATTACTTTAATAGTAGACATATACTTATCAAAGACCATCTCACGTACATAAAGCTAAAAACAAACCTAAAATGGAAGCAACGTAAATGTATTCAAAGGTTTTTGTCATATTAAAAAAAATATAATCTTACTGTGGATCATACCTGACTGAGGGACACAGATATTTCAGTGTTTGCCCTTTCTGAAATAATAAGAGTCCACAAAAACAAGTACATTACTGACATCCCTAGGTAAAACTAATCTTGTGCCAATAAGGCTTCAGTCTTTCTGCCAATAACTAAATCCAAATACAATCCTGCTGGGCATGCCTGCAAACAAAATTATGGGTCTTTACAGGGAATGTTTAGGTTAGACTATCTTCTGTTTTCTTTCAGATGTTAACAAGTACTCCTGTATTCTAATGGGTTTCTCTACAAAACTATACATCTAAACAAAACAATACAGTCAAGCTGGCGCTCACTGATCTTATATACTCTTGATGCAGTTTGATCCTGATCCCAGCTCCATTCCCTCTCCTCTCCACAGTCAGGTACTGTAGTCCTACGGCTGGGGTCCCGATGATCCCCTCTTTGCTCTGTGGTCGATGATGTCACACTGGGCTCTGCCTTTGAATGGCCATGTGTTCCTCACCACTAATATCAAACAGATGAAGAGAAACCTCCAAATGACGGTCTTTCATGAAGACAAGAAGTCAAAACAAAGTTAAAGAACACACAAAAACACCAGTCCGAGTGATCCAGCTAGGCACAAGAGAAGAAAGCTTTAGATTGGTAATTGCTGCAGGATGTGTTAAAAAAAAGGCTTTGAAATTGTATATTGTGAAATATATGTTCTTTTACAAAATGATGCGTGTTTGTCAATATTGGCTTATAAGATTTTTTCAGTTGTACTGGGGTGACTTTTGAATACACTTTTTTTTACTAATGGTGAGAAAATAAAGTTTTGTATGTTGCTAGTAGTAGGCCACTTGCTTTTATATGACACCTTTGGCAAAGAGCTAAACTCCAGGAATAACAAACAGGACTTACAGGATTGTCCTGAAATGCTCTGTCACCCGTGGGACAATATTTCTTTCTCAGGCCTGTAATAGGCAGGCACAGCCTGGGAGACAGTGTATTTGTTCTATGATTGAGGATCTGGATCATCTCAAGTATCACTTTTAGACGCCTGACTCTTTGATTTTGAAATTGGGTGCCATTTGTTTGGCTCATATGTTTTTTGTTTACTGATCTCTCGTAAGCATTGCACTCCTTTTATTATATACTTTTAAAGCTTGGTTCATTTTAATGTTAAGTATTGTTTTTTTCTATGTGATTTTGGCATTGCTCCACTGAACTACCACTCTTTTCTCTTTATAGCACATTGTAAAAAGTGTTTTTGAGGAAAGAAGGAAGTCACAGAGAGGGATCACTCGGTTTTAGGCCTATTTTACAAGGCCAATCTTTTTCAGTCTGATGGAAATCACCAAACAATACTTACACGCACATTCTTGGTCTTCCCTCGTGTAAGGGTTTTCTTTGCTTGATGTGAATAAAAAAAGAATCCACGTCCTCTGCGACTGATAGGAAGAGCTTCCTCGGGTTCCCACAGCAGGCCCTGACTTCGCTCTGATCCCCAGATCAGATTTGAGCATTTGCATAAAGTGAATATACAGTCTGGTTCTCTGTTATTGTTGTCAGAGTTTCCCAAGTCACTCTGTATGAATTAGACTTGGTTTAAGGTTGGAGACTAAAGCCTCCTATCAAACGTTCAAGCAGTCTTTTGACTTTTAGATGTTATATTGAGGTTTCTTCATGAAATAGATGTTTACACCTGTGTGTCTCACGCAGGAGAAACCTTTTCAATGCTTTGCTCCACCAGCTCATGACATAAACACCTGATTTTCACAGAAGTTCTCCCCCATGTTTTTAAAGTCCATATGCCAATGAACTTACGTCTTGCTCAAAGCTAACTGACAGCTGTTGTTTAAAGCCACATTTAAACTTCACTTCAGTCTATGCAACCTTTGGCTACAAAAGCATTTATATGCACATACATCAGGACCTTTTTCTCATTCATATTAATAATACTGATGTTAAAGATGTTATAAAAATTAGGTTGGATGTGCCAAAATGTGCAGAGCAATCAATATATCAAATCATAGTTTTGTAATCTCTGTGTCAACAATATTCACTCAGTGTTATCTTAAAACTAGATAATAGAATAATTTAGCATTCGAGTTTGATGATAAGTCTGTGAGGAAAAAAAGTAAAATGTCCTTATGATACAGGACAATGTATTTGCCCCTATATTTTACATACAAAATAGTTTCTCAATGCCAGTCCACCGCTTGGGGAGCTTGTTCCGGCCCCCAAAGCTTTAGATGACTAACAAAACACATCTTACTTCTGCTCTGTTGCCTGCCCACAATGCTTCTCCCATACACACTAAATCAGGGACATCATTTCATTGAGAACTTCAGAAAAACCATAAACCTAAATTAGCAGTTACATGCAATGAGTAAAAGATTCAACATTTTGCTAATTAGTCCAACTGTTTAACATTCTGTCTGTGTATCAGGCTCCTTCCACTCACTTTCTCTGTGGTCCTCTCAATTAGCTCTTTACTTATTAAGCACTCTTTCTCCTCTCACTTTCCGGATACACATGCACATGTTGTTAAATGGAGCCATGGTGCCCATCTTAAAAAAGCTTGACAAAAGATGTGCGCTCCTGTTTGTGTGTCCAGGACAAGTGCACTGAGACACTTCCTCTTCAGTCATTCACCCTGTATGCTTCATTTGCATAAGGGCTCTTCCCATCTCATGTCCCACCTGCCAGTAACAAGGAAGCTACAGAGTGTAGTTTGGTCAGAGGCGTTACTCGCACATAAACATTTTTTGTGTGAAAGTACTTTAAGCTGAAAATTACTGCTACCAACACTTTTCCCACAACATTGTTGCCTCAATCAGATAAGACTGTACATGAAGGGACCACTCTAAATGTGTCAAAGACAGTGGGACTAAAACACAGCAACCCAACCACATTTTGATCAAAGATGAAAAATAACTTTAATAGTCAGCAGCTGAAGACACTTCTCCCCTGCAGAAGACACACACACACACACACACACACACACACACACACATATAATTTTATTTTTTTTATAAATTAACGGAACACCAGATGAACCTCATTAGATTAAGCACTTCACTTCTTAGTATCTCACAATGAAGTCATAAGCCACATCCACCATGTGCTGTGTACAAAATATTGTCCAAGGCAGCATACTGCCTGATTGCTCCATTTTATTTATTTATTATTTATTTGCTTTATTTCACTTTGCAGCATGCCATTACATACTGGCCCAGTTCTGGATAAAAATACCATTTTATTTGCTGCCTGTCAGAGATCTCTCTGCTCTATCCAAAATGATTCAATAAATCTTAGACATTGAACATGTAGAATGAGCAGACATTATGTAAGAACAACAGAACACACCCAGAGAAATAAAGCAGCATTTGAGATCAGATCAGTCTGACTGTCTGTGACACTAGTCACACTGTGACCAGATGTGGGCCGGTCACATGATTTTAATACACTGTGGGGATTTTAGATAACATAACCTGATCAACAATGTGTGGTGTGGTAGACTGTCTGCACAGTCTTATCCATATTAAGTACTGAATCAGCTTGATTATGGTCACTGTCTTTAGCCTCTCTTGTCCTCCATTTTGCCCCTTGATAAATGTCCTTTTTCATCTCTCATTCTAAGAGGTGCAAAAATAAAATAATAGTAACAACCAGAATCACATTTAAACTGTTAAACATAGTCAGAAGAGATGAGTTTATTGGGTTTTCAATTGTATCTGAATAGAAAATCAGTGCAGCACTCAACAACATAGCTACATGTTACTGCCACTATTATGTTGGCTTACTGTATATTTTACTATTCACTGGCAAAAGAACATCAGTTTGAAATGAAATGTAATGACACCATTAGCAAAGAAGTGTCCAGCTTAGAGATGAAAGGAAAGTCTAATAGACATACACTATCAGTCATAGTTTCTATATTTTTTTTTTCTTTGACTTAGTACAAAAAGATATCTCTACCCGTTAGTGCTTAGTTTTAAGATACTATAACATAAATAAAACATTTATTTCAGTGTTCAGAACAGACAGTTCCAGTGTGACTGGAAAACTAACAAAACATATTCCAGTTGGCAGCAGGGGGTTTGATACAGTCCTCCTAAGCGTTTGGTGCACCCCCAATGCACAATACTTACTTCAGTTCTTCACTTCTACACACCTCCAACATACTTGTGTCCATTTATTCAAAAGACATGGTCCACATTTAGCTCTGGCCCCAAAAGTCCACAGCTTCTTTTAATAACATTAAGGGTTAATGTTTCTCTCCTATTGTGTCAATGTACCATTACTCAAGAAACGTTCTTGGATATATAACCTCATTCTTAAGTCAGAGAAGACAGTTCCCACAGTTGTTGCCCCAACTTTACAGACCAACCAATATTAAACATAGACTCTCTGAAAAGCATTCTATAGATTGTGGTGTGCAAATCGATGCCTTGAAGAGCTTTAGTGTTTTATTCCAATGTCTCTCACAGGTCCAAGACACACCGTACAGGGGTGTCTTCGTCATTCAGCTAGTCCTGGGCAGAACACGTCCTGGTCATAAGTTCCTTGTTATTTATCATTTGCAGGTGAAAACCTCGGTCCTCTCGCTGCACGTGTTGCACTTGACAAAGCAGCACCATTGAAACTTACAGTTGCACTGCCACACTTTAGTGTACTGGTGCGTGTTGTAGCCTCGGCCACAGCACATGAGGTCGCAGCCGTCCGTGTGCGGTGACGTGCGGTTACACAGTCGCCCTTGGGTGCCCACACTCCCTGTGGCTGTGTCCGCCTCACAGTAGTTGGGCGACCTTTCGATGTAAACGAGGTCTGTCTCCATGGGCTTGCGGTAGCCCTGAGTCTGCTTGACTTTGAGGTGAGTAGGCTGTCGTAGTCTGCTTGCCCGCACCACCTCCACATGTACTGCGTGGTTGTATTTCTCCTTAAGAAGGTAGCCAATTTCTCGAAACTTGGGAAGTGTAGTCCAACAAGTCTTGGTTGTGCAGGAACCAGAAACGCCATGACACTTGCACTCCAACTTCATCCTTTCCTCCAACACCTGTTGACAAAAAGAGGAAAAGAAAATGACAATTATAATAATAATATTAATAATAATAATTAACATTATCATTGTGAAAGTATCACAGTACATTCATGTTCAAATACTTATTAATACTTATTCATGTTCAAATACTTATCACCTATTACTTTTCTGACAGTGGGATATTCTTATTGATGCTATGTTAACATTCAACATGTACAACACTTAATTTTTTTTTTTTTTATAACCCATTACTGTAGTTATACAGGAAAATAGAAAACTACAACATGTACATACAAAAACCTGTAACTACATAACCATGTTCTAAAATTTGTTAAAATACGTTTCTGAATAGTTGTTGATAAACTAGAACAGATTTTGCGACCTAAATGGCAGACATTAACACACACAGTGTGAGTCTGGACTTGACTCTAAACCCAATTAGGAGCTCAAACTTGGCCGGGCTCGGGGATCATCAGAGTGTAAGTTGCAAGCTCAGTTGGCAGTTTCCAGTGCAGTTTTTCCTGGCATTGTGCCTGGTCAGAGACACATATCATCCTTTCCATCAGACATGTTAAATGTACACAGGAACAATCAAAGTTATCCAATATTACTGTCTGTTTTGTCTATGCGTTCTGTGGATTCAAATAGGTTTGATTGAAAAAACATGAGCTTCCAGATCTTTATAAAGACCTGGGTCATGTTGTTTTAGAGTTGAGGATTTCCAAAAGTATATGTAGCACAAACCACACTGTCTGGCATCAGCAGTCTGATAGATGTATGGAAACATTTAGTCAAATGGTGTCCGTCAGAGCCTCTCATCTGCTGTTAATTAGTACAATATGATCATCTAACCAACATATAAGACCTTTATTTAATTATTACTATACAAGTGGCACTGCCTCTCAGCAAGGAAGCTGTGCATTTCTCTGTGCAGCATCTTTGTTCACTAATTGACCATTGTCCAATGGTATGATTGTCATTTTGATCAAAAGGTTAATAGCCAATCCTCTGTCAGAAAAATGTGGTTTGGAGCAGAGTTCTGACTATGGAGGAAGAAATATGACACTGTGGCACTGATTAAAGGTCAGTCTGATTTATGTTAAGGAAAGTAATATTGAAAACCAATTGTATTTATTTTAATAAAACAAACTTAAATCAATATTTTTTTTTCTTTTTTGTCATATTGCCCAGACTTAGTCTAGGATGTATCCAAGACTCATAATAGTTGGTGTTTACAACATAGCTTCCAATAACCCTCACACGTTTGGCTCATAACAATTACTGTCAACCCCAACTTTTCAAGTTCAGTCTTTTAGTATCTAACTTATTTCAAAAATGCTTGGTGTTTCCAAAATCTTGTAGTTACTGTATTTTGAGAGTAGACAGTATAAACAACTATTTTGTTGGTATCAGTTAAAAAATAGAGATGCCAGTCCCAGAGCTAGCACAAACCAATCTCCCATCAATCTGCTGTGTTAACACTGGCATTGTCTGCCAGCACACTGGCAGCACCACTACAGCAATAATTTCCTCATCATGATTTTTCTCCTCATTATTGTGGTAAGAGGCCAGGTTATTTTCCATCAAACTCACTGACAATTTGATTTGCATTATTAAGGCCAAACTAAATGTTTTGTCTCATTTCTCTACCCACTTGAAATATAGATTATCTAGCTTAATAGTCTTGTAACAGTTTAAAAAGTTTGAAAAAGGTTTGCAGCCGAGTGTGAAGCGGCTGGGATGAGAATCAGCTCTTCCAAATCTGAGGCCATGGTTCTCGACCAGAAAAAGGTGGTTTGCCCTCTCTGGGTGGGTGGTGAGCCCTTGCCTCAAGTGGAGGAGTTCAAGTATCTCGGGGTCTTGTTCACGAGTGAGGGAAGGATGGAACGCGAGATTGACAGGCGGATCGGTGCAGCGTTTGCAGTGATGCGGTCGCTGTATCGGTCCGTTGTGGTAAAGAAGGAGCTGAGTCGAAAGACAAAGCTCTCGATTTACCGGTCAATCTACGTTCCTACCCTCACCTATGGTCATGAGCTCTGGGTCATGACCGAAAGGACAAGATCGCGGATACAAGCGGCCGAAATGAGTTTCCTCCGCAGAGTGGCTGAGCGCACCCTTAGAGACAGGGTGAGGAGCTCAGTCACACGGGAGGAGCTCGGAGTAGGGCCGCTGCTCCTTCACGTCGAGAGGAACCAGCTGAGGTGGCTCGGGCATCTGCTCAGGATGCCTCCTGGACGCCTCCCCAGGGAGGTGTTCTGGGCATGTCCCACCGGAAGGAGGCCCCGGGGAAGACCCAGGACACGCTGGAGGGACTATGTCTCTCGGCTGGCCTGGGAACGCCTTGAGGTCCCACCGGAGGAGCTGGAGGACGTGTCTGGGGTGAGGGAAGTCTGGGAGTCCCTGCTTAGACTGCTGCCCCCGCGACCCGGCCCCGGATAAGCGGAAGAAAATGGATGGATGGATGGATGGACAGTTTAAAAAGTTAAGAAAGTTAAGGTACACTTGATTTTCTCTGGACTTCACTGTCACCATGGGGCAGCCTATGAGGAGCAGCATCTGGGGACTCATCTTGAGCTGTATTTGGACAGGAGTACACTACTCACAATAAGTTAGGGATATTGTGAGAGACTCAGTACATGCCATACATACAGTGTTTGTTTCACTTCAGAGATTTTTGGGATAGGGAGGCAATTGTATTAAGGTGATAGATACACCTCATTTTGTGTTTTCCACGTAATGGTCTCACTGTGTACAGTGTGCCTTAGGTATTGGGGCCAAAAAAAAAAAGACAACTCTTTTCAAAGTTCAAAGTTTTCAAACATTCTGTGGGTAAAAAGCTGGTGTTGTCAGTAAGTCATTCCAAGTTGATCATTCAAACAGCTATGAACACATAACGTCACTTAACGGATGAGCAGTGCCACCTAGCCATAGTGCGCCTTCGGGTTGGGGGCAGGCAGTCAGATGTTGCTCGTGAATTGGGTGTGTCTCAAATTGTCATCAGCAGACTTGCATCAAGACACAGAACTACTGGCAGAGTTTGTGAAAGACCCAGCAGTGGAGCCCCACGAGTGACAGACCGCGAACGATGACCTAGGGATGGGACGATATAAAATTTAGACACACGATTATCGTATCGACTGTGGGCTCAGGAGGAGAGAAGCTTATGTTTTCATGGATTGGATGCTGTTCTCGATCGGTAAGCGTGGTTTATTCTGCTATTGACATGACTGTAGGTAAATATATATCGTGTGTGTGTCTGTAAAATGCTTTTTAGCTAACTACACACAACACAATCTACATTCAATAGTTTATGTCACTTACGATGGATATTTTCGCCTCAAGTTTGTCAAACACTGCAGGATGTTTGTCTCGTAAATGCGCGTGCATGTTGCTCGTGTTTTGCCCTCGGACCCGCAACTTTTTTTCGCAATCAGACTCTACCACCAGAACAGGCACAGACGCAACAAGTGTCATTGCTGTGACAGAGCGCCCCCTTGTGGGCAAACACCAAAACTAGCATCTAAACGTTGTATTGAAACCAGAAACATGAGACAGTCTGGCGCCGTAAAGACTATTATAATCGTGCGCGATTTTGAAAAAATGCCACTAACGATTTATCGCGGGCCGTTTCTATCGCGATTTACAATATTATCGTATATCGTCCCATCCCTACGATGACCAGTACCTAAGGACCTATGCACTCAGACATCGTTATGCAACTGCCACATAGCTGCAGGCCCATTTACGAGATGTGAGGGGTACTAGGGTTTTCAGACAAACTGACTCCACCACTTTGGCTTGAATGCCAGACGAACGTTGACTCCACTGACACCAAGACACCGCTGTGAACGTTTGCAGTGGGCACAGGACCATGTGACCTGGACAATACAGCAGTGGTCTACCGTCCTGTTCACTGATGAGTGTCGGGTCACCTTGCACAGAAATGATGGTCATCAGCGTTGCTGGAGAAGGCGAGGTGAGCGATAAGCCGAGGTTAACATGGTCCCCAGGGTTCGCTTTGGTGGAGGAGGTGCCACAGTCTGGGCAGGCATCACCAGTCAGCGCAAAACTGATTTGGTTATTGTAGATGGCTCAGTCACTGCACGTTCTTACCTCAGAGACATCATAGAACCCATCATCATCTCCCAATTCTGCCAGCACACCCCCAACTTTCTGTTCATGGTTGATAATGCTCCACCACACCGTGCCAGAATTGTCACGGCTCTACTTCAGGAAGTCGGAGTGCCTCATATGGTATGGCCAGCAATGTCCCCTGACCTGAACCCCATAGAGCACGTCTGGGACCAGCTGAAGTAGAGACTGGATGATCATACCCCACCCCCACGTGACCTGACAGAACTGCGTGTAGCACTTGTGGAAGAGTGGAACGTATAGCCTCAGAACAACATCATGAGGCTACTGAGGAGCATGAGACATCGCTGTCAAGCTGTCAATGCGGCAAATAGTGGAAACACCCATTACTGACATTGTCAATTTTTGCTGTTTGGGGCTATCCTTGTTATTGTCTAAATTTTTGTGATAATAAATATAAAACTTATGAAAATGGTGTTTGCTCTCATTCATTATTAGTAATATCAAAGGGAACTTTTACTTATTTCATTAAATTTCAGACCAAATAGGAAAGCACTCATATAAATAACAATATCCCTAACTTATTATGAGTAGTGTACTTAGCTGGAGGATTTTATTGTGCATGTTTTGAGTTGATAGGAGAAATTGTATCATCTGAAGCAAACCCAGCCTAATCCTGGGAGCTTCTTGCTGTGAGGTATGGCACAAATTGCACTTTTCCTGGTGTTCCAGACATTCCAAAGTTGCCGTACAATGTTGTGCATTATTCATTCTATAATCTGTGGTGGTAAGGTACTGCTGTAGCCACAGCTGCCCTGGAATACTGAAAGAAGAAAGCAATCTGGGCCATTTTCCCCTCTGACCACCACCAATCATTCGCTCACTCACCACATTCATACAAGGAGAGGCGGGTAAATGAAAATTTGCACCTGCGTTTTCCCCTCTAAGTACTAACGAGGCCTATCCTTGCTTAATTTCTTGATCTGGCATTGACAAGGAGTTTTGGCCACAAGTAACAGTATTTTATATTTGGCTGGAAAAGTGATGTAGCATGTTCACCTTTCTGCCAGCCTCATTGTTGTGCAAGTTCATGAGGCGGCGTGGCGTCTTCTTAATCTCTCTGGCGTCCACAAAGCGCCGGGAGAACTCAATGCCATACTTGATGTCAGCCGAGCAGCCCCCCCACTTCCAGCCCTCCTCCTGGTTATAGTAGCCCTGTTTTTCCCGGTCGCAGCCACACTGGTTGAGTTTGCCCTGGCTACAGGCTGCTGTGATGGCATGGGCCACTCCTGCTGCAGTGATGGCATAGGTGAAGGCCGCTTCCCGACTGCCTGCACAAAGAACAAGGCATGTGAAGAAAGGTTGATATGTATGCAGTTGGCATTTAAAGTAGCATCAACATAGCATTAGTATAGAAAAGCAACTAGAGAAGCAACAACTATTTATTGCACTTTGTTTTGAGCAGTGTTGCTCACACAGGCTGAAAGCAGATAAAATAATTATGTTATAAATATAGTAGCCTATAACCACCTCCCCTATTTGTGACAACAACAACAATAACTTTAATAACATTCTAGCATGAAATAAATCTGTTAAATAATCTAACACAAAATGGCATTCAATAATCTAGATCTTGAGTACTACTAATACTAGTAATGGTTTCTGTTTTCCTTTGCATCTCATGCTTGTATTTTGAAGCACACACATTGGATCTAGCATAGTGGTCATCTCTTCTGGAAGTGATTCCAGCAATGAAAAAGTATGCTAGTCCTTGTCTTTGCCAGCACCTTTGGAAAGATGTAGTCACATGACTGGCCTGTGAAAGTGTGGGAATCTGAGCAGAAGGAGCACTGGCCTATAGGTGCTGTCCAAAGTGCTGAATTCCTCCACAGGAGCACCTTGTGTAGCTGCCCACAGTGAGAGCAGCAGGGTCTGCAGGTCTGTCTTTTTATAAACCTCACATACACAACACAGACACACCAAATGTGCAACATCAGGATGATCTAAACACTCTTTTGACTTTGCTCTTCACTACCCCCTAATCATAGAAAATAAGGAAAAGAAAAATTCATAATTTCAGACTTTCCATAATGGAACCAATGTTTAATGGTTAGTAATAATACCCACTGAGTATTATTTAATGATGTTGCTCAATACCTGTGTGACTCTTCCTTTCCTAATGGATACAATGGGCTGTGCCTTAAAAGGCCTCTGCCCTCCCTAAAACTCGCTGCAGGCTACTGCTGCTCCCATCTCCCCTCGACTGGCAGTAATGTGAAGGGGCCAGCACAACCAAGCTAACCACAAAGTGTTTCAGGGGCCTTCAGCCGCTGGAAAGGAATGTTTTGCAAGTCTTATGATGTATGTTGTGTAATGTACTCACATGCACTTTTTAAAAAAAATCTCGAGGTAAAATACATTTTTACTGAACTTCTGAGGGTTATAAAGTTCTTTGTGATTTATAGCTTCTAGCAGAAGGAATATTTTAATCAGTTTGGCAACAATCTGTACTCTGAAACATTTCCATACATTTTATGACTGACCACACAGGATTCAAGTGTGAAACTAGTTTTTACTCTCATCTATGCACAAAAATGTGAATTAATTTCAAAACATCTTGTGTATAGATTTTAAATCATGCACCTACGCAATATACAAACAAGAGCCTGACCTAAGCTCAAAGTATGTTTTAATAAAACAATTTTCTGAATCTATTCTGTACTATTGTTTCTCTGTACGGACAGTCTGTGTAACAGACATGAAGCAGAATAATACTGAATGGTTTGTATAAATCTTGACCAAATAAACCCATAACCATTTTAAAAGTAACTTAAGTCAAATTGCTGCTTATTTTGCAGCCTTTATGGCCAGTGTGGTCAGATAGAGCGGGGCTGCTGGTGTGAGCTGGAGTCAGGCCTGGTCATGGCCACACTCTGTATGGAGCAAGATAATAAAATCGTGTTTATCTTCCCTACTGTGGACAAAGTGAGCATTAGCTCACTGTAAGCTAAAAACTGCTCCATCTGCTCCATGTCACTTTCATTTCCTCTGGTCCTGCAGAAGCTCCTCTTGCACCTCGCTCCAATCTCTGGGCTGTTTTTGAACTCGGACTTGTTTTCACCCAAAGCCACTGTTCATTTCCGATGCTGGCAGTGCTGCGCCTGCAGAGCTGCACCATAGCTTGCCTGAATCACAACCACTTGTTTCTCTGGTTTGCCCCACCAACGTGTGGTAACATACTACTGCCCCCCACCCCCTCACGCATATAAGCATTACCATGCATCTACAGCCCTGCAGCGACCACTGCTTCATAAAAATACGCACTCACACTTCCCTCCACCCTGACACGCATCCGCATGAGTCCGATGGTCAAAACACATTTGCACATGCTCACAAACACTGTAATGGTAAAAACAGGAGAAAGGGTGGGTCCCTGCACCACTCTTGTGCTAGAACGGTCGGGGCCCACTGAGCTGCTCGTGATGAGGATGATAATGGAGAAGTGGTGAGGTGGTTCAGATACCTCCTGTGTGACTCAAGCACACTTTCAGTTGTCTATGAACATCTAATATACCTCTAACAATAATTAGAACAACTCAAGTCAAACAAACAAGACTCTATTCCCATTATAATGTAAAGCCTCATTAGCATTCAACATCAGCACAAGTAAGTAAGTTTAAATCATCCATTGTAACTAGAAAATAACATTAAAAAGCATGGACTCTTCACAACTTGAATGTTCTTTTGTGTTGGCCTGTGTAACAAAATGGTATGGTCATGACCACAGGAGGAGCAGACCCAAGCGTGCACTATGTGATTGATGAAATGTGGAGCAGAAAACGCACCCATCTCTGCAGCAGTGAGCCCTTAAGAGGCTGGCCCCAGAGTCCTGACAGCCCTCCAGGAGGAACCACCCTGGGATTGCCTTGCGAGCTGCCAGTGGAAAATTGGAGTGACCAGAAAAACCTCAATGAACTTGGAAACATCCAGGAAAGAAGAATGGGGAAATATTAAACCAGATGTCTAATGGACTTTAGAGGCAAGTGTCTGCTCCACTATCCTCAGTAGTGTTGCTATTCTAACTGCAGGTACAGTTGATTTACAATAGAAATGTTTAGCTAATGTTTCTCAATCCAAAAAGCAGGATTGAAGCCCGCTGACTTGGCCTTCACTTGTTTTGACCGCATTGCTTTGGCCACTTGCCTTCTGTGTAACGTCCATCATATCTTTGACCATCGGAGACACAAAAAGAAAACTCAAGATGTCGCGGCTGGCCACTAAAATTACAATCTGTGTTTAGATCCTGAGGCAACTGCACCACCAGACAAATTCACATGACACAGCAGGGGAGATTTATGCCCACAGCACGATACGACTCGACTGGACTGTATAAAAAAGGTTAGCTGATGTAGGACTGACCTCTGCGGCACCCACGGCCTCTGGACATAGTGGTGAGGACGTGAAGGAAACTAGCGAAGAAGGAGACCCAAGTGGGAACAGTCAAAAATAAAGTGCTGTTTGCTGTGCCCTTGTCCAAGAATGATTTCCTGTCTAGCGGGTCACTGAAACAGCAACAAATGACCAAGCTGCACAAACTGTAGTAATATGGACTGACGTTTAAGAGGCTAAGGAGTATTTGGGTGTGTGAAGTAACTATAAAATATATTTGAACTTCAATATAATTAGATGGCACTCCTTGCTACTGGAAATGCTTTCAGAACTTGAGGTAGAGCTGAAGTTTCCATGACAAGAACTGTAATGTAACTGTAAAATAGACACATTAAGATAAATCCCAAAATGTAAAATTTACACAGCGGAGTCTTTAAACCTGTAGAAATGATATAAAACCTGCCTATACAATACTGCCTCCAATCAGTTAGCACTGCAAACTTTTCTGGTTGAGAGTCCGCCACCTGCTTGTCACCATGGAGATGTTATTGCTTTGCCTAAATATTCTGTAATATGGCAATAAGCAGGTGGCGCCCCTGACCGTGAGATCTGTGAGAGAATCAACCCCAGTCACAGTAAAGACTTTCAATTTTCACTGTATTTTGGGGACATTTAAATCACTTGGAATAAAATAAATGCCAGATAGATAAATACATGCCTGATGGGCTAGTTTAATACTTTGGAAATTTCATGGCAAAGCAACAATATATTCGTAGTAACAAGTAGGTACCACACTCTCCACTACAAAGGTTACATTGTGAACCTTTAAATGAAAGGTGCTTATTTTGTTTTCTAGAAAGTGGGATGCTATTAGTTTGACAAGAGAAGACACATTATACTAGCCACAGAAAAATGGACCTTTTGCACAAAGATCTCCTTAGCCCAAATGCATGCGCTCACAACATAGGACACATGAATTTAATAACTAATGACACTAAACAATAATATTTTATTTACATATTTTTTATTTATAAGTATATAGACCAAGTGGCAAAGACATTATGATTAATTATCAATTCAGAGGGAACACTGTTTACAATTCATCACAAGCCCTAAAAGTTCATGACCTTGAAAACAAAACCAAACATTTCCTAAACATTATTCACATTATGAATATGTTGAACTGTAACTTAGTGCATGTGGTTTAAGAAAAAAATATTATATGAAACAATATGGACACTCTTCTTTTATGATTTACCTTTGCCACAATATCACTATGCATAAAGAAGGGTAACGCTGAAGCCAAGTAATTCCCCAGCTGAAATATAAATACAACACATGACTAGTTTTGATGGAAATATACCATGTTGTATCCTATATAATAATTTTAAATGCTATGTATACACCAAAAGAATGAAAAGTAATTGTAGCCAAAGCAGTGGCTGACGGGGGCAGCGGCTCTATGCGCAAAGGGGAAAGCTGGAGGAAAACCCCTGTCTTTGTATACCAATCACTGAACTGACTAATGCACTCTGTACTACTGTTTTCCGTTCCGCTTTATGTACCGTTGCTATGAACATATGCTCCCAGAAAATTACAGACAAAGCTGTGGTCCGTGAGGTTTGCAGCTCGAGGAATTAGCACAGCCATGTTCCTGTACAATAAAATAATATTGTTTTACCAGAAATGGGCTCAACATTCTCTGTGAGCAAGACACGGAGAGCAGGGACATTTGGCACTATCAATATGAGTCATACAAATGGAAGTGAGCAGACATTTGTGAATGCTTGTGACAAACTATTTCTACATACAAAAGAAGTTCCTGAAAAATTATATCTATAATGTGACTGTGTGGCTCTGACCAAGCTGAGATCAAGATCTGGAGATGGTCCCCGAAAGCTGTATAACTGTAGCCCACCGCCCCTAACAGGTTGCTCCAATGGTATTGAAGGATGAGTGGAATGTAGAGAATGAATTTCCCTCAGGAGAAATCAATAAAGTATATAAAAAAACATACTTTGGAACACTTAACACAAAGACAAGATTTATGCCATAATGCGGACAATTCCATGCAAAGCAAAAACATTTTTATTCAGACTAGCAGGTGGTGTGCCCTCCACCAGAAAAAAAAGTTACATAGGGCCTTAAATTTGATTAATTGCAAAGCCCTGTGTGATAGTCTTTAAAACTATTACTTAGGCATTTGTTGTTGTCAGTATTGCAACTGCAGACCAGACACTGCCTCTAAGGTAAAGAAAATATCTCAAACTTGAACATGACTGATGTCCTGGAGGTACAGAGCAATGGAATACCAAGACTTGCTAAAACAAGCTTTAGT
Organism: Periophthalmus modestus; assembly: GCA_019594935.1. Classification (NCBI taxonomy): domain Eukaryota; kingdom Metazoa; phylum Chordata; class Actinopteri; order Gobiiformes; family Gobiidae; genus Periophthalmus; species Periophthalmus modestus. The sequence continues at coordinate 21,010,255 of JAIEZT010001390.1, read as the reverse complement.
CCTCCTTCCCAGCATATGAGAACAAACTCTAGGAAGAGTGAGACACTTTAGGAAACATGCATATTTAGTTGTAATATTGTACTATTAGAATATCATGGTAATGCTAAGTTCATGCCAGGACACTTTCATCTTTTACAGGAACATTTTCAACTATAGATCCCAATCACGAATCCCCCCATCACAGCACTGAAGATATCATGACTTCTATCTGCTGCTATAATCAGTGTGTCATAATACGCCTCATCTAAAATGTGTTGTTTTAGTATAAATAGCATTTTGTTATCAGCTGATCCAACCTCAACTAAAGATCCTCTTAAACCAGACCTTGAACACACCTTGGTGGTGGTTGGAGGCTGTGATTGTTGGCCGGGGAACTGTCCTGCAGTGCTCCAGCTTGGGCAGAGGATACTGCGATGGGCCTGGGATAGTGTCAGACAAAGCGCGCAGGGAGATTACGGCTGATCCTCCTGTTTCCTGTTTCCTACTGCGCCCACCACACAGCAGACCAGACAGACACAGATCCCACTGATAACTGAGCGTGAACCGGGGCCCGAGAGCCACAAGAGCCCAGGATGACCCCATACCACGTCAGCACACAAACACAGGCACACCCCCCTTAGTATGAGACGCACGGCAAGCAATGAATGGACAAGAGCTATAAGCCATGTTGAGGTCATAGATGCACTCACGAGTGGAGTCTGGATCCTTATGTGTACTGATAATAAGATAACGGCATTGCCAAGTACAATCTCAAATGTACCTAATCTTCTTGGAAAGCAGACATGCAATTCATGTTAGGTGTTGGGTGTACTAAAAGTTATATTCATTTGGTTCTCTATTTTGGTAAGAAGGATCCAAGTTTCAAAAATACATGCCACATAAACCAACCGGGTGACAGTGGCTCAGTGATTAGAGCACATGTCCACCGACCTGAAGGCCAAAGGATCCATTCCTTAGGCAAGACACTACACCCATCTTGCTTAGTATGAATGTGGTGAGTATTGTTAGTGGTCCAATGGGCCAATGGTGGAGACTGCCAACCTCGCTAGTCGCTTCCACTAACCTCCCTCAGAGCCAGTAGCTTACCACCACAGAGTATAGGTTGAATGTATGACTACATTGTAGTACTTTGAGAGGCTTCAACAAATCAATAAAAGTGCATTAGAAGTGAGCATCATAATTTTTATTGTTATTATGCACATTTAGATCCAACAGTATACACATCGCTGTACTGAATGTATAGGTCTATATGTTGACATGTTCACTTCCCAATTTAAGGCTTTATACTCAAAACAAAGATGGAATAATTTGTAAATAATTTGTGTATGTGAGTGAGTTATGATGTTAACCAGAGATTGGGGTTCCAAGTTTGAATGGACAATGTGCCAACAGTACACCAGAGAACTATATTTTCATTAAACCCTTCAGTTGCTGAAGTCCAATAGTTGAATGCGTAGGGTGACCAGATTTTCAAAATTAAAAACTGGGACACACCCGGGTTGGGATGGTTGGTATAAATAAAATTGTGAAAAGAGTGCGTAACATTGTCCATTCTTGACTCACTTGTGGGTCGGTATATTGTGGTCATTTTCAAGCATGATTTTCTGTATTTTAGCTAAACAAATGACAATATTTTTCCCCTTTTGCCATTGTAGGGTATCAGATTGGTCAAAAATAGGGACACCTGGGACATTTCTTCTATAAAACAAATCAATGGTTTTCGATACATCTGCTGGAACAGGGGACACAGGGCTCAAAATTGGGACTGTCCTGGGTAAATAGAGGCGTCTCATCACCTTATGAATGTGGCATTTTGTCCAGACTGAAAGTTGGTCTTATACACTTTTGTTATAGTCAAATACAAGTTGCCGGAGAAGGGGAGTCTGACCTTTAGTGACCTGCAGTGACCACAGCACATGGTCTCATAGAGATAACTAAAGGATGTACACACACACAGCTAACACCGCTCTGTTGTCTGTACACTGCGATGGAGAGCGGCCCAGAGGATTAGAGCTGCCCACATGATGATGTGTTAAAACATAGGCCTTTTATCCGACTCCGCTGCACCATAACACAATACACGCGTCATTTCCACACTCTTATCCCCAAGCTATCAGCTATTTGGCTGCCCATTGAGTGAATCTGCACTTTAGGGTAATGCTATGCTACGCTAAGTTGAAAAGCACCAGACCTTTTACCAAGGGCTGAATATTTGGGGGCAAATTTTTCATAGTTTGTTTGGAACTTGTTTCATGTTGAGTTGATTTATAGTTGTACTGACTGATTTAGTCAAAGGATTTCAAATTGGGTTTAACTGCCAGTTTATTGCTTGTGAGACTCTGGGTCATTGCTTTTGTGGAAATTAACTTCTGGGTCTTGTAGTTTGAATTCCAATTGTGGTATGAGCCATATTTTATTCCATGTAAAAATGTGCATGTTTTGAATATTTAACATACCACTTTGTTCTCTTGTGGGGGTTGTCATTGACTGAAGCTTACCTGGGACAGATACATTTTGCAAAGTAATTATATTTGTAGTTGTTAAATGACTTGCCCTAAACAATGCACATTTAGGAAGTGGACAGAAGCCACAGTAACACAAGTTTCATGCACTGCAGTTTTGCTTTATTTCAATAGGTATTATAGAGCTGTTGCTGGACCTGTCACGATAAATACTATACTTGACTTATTGTTTAATATATGTTAGCTGGAACAATAATTTTTGGGGGTCAGTATTTATGGTGAGTACTTTTTCTTAGTTCTAGTTGGAAACTTTTAGTTATTTTTCCTATTCTACTATTAGATTGAGCTGTGGAGGGTTGAATAAATAACGTCTATGACTTAATATAGATACAAACTAACTACCAAAGTGTTTTACTCTATTTATTTACTACAGTTTGTGTTTTTTTAGCCCATGTTGTACATTTAGAATAGTTTTGGAGGATAATTCTACTTCATGGTTATTGTTACATTGGCATAAATTACTTTCAGTATTATTGTTTATCGTCTACATTTTCTTCCGCAGTATATTGTGTTTCAAAGATTTTTTGTTATTGTGACAGGCCTAGCTATTGGCTCATTATGATGTAGCTGCATATCTTTTCAGTACAAACAAATAACTCTTGTGGGTAATCATTAGATGACCGGTGTGATAACTTATCTCCGATGACTATTTGCCCAAAAGGTGAACGATCAACAAGAAAAATAGGGCAAAGAGAAACCCTTAGGCTGTAGCCTGATGATGGATGATATTTGGTTGAGCCATGTCATTTCCACTTGAGGCGTTTGAACAAGCCTGTTTTGATGAATGAATTCGTCTTTATGAATGTCTTTATGAAGCTAGTACTTTTAAATAATGGTATTAGTCAACACACAAAGCTCATATGTAATTTTTCAGTCTTACTTCGTAAACAAAGATGAAAGGCAAGTCAAATGCATAATAAGTACTTTCTTCCAACAAGAAAACCTGTACATGACGCAGTTAAACAAGGATATTTTTGTCCATTTCAACTGAGATCCGAATTTTACAGATGGTATATCAATGCGTATCCCACCGTAATCTGGACAAAACAAAAAAACAACAAAAAAAAAATTTAAATCTTCTTGTTCAGAGGTAAATTCTCAGAAAATATGTGATTTGGTGCTAAAAATTGATGGATGGATTTAGCATGATATTGCCATGATTCAGTGCTGCGTTGTTTTATGCAGCTCTCCACTCAAACAGACTTTTCCCCACCCACCCCTCTATTGGTCATTCTCTGTCATGCTGTGAATGAGTGACAGGTGAATATAACCAATCATACGTTACTTCTTTAAAATAGATGCTTGGCGTACATGAATTGTGATGAAATCAAAATGCATACACATATTTGGGAAAGTGCATTTTTGACACCTCCCCAAATTTTCACAGCACTCAGTATCAACTGTCAAAATAAGGAAAACAATGGAATCATGTGGTGATTTTAAATGATTTTTTTACTCCATTCATTATTAGCCTTTGGTTGGAATGAGATGTTGTACTCGAATTCTGCGGGATATAATTTCACCACAAATGACCAGCAACGGATTCCGAGAAACTACAGGAGCCATGCCAGTGTGTCTTTCTGTTGTCCTCAAACCAGCCGCGCGTATTGCAACACGAGAGCCTGCCATAGATGATTGGTGTGGGGAAAGTACGTAAATTAATACTACTCAAAGCCTTCAACAACAAAGAAAACAAGAATTGTAAAATATGTATTCGACAGGAAGAGTTTTAATACTGCTAGGTTCTTACAACATCAAGCTAAGCCAGTGATGGAGGTCTGCAAAGCAATATGTTTTTGTTATGGAACATCTTCAGGGTCTGTTTTACATACTGACTTTGATCATTGGTGGGATTTGAATTTGTGGGATTTAAAGTAACTGTACTTTATGTTGACAATATTAAATGATTTAAATATTTGCAGAGAAAATAATCAAGAATGTGTGAGACACTAAACAGTTGATGACAGTTCTATGAAAACACTTGAGATGTTTGTTTTGACAAACATTTAATGCATGAAACTGGAGTATTTAACTGTCCTATCTCTGCCAGGTGGCTGCCAAAACAGAATAAATTTTGGCTATAGAATGGGAAAACCCTAGGCTAAGATCCAGAGAAAATGCCCGTATTGGCTTCATCTTTTCATTTGCTAGAGCTGTGTTATCAAACGGTGTCCTTGTTCTGACAGGGAGATTTTTAGCTCATGTCAAGTATGTGCCTGTTGAACAGATCTTTCCACAACTGCTCACTTCCCCTCCTTTTATCTCACTAGACTCTGGTTTGGCCCCAAGTTACCTGCCAGAAAACTACAATATCCTATGTACTGAAGGGCAGGTTTGTGCAAGGATGCTCAACTGGAAATGCACAACAATAAAGTTTATCTTTTCTGCCTTAATGCTTTAATAATTTATCTGAATATATATTTAGAATCCACTTTCAAAGTTGGATGTGCTAACGTACCTAGATGGATATGGGGCAAAAATAAGTTATATTTTTTTGTAAAAATAAAGGATGCAGAGAGACGGGCTAACACTGTTGCACAATTAATCTCTATCTGAATATGTAATTATTTAGGTAATAGGACGTCTTCTGCAAACAGCAAAATATCCTGTGTTTTTATGAAAAAAGGCTAACTCTTATTTAGACCTCTACAAAACATGTTTTGGAACGTGCGGTATTCTTGTATTGGTTTAGCTGTACAGTTCTTTCCAACTTTCACTCAAATGTTAATGCTCTTGGATTTGTTAAGAATGTTTTCTGTGAACTGAATCTTCATTTGAAAATATCAAACGTAAATCTAATCACAAGCACAAAAGTGCAATTGGATGTTTGTTCAGAAATAGCTCTAGTAACACAGTGCCAACAGCATCTCTGACCACCTTTTAATCCTTCAAACATAGTGGTGTGGTGGCTGAAATTAAAGGTGGACTATGGAACTTTTCTGGTAGGTACTGTCATCTGCTTATCTCCATGGTGATGTTATTGCTTTGCCTAGAATCTTCCACTGTGTTGCATTAAACTATCTCTATCTATGTCTGTCTCCAATGAGACAAGCAGATGACGTCACCAGGCGTTACATGATCAGTGGAGAGGTGATCCCACTCACAGTAAGAGTAAGGGTAAAAAACAGCTAAAATTAAATGCCTAAAATGAAAGAAATACAATATAGATGTTTAGTGTGGAACATTCCAGGCAAAGCAATAGGGCAAGTAGCTTACCCCCTCACCAGAAAAGTTACACAGTGCACCTTTAATCATTATTCAGCCAGTGCCTTGATCTGCACAGGTCTGCTCTTGTTCACTGACCTCTGCTCCTGTAATATTTCACCTGCAGCTCTCAGGTAAAGCTGGCGGGGATGAAAGGAGCTAGTGGTGACAAACTGGCTTGAAAGTCAAACAGAGAGGACCCAGAGTGGCTTTATGACAGAGGGCTGTGCAGTGTAGGCCTTTGATGCTGAGTAGAGCTATTGAAAAGTGTCTCACTTTTAGGCACTAGTCACTGACATGGAGTGCACTGTAAAACTGAGCTGGGAGATCACATGATTTTACAAGCGCAATAGGAACATACTAGTTGTTTACATAAACTGTAAAGTGCAACGGTCAATTGATCGTACTCGCCTTAACAGGAAACATCCCTAACATATCTAACTGTCTAAACATAAACATTGTGCGTCACTGTGTTTCAACTAGAGTAAATGAACCCTTTATATTGATAGTAAGGGCATATGCAATACTGGTGTAATTGAGACACCACTCTCCTTAGCTCATTTATATATATGTATCTATTCACACTACAATTAAACGTGGCACGTAGAATACCAGGCATCATAAGCTGAGTAATTCTGCTCAACAAAGAAGTCCCTGTTGGCTTATATTTATGGAATTATAGTTAAGATAAACAGTAATTTAAATATCACATGATGTTAACACCTCCACCACACACTAGTAACCAGAAAGAGGGGCTGGTTATACGCATTTTGCTGAGAATACTTCATCTATTTTAGACTAAAACTGCACAATTTGGGTAAAATCTCTTGCCTGGCAAAGATGAACAGAGTTTAGTTCTTTACTCTTTGATTCTGTAGAAATCCGTTATGATTTTCAGCCCCCTGTGATATTTTTTTCGCCGATACGAACAGACCATGCATGTCCCTGATCCAGTCACATCCATTTGAAACGGGGAGATTAACCAGTGATCAGACTCACAGCTTCCTTAAGTATTGGAAGAAGTATGTATTCTGAATCCCAGGCTATAACATTTGTTCAATTTCTTGCGATTTATGATTTGAGTTTTTCATTTTAACATGTCCATAAGATAAGACTGAGAGAAGACTGAAATATGAAAACACACAACTAGTAGATGATTTCCATACATACATAACCAACATGTTGACACTTAATATAGTTCTGTTAGGCCTTTAGACCTAAAACATGTAACAACTCTATTCTGTTCTTATTTAAATTTTTTGATGCCCTTCTATATGACCTTATACCAATACTATTAGTGAAAGCTAATGTGACCGGGCAAAACCAGCAGCCTAAAAAGTACTCGGAGAATGCATTAAACTTGTGGTCGTCTGATCTTCAGTTCCTGAAAAACTCCACATTTTTTCTTCTCTCCAGACCAACACTCCGGCTGGATCTCCAAGCAGAGGGAAAGGTTTAGTGTTCATAATTTGGGGGATTCGAATAAAAAAATCAAAATGGGGAAAGGAACGACACATAGCTTTTCCCCTCTACTTGATTATGATGATTGGGAGAAGGCACTGGAACATTTGGTCCGAGGGGTGTATTCCATGATTTCATATGTCAAACCCAAGAAATCCATAACTCAGATAGACATGGTCAGAAAACATAAAATCTTCAATCACAAGCAACTAACATTAGAAACGATCAAAGCTAAAAAGAAAATTTGGTAGCTTGACAAAAAGGTGTTGTGAGAAAGGTCCAAATGGTGGACTTTTCCGATGCCTGACTGGCAGCAGAGTAGAGCAGTAGCTGTGGTGTCTGTGGTATCCCGCGGTAACCTAGTGGGATGCTGCACGACTCTGTGAGCTCTGTTAGAACTCAGCCCATAGTGGCTCCACTTACAGTGCACCAGCAGACTTCATCAATCATCTGTATCAGGAACAGCCAGTCACACAAGGTGCACCGCACAAAGAAAACATGCAAATTGGAAATCGTAACTTCAGTGAACTAAAAGCAAAGGGTGGAAGCATTGGAGGAATTTAACAAGTGGAGAACTGCTACACCACTTCAGCATTTTGCAGTGCGATACAATATACGTGATACATGTTAGCTTGTCATGGCTTTATGTATTTTAATACGTTTTATCATAACCAGCATAGACATTTTTAACTAACTGAACTATGCTTGTTCATCCAAGTTTAAAGTTATCGTAAAAGCAATACTTTATAACAAAAATCAAACTGTTCTATTCTACAAATAGAAAACTCAAACCAGGAATCACTGCATGGCGCTTTGGGATGAGAGCTGATTGGCTATGCAAGGGTGATCCACTCGTTGTGTTGTTCTAAACCTGTGTTAGTCGCCAAAAATAATGCACTAGCTATGTGCCAATGGGTAGCTAGATTTAAATATCTGCTTTATCCTTTCACATTTTGAAAATCAGGTACCCCAGCTTTAACCCACCCTTTAATGCCACTGGTGTAACATGTCAGGGGCAATGGGGACCCATCTCCAGATCTTGAGCTAGGCTTGTTTAGGACTACCTTGGTTGGATGATTTAACTTCCTGTGCACATTTTAGGTTGATGAGGGAAACTGAAGTGCCCAAGTGTTGCTCCCACACAACATCATCTATCACTTAGCAACATCATATCCCCTTGCTCGTTTTACCTGGCTGCTGAAAACTTGTAATATCGTTCACTCAGTTCAACATGTGTTTAATGCCAGGTATACACAAACAAAAACATGTTAGTGGTCCTGATGTTATGTCGGATCATTGTATGGGAGTATTGCCACATGCTAAAACAAGCAAGGAAAGAATTACTTCCCACTGTAGTGGGAGCAACTGGAAACCCTAAAGAAAGTCATCAACCACATTGTACTGAACAAAGATGTCATCGTGGCAATATTTAACATCAACAGTTAAGTCTGACTTGACCTGGATCACGTCTTGTCATTATTGACTCATACAATCATATCTATTTGTTGCAATCCACAATGGACACTAAACCAAAGCACTAGACTTGGCTTTACCCATGCACTCCTCTCCCATGTGCTCAAACTGCCTCCATTAAAGGTGCTGTACCTCATTTTTACTGTCTTAAAAATGTGAAAAACAGGACTAGTTCGTTTTAAATGTTTTGCAGTGGTCCAAAGTTATTCCACACCTACCTTGTGCATTTCAAGCATCTTAATTATTAACCACAATGAGTTTATAAGTGCTTTTCACTGCTTTGAGAGTTTTGCCATCATGGTAAAGCTAAAACAACAACTAGGATGCTAACTCTGAATTTCTTATTATCAGACAATAAAACGCTTTTAATCAGATGCAGACAGCATGCAACAAACATATTTTGACCTCAAAATCTGCTTATACACTATATCTGTACTGGGACAAATTTTGCTCAGATACATGGGAAAAAATTTGATACAGGCTCTTTAATCACTATACAAGATATAATCATGACCAAAAGCATGCACTTGGGTACCACAAGAGCAAGAGATGAAAACTACCTCAATAAATCTTGTGGAAAGGCGACTGTGTTAAAACTGCCAACTTCAAAAATCATTGTAAATTCCAACCACTATATAGATGCATGTATGACATAGAACTTCTTTATGCTTATGACCAATACCAACCTCCAGTTTCTTTAAAGCAATAGGCCCAACATAGACAAAAACAACTCCATTACAAAAAAAAAGGACAACAAAGAGAAATGAGAAGAGGTTGCTAGCTGAACCAGTACTTTAAATGAACACCCAAACCACAGTCAAAAAGCAATAAAACCTATTCTAAATGCAAGGAAGTGCGTAAAAGTCACTGTATAACAAATGGGATTCTAAAGAGGTCTGCAGAGTGCCAAGTTTCTCAAACAAAAGCATTGTCAATGTAAATGTTTGCCTGCTTGAAGATGTTTTGTGCTTGTATGCATGAACCATGGACACCAATTTTGCCCGATCAACAACAGATGTGTCCGACCATGTTAGCTCACCCAGCCCTCTCTGAAATAGCGTCATTAGTCGTCTCTTTGTTTGTGATATCATTTTTCAGCAGTATGTTTTTCTCATTAGAGCTTCTTCTCGGTAGCTTGCCCATAACTTTGGCAACATCAGCTAAAGCTGGTATGCTGTTAACCAAGTGCTTCATTACTGACAATCCATATACAAAAACCAGAGCACTGCAGAGTCACCAGAAGTTGAATGAGTATTGAAGATGTGTACTGAAGTACAAGTAAGAATAGTAGTTTAAAAATACTAAAGTAAAAGTGTAATGTATGTGTAATTTTAGCTGTTGATATTCAGGGGCATAATTATATGAATAGTTTTGGGTTAGGTGATATGGCAATAAAAACATTGTGATTTGATCACCAAAAATATGCCATTTTGGTGAATAATTTGTCAAATTGTGATTCAGTACTTATAATGAATGTATAATGAACACTCAAACACTCACAGTGTTCTCCAAACACTATTCCTACTGGTCAGTCTCTGTTTTGCTCTGAATGAGTGACATGTGGAATTTAACCAATCACACTGAAGTGTGAACTCTCAGAAGTAGATAATTACATACATAGTCATGTAATGTCACCTCAACAAAGCAATTCAAAGGTTCTATGGTACACAGTAAAGCCAATATACTAAACATGCAACTACCAAATGTTGAGATTGAATTCAGAAATAGTAAGATTACTGACTCTATGACTTGTATCAATCCCCATATAATAATCAGTGCTACAACTAATATCAAAACTAGATGCTCTTCTGAAAAAATAAAAAACACATAAATAGGACAAAATTTGACTTTATTTACTTTACTGAATAGGTTTAGAATATCTTGATCTATATCAGCCATGGAACATGGTACCTACATGGTATCTAAATTTGTATCAAATTTGCTCCTGAAATTGCATTTGAAATGGTAACATCATGACTACACTAATGGTTTGAATTGGTCTCAACGGCAAGTAAAAATCTAGCAAAAAGTTCTCATGAAATAACCATTACCAAAACTCCATTTGCGATATTCTGGAAGAAGAGGAAAAGGATGGGGCGGGATCTGGCCTATTTAAGTGCTGTCAAGTGGTTACTCAACAAACATTGAAAGAAACTGCATGTTCCTGCGTTGACTGGAGACCGTGTGATGTGTGGAGCTTGGGTTTGGCTACAGAGAGGCCATATTTCATGCAGCTCATAGGGCGGGCGCTTGTACCACATTTTTAAGATTTGTAATAAACCAAAGACAATAGGATGGCTCAAAACGCAGATTATAACTGTCATTTTAGTTTTATTGTGACTATTATTATTGGCAGGTCTTCCTCTTTCTGAGCACACACATCATTTTATTGTAAAAATATTCAAACCGCATCTTGTTCTAAATCTTCATGGTGTAAACTTTGGGTTGTTTGTTAGAGAATGTATTGTAAGCACTAGTATGTTTATGGGATTGGAATCAGTCATACGCTACCAAAAGACCTAAACTTTGGTTGCTATGTTAAAAATTGTATTGTATTGAACCATATTTTTTCCGTGTACTAATTTTTAAAATGTGAATCTGTATTTCTCAAAAAAAAAAAAAAAAAAAAATCTATCCTGATTAACCTTGATGTAACTGGAAGTTTTGGACAGTTTATATTTACTACTACCTCTATTTTCCTTTCCAGCATTTCCTAAAATCACTACTTGGCCTGGATGCCTTATCTGACACAGCCTGTATGCAGACTTGGGACTGCGTCATCGGATGTTACCCCAGAAGGCAAGTTTTTAAGTTCATTCCTGGATTATATGTTTTAATGTAATAGGTTCTGTGATGCCGTAATTTCAGATGGAGGGCAGGAGCTTGAATTTACTCTATGGGTGATCCACTTCTTTTGCAAACTTATGATCCACAAATGTTGAACCCTATCATTATTTGTTTGGGATTGGCTCCACAAATTTGCCATATTAATTTTATGGCTTAGAGTCCTTTTAACTGACAACTATCATGTCTTTGAGGTTCAATAATGACACCACATTTGTTTATTTGTGATGACAGAGTAGACGTTGAACTTAATGCCAGGGATAAGTCTGCAATCAAACTATTAAACAGCAAACTCTATCATAAAAGCTGTGAATGCATCTATTCTGTAAACTGTCAGAGTGGAATTCAAATTTACAATGCCAAGTAGATGAGTTGCCTTGCCCCATGAGTCATATGATTGCATCGTTTCACTGATATTCATTATTGTGGAATCAGATAATTCAGCTGAATCGTTCCTCATGTCTAAAAGTTGGTGATATTCAGCAACATTTAAAAGAATTCCTTGACACATTGCATAAAAATCAAGTCTAATACAGTCTTTTTGCAATGCACAAAAACGTGACTCACGACACAAGCTGCTAGGACCCAGACTGACCTACTCGCAGCTCCTGCCCGAACACTGTCCTCTCTCCCAGAGCCGAGCAGTTCCAGCGGCCGTAACGAAACTGGTACTGGCACTCATTGATCCCCATCTGAGCGCCCTCGCCCACCACGATGATGGCGTCCGGCCGACTCTGGCAGATGGCCCGCTGTCGAGGGGCCAATCCGGGGATCTTATTACAGATGATGTTGGCACCCAGAGCGACCACGGACGACAAGGCTCTGCAATCCACAGAAGATTGTGAGTAGAGACATTGCAAGACAACTACAAAACTAAACTGTTTGCTAAAGGGGCTCTATGTAACTTCTCTGATGGATGGTCCTCTACCTGCTTGTCTCCATGTAGATTTGATTGCCTGGAATGTTCCAGAGTATGGCATTAAGCACATCTTGCATTGTTCAGTTGAAAGTGTTTTCATTTGTAAAGGTGATTTGAAAAATACGCATTCTTATTGAGAGCTCACCTTGCACAAATTTGACCTTTAACTTGAGCTGGTGGCGTGCTTGTCTCCTTGTCTCTTATATATTAGTTTAATACCATATTCTAAAACATTTTAAGCAAAGCAATAACATCTCCGGCAGACCCTCCACCAGAAAAGTTGCATAGTGCAACTTTAAGTAAAGAATTAGCACTACTTATTGGGACTTGAACACCAAAGAACAAAAGCTTTTGTTTTAATGGAAAATACTGTAGTAATGGAATATTTATAGTGTAAATGTATTGAGTGTGTTTATTGAAGTTTTATTACTGCTTAAAATTAGGTAAAATAGTTAAGGTAATGCGTGATGAGATAGCAGCCCTCTGATAGTAGGAGGCTAGGAGCAGTGGCAATAATTACATTAATGTTGTGGCCATAGTTTTATCAGTGTAGTAGCAGTAGTCTAAATATTTTTATTTTATTTTGCAAATATAAGTAAGAATTTTAATGAACATTTCATATTATACATTGCTGGCCAAACTGTATTTACAATTATTAATTCAAGCCCTGTTGACTTATGGGGTTCATCGTTTACTCTAAAAGTGTTTCGCATTTAGAGACTGTCACATTGTCAGTGATGATGAATGAGCATCTTGTAGCTCTGTGAATCCCATATTTTTTTTACACAAGTATTGGATTAGCAGCCCATCAAACTCTGAAAATTGAATCCAACATAAAACATTTTAAGAAGCATACAAAAAGTTGTTAAAACAGAAAACGCTTATTCGACTTCTGACACTCCGTTCCGCGTGGGTTTGGATGGTGGTACTTTGAGTAATGACTTGGTTTCACGTTAATTGTTAGGTAACATAGCGGTGTGAGGACATGCCAAGAAGTACATCCACTTGCTCTGGTATCGTATGATGTAAACCCACAACTCTGACTTCGAAACCAAATGTCATGCAAAATACTATTAGTTATGACCTGTTTGAAACGTATTTCACGTCTAAAAGCGCAGAGGATGAATTTCACCAAAGAGCTTTCATTCAGATTGCCGTGTGTGTGGAAACTATGCACAGGGAGGCTTTCAACACAGGTTTGTGGATTGTTATTGTGCATTGAGTAAAATGACACCCCGACCTCATCACGTCTGCTCAGTCAATGTGATAATATCAAAACACATGTCGAGCGGTGGGGTTTGTGACCACGGGCAAAGCCAAAACAGATTACAGCAAAGCACCGTGGTGTTTATAGCCGCGCAGACCCTGTAGACACATACTTTTCAAACATGTCAGACGCGAGGAGCCATAAATGAGATCGGACAAATAACAGCATCTTTTGAAGTGTGATGTACAAGAGGGCTTCACCACAATCAGGGCTGTAACCAGTGCAGACTGGAGCACTGAAAACAACTGAACTGAAGAAAAAGTAAATGATGCAAGTTTAAAATATTTAAGCTTGATGATGAGATGTAAAAATGTTTTACAAAAGGTTTATATGGGAAGGGCATCTGGTGTAACAATCTGCCACTGAGGCAACCTCTGATCACAAAGAGAGGACAGATGTCACATTAAGATTCCAAACCTTATTGTACTGATTACAAGCCTCTGGTCTTCACTTTGTATAAATTTCCTCTGTATAGTTCCTTGATGAAAAAAATTATGAATACATTTGTTTTAGTTAATATATGAAAAAATATGTAAAATCAACAACTATTAACCCTTGTCCAGCCTGTAAGCCTGTAAACATCATTACATGCGTATCATGCATGCTATTCCTTTTCTCTACTTTATTCATTTTTTACCTCATGATTATTTAGGCCTCTGGTGTTGTACTGAGCATTAACCTTTTTTCTCCGGCTTGAGATGCAATGTATTCAAACCCTATGCCTGTCTTCTTTAATACCATAGTCTGTCTATCCAACATCTATTCAGATAAACTTTTAAAAGTACACTACTCTCTCTGTCTGTGTTTATATACAGTAGAGCTAGGAATCAAATTTAGAGCAATATAGTGGTTCAGAAGTGGAGCTTCAGTAAAGACTCGGACTGGGAGACTCGTTCCTTCAGTTGCACAAGCTTTACCTCCAGGCCGACGCTGTCTGCTCAGCCTATCCTCACTCACTGCTCATCGCCACATGCACAAGCCACTGCCCTGTCATGCCCATCTTAGCATCAGTGCCCTGACAACTTGTTTTAAAGAAGATATAGTCTTCTTTTACATTTTCTTTATTGAAAACCACAATATTGACCTAAAACCCCTATAACAGAAAAAGACAATTGACTTTGCGTCAAAACTTCAGTAGTCACAGGCCCCACCTATTTATTGTGAATTTAATAAGCAGCAGATTATCATTTACATGTTTTTACTTTTGGAAAGTGGCGATGTGAAATTTTAGAACCCCGCATGTATCACACGGAATCTTGATTTTTTTTGAACACTCAAGTCTCAAATGCCAAATAATGCAGGACAACAGGAGTGCTCAAACATGTATGTATCAAAATACATTTTTGAGTAAGTAATGATGAGGCAATACCATTATAACATCATCATTATTCTCAAAATTTATTTTGCACAGTGTCTGTTCACCTCACCCACCCCTCCTCCACACCAGCTCCAACTTTGCACAGGATTTTACTTTTTCAGGTCTTTTCATTTTAGAAGCGTTCCATCTCATATCTGGCTCTGCACCTCCAGTGCATCGCTCGTCAACAAGTGCCAAAGTTGTCATTATCTTCTCTACTCATATATTTGTCTCTTTTTGTGTCTGTCCAGTTTGATATATACTCCAATCAAAATACTTCAAACAGCGCACTGTGAAACATTCAGCATGGCTAGAGTCAGGTGCATTTAGGGCCCTCAGTAAACAGCAGCACTCTGGGATCCGGTCTCATCTTTTCTGTTCAAAGTGAAAGGGACTCAGGGCTGTTTGGACATAATGAGGAAGTTCACAGAAGCGAAGTTACGTGATCCAGTGATGGTGAGGAGAAATTGTTCTTGTTGTTTGATGTGGGACAATGCACTTTGAACAGTTCTATCTTTTTTGTAGGTGTAGTATGTAACTTTATTCTGGTGGAGGGCCAAACAATAAGAAATGCCTGTTTAATGAGGTATTTTTGAGCACTTATACTTGAATATGGTGAAATAGATCACTTTAATAGTGTACTGTGGAATATTCCTAGCATAGCAATAACATCTTCATGGAAACAGGCCTCTCTCACCAGAAAAGTTACATAGTGTACCTTTAACTACATTTGTTTTTGCTCTTATTGTTTAGGCTTACTTTAGATATCTCATCCTCTACTGAAAGTTTGTTCCTAAATTGATGTAGGTAGTATTTGGTTTGGTTTTGATCAAGTTCTGGTTAAGGACCTAATTTACTGATCATTTGTGAGTACACTACATAATAAGTGATTATGCTGATGACTTTTGTTAATTGTATAATGTAGTGCACTTGCTTGAATATTTTTTAGAGTAGCATATTTTACACAACAAAATACCATAATCTTTCAAATGTTTACATCGACCTTGGCTCAACTGTTTGCTCAGCACGTGGATATCTCGGACACTTAGAGAAATCCAGACAACAAATGACCTGGGTGAAAGTATGGAGCTGCTGCAGCTGAAAACAATATCTGCAGCATGTGGCTGGGTGGGACCCCTCAAATGCATTATCTAAGTGGATTGCATTCTTTACCATTTGTTACTTATGGCTTTATTCAGTAAAACCTGTTGTAAAATACATTAAGAAATATTGAGTTGAGGGGTCAAAATTTGTGTGGCCTGAATTGTAACATCTCTAAACCAAGAGAGTCAACAGCCACCTACTTAATCACCCAAGACACTTTGAAGCCAACTGACACACTATTAAACTACCAGGCATGCATCCTCTGCCCAGGAATGCACTCAGGAGGAAAAAAATACCAAAGACACAAGTTTTTGCAGTCACGTGACTAAAAGCCCTTCTTTTTCTGAGGTTTTACAAAATTAAGTGTTAAATAGTTTCCCTCTGAGCTGTTTATTTGCCAATATCATCAGCTTGAGAATGTACCCTCCTTTGGCATTAGTTAACCATATTTAAATGATCTTTGTACTAATTACGGTGGCCAGTTCTGAACAGAGGCATAGAGGAATAACCCAAACAAACACCGGTGTGACCGTCACTAAAGATAGCCGCGCAGCCCTCTTTCAGCTGCAGACCAAAGCCACATCTATTTGAGCGTCAGCTTTGGGGTCTCCTCTCCGCGCGGCGCACGGCTCACTCATTCTTTGGGGCGCATTTAAGGAAGCAAGTCATTATTTCATTCTAAAGCCACAGCAAAATGCCTTGTCCATCAAGTGCATACACACTGGCACAGTAGTAGACTAACAAAGTCGGGGTTTGAGTGCTAACCATGCGCGAGGTAATGCGTAAAGAGCACATTGGGAGCGCTCTCACTGGTCACTCCACACGAAAACACTGACTCTGCATCCGATTGTCTTGAACATCTCTGCCACTCCGTGGCCAAACTGAGCCCCAGAAACTATATAGGCTACTCAATGATTCATTTAGAGGCTGCGTTGTATGATCTAATCATATGAATATATAACGTCTGTGGTCGAATGCGCAGAATATTGGATTATTTTTCTCGTGTGTTGAATAAATTAGGGATGATATGATTTAAGAACATGCCACATAGCACAATATTGTGCGTCTGTGCCCACATGGCACTCTGGCCATAGAACTGATTGCCCAAATAAATAATATTTATTGAGGTGAGTGAGGAAGTCCTCCCTGTTTGTCCTTGCCTCAGAACAAGTGCGCATGTGAAGTTAATGAGTGCAGTTAATTGGCTGGACTTACAGGTAGCTGCCGCTCGTCAAAATGAGGAAGATCTGCGGGTAGTAGACTGACAGCAGCACACTGCGCGACGAGAAGATGATCATGATGACATGGAGCAAACGGCCGCGTGCGGCTCGAGTCAAATAAAACGCAGGTTCTGTTAATCCTCGGCTTTAAGTTCCGTTTGAGCTCAATCACGAAGAGACGTGGTGCGCGTGCTGCTCGTCTGTGCAGGCTCTACGCAGCTCCGAGCTCCCGGTGCCGTGCGCGCGCGGACATCGGCTGTGTCATGTGTGAGCTCACGAGCCGGACTGAGGCTGAGGATGATGATGCTTTTAGGGCTCGTGTATGGCAGAGAAGTGCCTCGCTTTGCTCTCATGAGAGACGCAGCTGCCATTGGGCAGAGACGCGCTACAATCCGCCCACTTGGCCCCAGTGGGACAATAGGGTGACACTGATCCGATCCGTTAGACGAGAACGAGGTTTCATTCATACTCATTCAGCAACTCGTCCACGAAACACCCTCCAGCCGCCCGAAACAGAGACTGCCCTCCACAATCCCGTGCGCAAAGTTTCCACCTTCTCCAAAATCACTGCTACCATCAAGCTGGTCTCAGGCTGCATATATGTAGCCTTTTAGAGGTGGGGAAATCATTTAGCCAAGTATGTCAAATGTAAAGATAAAACCTATTAAAGCATAAGCCCGTCCGCTCGCAGGATACATTGGACTAGAGTGTTTTCTTTAACCGTGCGGTCACATCGTTTTAGTCTACCTCACTTTTTACACTATAGGCCACTCTATAGTGAGTCTCTTTCCCCATATGCATAAGTGATGTGACTGAAGATGCCCACAGTCTGGTCGCCTCTGCTCCGTGACTGTCAACAGCACCTGCTGCTGGAGCCGCGCGGATAAACGATCAGGACGCGCAGGTGGAGAGGTGTACAGCATGATGAAGACTAGCACTGGGGGAAAAGCCACTTTGCATTGTTAAAGGTCTGACAGGGTTAATGAAGAGCGGAAATTAGTTAATGATCATGCATTTTCATCAAAAGACGTGGAAATTAATTTTCAATATTATGTTGGAGGCCTATGCAAAATAGCAGATTCGGGGCTATATATAGCCTAGAAATGGAATGGGCAATGATCCAATTTAATCGTCTACAGACACAGACACAAATGATGACTTATTGGTCTAAATAAAAAGTGCTTTTTAAAATGCACCTAATTCCTGTTGCAGGTGTAAGCAGGACGTTTCCATCCATTCCCTGCCTGCCTTGCCTAAGGCCTGACTCTATAAGCACATAGTTACTTGTGAACCATGCCTCACAAGCCGTTTCATTTCAACTCCCTAAACATTCAAACATTAAATCTCACACGCTTTTGGCTGACGTGAGACAGAAATGGTTTCATATTTTAAAACGTCTAAGAGAATTGGCTGTAGCTGAAGTGCAGTAGGATTAGATACACGTCCTTCTGTTTATGCATCAAGGTGAGCTATTGCAAAACAGGTAAAAAGTCCGTGTGGGCAAAGGAATGTGGAAATACAGCTCACTGTGCCGCTATTAATGAAGGAATGCGGTGCCGCGCTGCTTTTGGAGCAGATACAGTGGCTCGAATTATCTTTTGCCGCTAAGACAATCTCTTATTCAAAGTACGCCTGTCTGTTTCGAGTGGTGTGCCTCTAATATTGTGATGCAAGACCCTAACAGCTACCACACGGCTATAAGCACCCCCCTACATGCAGCCTGTGCAAGTACATGTTTTAGATCCACAGTGTGTGTGTGCGTGAGGTCGTGAAGGGCGACACACAAGTGTGCCAGTTGTTCTTGAGCTTCTAAAACTGAGAAACTTGGAATGACAGGTAACAGCAATCACTCACCCGAGTTTCAAATACAGGATGCCAAAACACAGGAACACGTAGAGACTCCGCTTTCGGAGGGGTTTGTGCATGATCGATAGTCCTTAGGCCATGCACTGTAAATATGGATTGCGCACAGCAGCGTTCACATTGGAGACTTCCCTAACCCTTCCAAATGGTCGTACGGCGTCTGTTTCCCAACACGTCAAGCTGAATCCTTTGGTCAGTGTCCGCCCGTGCCAAATCCATGATACAGAGCACAGGTGCGATGCTCAAAGTGGTTCGGGTCTAAAATAATAAAAAAAAAATCGCTCTGGAAAAGTACTTTATTTTGAACCCTGATAATTCGCCACAAAGTCTAATGATCTTGTCTTCTTGGCTGCAGGTGGAATGCTCCGGTAGTTTTCATGCCTCCGTACCAGTGCGTCTGAACTGCCCTTGTTTTGAAGCCATCTCGGCGCAGTGCCCGCAGGTGAGTGCGCAGCCAGGTAATGTGCGTTCAGGTAACACAGTTCTACCTGCCTCCTCCTCCTGAGCAGGGAAATAAGAGCCAATGGGGAGGGCCTCTCTCCAGGCCACACGTGCTGCAGTGGAACAGAAAACTGCAGACAAACGACCTGAAATGTCTTTTATATGCCTTTAGAGCAGGCTAGGCTGGGCCTGTGACAATGGGCTTTGCCTCACACTGAGGACTCTCACCACAACAGTGGGTCTGTCTGCGGAGACAGCCGTGGCTTTGCTGCAGCATGGGGACATTACCACAACGTGACTAATGATGACTGATAATAATCTACTGGCGTC
Source organism: Periophthalmus modestus (assembly GCA_019594935.1). Classification (NCBI taxonomy): domain Eukaryota; kingdom Metazoa; phylum Chordata; class Actinopteri; order Gobiiformes; family Gobiidae; genus Periophthalmus; species Periophthalmus modestus. Next base: position 20,990,250 of record JAIEZT010001390.1, on the reverse strand, counting down.
ATGAGAAACATGTCACTGAGCTTCACCCACTCTTGTGATTAATTATCCATACATTCATAACGACCCATGCCGCTGTCACTGTAGAGCTGGTCTCCAGAGACTGTCCTTAGGAATGTTCTGACTCATGAGACTCCCTCTAGTGGCCACCACGGACTGCACACTGACACATGAAGGCAGTGAGGAAACTTTTACTCTTTTAGAACAGCATAAAAATATCAACTAAAACATTATGTCATTTGTCAGGTTATGTCTGCTAAATCATATTTACATGCTCAGATGTATAACCCAGAAAATTCTTCGGGCATTTTGTAAGCATCAAAACATCAAATGCAACATTAATTCTATGTGCTTCCAAGAAAATGACTAGAAAACTGCTATAGTTGTTATAATGACCATGGGGTAGGGGCTAAAATGACAGACATGAGCTAGTATGTGAGTACAGAGGCTGTTGTTGACCACGAGGAACAGACTCCACCACAAGACCTTTGTTTGAAGACATGGCTGCTCTGTGGTTTCGGGCCTTTTCTTTCAAAACATGCCCATCAAAATTCCAGATGGATTTAAGAAATAATGAGAGTCAACATGGCGGGCCCAGGGTGACATAAAAGAAGACATTGCATTTGATGTCTGCTCTGTAAAAGATGGTCTTGTTTGTCCTCCAGTGTACACAGCTCGTGGTGGCAGCCCGGCTGGGAATCGTCCTGCTTAGTTTAATTAAAATGTTCAAAGCACTGACGCACTTTTATGGAGCAGGACCTAGACCATGGACAATGTGCGTCAGGCTTTATTTGTCAGCAGCTATTATTGTTGTAGACATGTTCCATACTTCCTGGCTTTATTCTGTCTATGTTATATCAAAGTGCATGTCACATGCACCAATCAAATAGAGATAGACAGACACATATTGTTCATGGCTGATACTGCATGTTTTTTGTTCTTTGAAAGCTGTATCTTGCTGTATTTTTCATGAAGGCATGTGTCTAAATGTTTAAATTAGTATTTTTTTACCTGTCTGTAAAAGTAGTAGCAGTTTGGTGAGTGAATCTTTTAGTGTCAGATGATCCAATCAGTTTTGATTGAGATTGAGTAATTTTCAGATTTATTACTGTTTATCTATGAATTTGATTTTGATGACCTGTGATACTGCAGAATCAGCCAAAAATATATCTTCAGTTCTTGTGGCCAGCTGTTGGATATCCATACATAGGGAACACTGTGTAACTTCTCTGGTGGAGGGTCTGCCACCTGCTTGTCTCCATGGAGATATTATTTTTACCTGCTTTACCTGCAATGTCCCACATTATGGCATTAAATGTATCCCTTTCTATGGAAACAAAAAATGTCACCAGCACAAGTCACACATCAGATGTGGAAAAGCGGTCCCCAATCACAGTAAAAATGTATGTTTTTGAAAGTCTGAAGGTCTGCAATAAAACATGTGTAATTGAACAAATGCAAGGTTGATACTATTAATGCTATGCAGTGGAACATTCCAGACAAAGCAATAACAGCTTCATGGGGACAAGCAGGCGGACTTCCTCCAGGAAACGTACATTTAACATCTTTCAAGGTAATAGTGAATATTTTTCATAATCCCTATTAGCACTGGTAATAACACAGACAGACGGCTTGTGTATAAGTATAAAAACAGTCAGTACTCTATGTGATGAACTTGGATAAATATTGTACATATTAGAGTGACAGCTGTGAGGTAATCCAACTTTACCTAGTGGAGTGTCTGGCATACTTATATAAAGATATGTAATATTTATAATCTTAAAGCTACATATCTGTATACATTTCATGCTAAAAGATATTGTTGCTTCAATAATATAATAACTTTCTGACAGGCTATTTCAAGACTTTACCGCTGTGCATCTGTTCCGTCTCATTTAAAGGGGAAGTGCGGGAAAGAAAGGAAAAATGATCATACTATTTTGGCCAGACGAGGACGATGTGTCGCACTGTCTTTTTGAATATTATTAAGTACTCTTGACCGACAACTAAATAGGAGAAGCCGCCGGTAGCCCATGTGTTTGTATGGGAGCTCGTTCAATAGGAAACAGTGAGAAGGCCCATATTAACTGTGTGCCAAACCAGAGAGTTCTGTCTGAGGCCTGGGTCACCACAGCTACACTGGGCCCCATGCAAAAGAGGGGGAGAATTCAGGCACCCCAAATCTCACTCTATAGTAGCCTTCAGCCTTCAGATTAACTGGAGTACATATATTTATAATTTTTCAAAATATACAGTATTAATTATTTAAAATAAATTACATTTTATTTAAAATCAATATTGATCTAAATGGCTCAATAATAAAATCGGGTCCATTGACTTCCTGATAAAATCTGCAGAAGCCCTGCATAGGGCCTTTTCACTGTAGCAAGCAGTGGAATTTCCTTTATGTTTTTTATTGTTGACAAATGGCTATGTGGCATTTTTTTTAAACCCTACAGTTGGATAATCACAAGTACAGAGCATTGGGTGGAGATAGGGGTGGGTGAAACAAGACATTTTCTGAGCACTCTTTGCATGGGTTTCAGACAAACAATTCCTTCCTGATTTGAAGGATTTTGTGAGGGAAGAGGAACTTCTCCCATTCAAAAGATATAATATTTTGATTTGAATTGCTTAATTGCTGTGACCACGAAAGACGGTTGCCATAGCTTGAAACCCATAACCCTGACTCAATCCAAATGCAACTCTGATATTGTTATAACATAGATAAAAAGTTGATATTGCATAATAGGTAATATTACTGATAATACTGCATTTACTATTGAGAAGAAGAAGAATCAGAAAAGTTTTATTACCATTGTTAGCGAACACAGCTCACAAACTAGGGACTTACTTCGGTGATAAAGTGCAACATAAAAACACACTGAATAAATACAAATACGGGCATGCACAAAGTAAAAAAAAAAGATATGCTTAAAAATGAAATAAAATACTTAGAGGTAGAAAAATATATACAACAGCAGCATCAGAACAACAGTGCAAACATGGCTTATTAAGGTGACCGGTGTTATTAAGTGTCCAGTTAAGTGCATTCTGTATGGTAATGAATATTTCCATGGTTTATTTTAATATTGAACATTATTTTAGTGATTTATTTTATCACTTATAGTTTTCACAAATGAACTACTATTATTTATTCCAAAAGTTATAATATTAAAACTCCAGCAAGCTATCCAAAACTATTTGAGTGGGACCAGAGGTAGGTCTGTTGTGATAATTACTGTATTGACCTATTTGAAACAAAATGTACAAAATCTATTAATGTGACAGCCCTAACTAAATGTATAACTCAGTGCCTACATGTTCCTGATTTTTTATTTTTTTATTTTTGCCAAAGTCAGTTTGAGAAAGGTTAGTGGTTAATGAATTCCATTCCATGATCCGCAGTACAGTGAAGTGCTGGTGGCTCATTATCGTGGGTAAGATGCACTGACATGTGTGTACCCTCTGTTTTACCTTTTCCGGTACAACGACGCATTGTACATGACATTTTAAGGAGCATGGACTTAACCCTTCAGGGACTTTTAAAAATGGGACAAATTGAATAGGAAAGGCTAAAGTTGTATTACCACTATTATTACATAATCAGAATAAAATACATGTAGTGTGTAGTACTGTCTAATGCTGTATAATAGTCATACTGTTTCTTGACATGGTGTGCGCTCAGTAATGGAAGTTGGGATCACTTTCACCTAAACCTGATAGAGTCAGAGAGGAGGCCAAAGTTTTTGCCTCCCCTCAGTCAAGCTCTCACTGAAATGAATGAAAGGGCTTAAAGAAGGGAAGAGTCTAGTTTCAGGAGTGAAGGGCTGGAAATGACTGGGATTAGACCCACTGTGACTATGACATATGACGCACATTCAGACTCATAGTAGTTTAGTTATTTAATATCTATCTTTATTCATTAAAATATTAGTTAGGGTAACAATTAAAGCCACACTACGTAACTTTTTTCCATTGTGGTTGTGTTTATTGCACTGAAAAGCATGTATCCTTACTGTGAACAGGCTTGCATTTCCACAAACTTGACTCTAATTTGGCCTCCACCTGCTTGTTACCATGGAAATTTTGTTCCTAAGTAAACTGCAAGTTTTCTGATGGAGGGTCCGTCACCAGCTTGTTTCATTGATATAGTTTTTCTTTGTCTTGAATGGTCCACATAGCATTAAAATTCTATCTTCATGGAGACAACCGGACCAAATGGAGACTTCAGATCTGTGGTGAGGGGACATTAGAAATGCAAGTTTTTCCAAAGCATTTTAGAGCAATAAAAACACAATGTCATTAAATAAATCCAATATAGATAAATGGAATGTTACAGGCAATGCAATAACATCTCCATGGTAGCTGAAAAGTTACATAGTTCACCTTTAACATTGACACATGTTCTCATAGTGTTAGAATAAAAATAGAATATCTTAATGGTCTATGGTCGGAGGTAGAAATTGATCTTTGGCTCACCACATATGTGTTTAAAACAAATGTCTTTTCCACAACAGGAGCAGCAACTCTACCTTGAGTTCCTACTGCCAGTAAATTGAAATGATGATGGCCATATCTGCTCACTCTTCATTATAATGAATCTACTGAATTGCTGTGGTTGCAGCCCCACCCGTCTTTTCAATAACCCATACGTGAGGGAAGAATTACTGTTGGTTTTTCTCATAATAAAGATTTTACCCTTTTATGGCAACTATCCAAAGACACTTTTATCTAAATGAGAGAACTTTTAATTTCCTTAAAACTAAGGTGAAATTGGTCCAAAAAATGAAAATGTAAGTCAAATTCGTATTTTTTTATCGATAGTAGAATGAAGAATGTACAGCACTATAAAATCTGACAGACATACGGCTTGTGTCTATAACAGGCCTGGACCCTGTGTGCACTGCAGCGGTGGAGTAATAAGCCAATAGAGAAGAGTATCCAAGGCAACAGACTGTCTACACAAGTGTGGCTTTTTGGAAGTCTTTAATGTGAAATATGAATATTATGGCATAGTACCCGTGTCCAGAAGAAACAGCAAATCCAACTTGATAATTGTTCTTTTGTTTTGAGAGGAACGCTTGACTGAAAACAGCATTAAAAGACATAAATCACTCAGTTTGAGGTTTATTTTGAGAACCCCATGCTTCTAAGATGACCTGCAGTTGAACATCATTGAACTTATGCCTATTAGCCACACTGAGCTACAGCCCCTTTAAAATACAATGTCCTAGGAATGTTAAAAATTCCAAAATGGAAGTATATACCATAATATGTTTTCAATGATTAACTGACATTAGAGCTAAATGTTAATGGTTTTGAGTGTTTATATCCAAAATTAAGTAGCAATCTTAATTTCCAAGGGTATACATTTCTGTAAATATTTGTCCAAGTCTTTAAACCATCCTATTATATTGCTCACATGTATCTGAGTGATTAATTTGCCAAAAATACTTTAATTTTTACCATTTTATGATATTCTGCGGTTAAAAGAGCTGTAGTTGATTTGTACTCTTTAAAAATGTGAAAAACAGAACTAACATTATGAATTGCAGTGGTCCAAAGTTATTCCTCACTTACTTTATGCATTCCGAGCGTTTGAATTATTCACTGCGGTGGGTTTGTAAGTGCTTTTCACAACTTTCAGAGGCCAGAGTGGAGTTTTGCCTTCATGGTGTAGCTAACAACAACTATCATGCTAATGGGCACTTCCTGATTATTGCTTCTTAATTAGATGCAGGCAAGACACAATGGGCGTATTTTGACCTGAAGAGCTACAGATATCTGTACTGGGACAAGACAAATTCTGCTCAAATTTGATGCAAGGCCTTTAATCCATGTTTCTCCATTGAAATCACAGTATGTGCCGTTCCACCTCATGTTTGCTTCAAGCCGCTCTCATTCCAAATTAGAGTATATCTGTTTACAAACTTTTAAAGGGTCAGTTAGCGAGTATCCTTGGCAAGCATCTATGGACTGGAATACATTGCAAAACCCAAATTAGCCATTAACTTTCTTTCCTTCATGGGCAAACTTTGCGGATAGATCAAGAGTGTGCTTTGGCAGTGAAGTTGACATACCTGTGAAAGCTAAACACGCTGCATTGACTTAAGGTGTGGGCCCATAGTTGTATGCAACTGCAGCTATGGAAGGGACTCTTGCGCATAGGCTAACATGGAGAGGCAGGGAACAGCTGGGAGTGTTTGCTGGGTGACTGGCCCATGCTACGGCTTTGTTTGCTCTGCTCCAAGTTCAAACAACATCCACGCTAGCCATTGAAGCATGCATTGGAGTCTGCTTTGTGAAGGAGAGCGGGGTTGGTAAAGAAAAAAAACAAGTTCATTGAGAAATTGTCTAGAAATTTCAGTATTGCACCTGATACGTTTGATGGGGGTTATTGTGTAGTGTTTCATAATGTTGGGGCAATCGTAGCATGCAGGGTTTGTAACAATGGCAGTCACGAAGGCAAACCTCAGTGGTGGAAAATAGTATAAACAATGAACTTTGCTTGACCAAAAAGCAAATAGTCACAAGGACTAGCAAACGGAAACTGTGTTAACAATAGGAAATCCTCACTGGAATAAATCGGGGGAAATAAAGCTGCATTGGTTTCAGACCAGACTCAGTGGTCTAACTGACAGGTGAAATGATTATCAGTTCATTTATAGAGCAAAGGCAAAGTGTGGTCATGAGACAAGTAGGTTCTGTGGAGATATACTGAGCTTGTCTTTTCAGTCCATATATTGTACCAAAAATGTACTATTTTTGAGTATTTGTTGATAATTAATACCAAGCAATGCCAGTTCAGAGACTTTTCTTTAATTGAAGTGAACATTTGAACTGATTAAAAAATGCTCATAATAACCAATAGCTTGATCAGTGGTCTGAAAAAGTGTTTGAAACCATTTTGAACGAGTGACTGGAGGCCTATGAAGTTTGAGACATTGCAGAGGATGTAGAGTTAAAACCCCACAAACCTGACTCTTATTTGGCCCAAAGGAGGGCCTCCTCCTCCTTGTTTCCAATGAAATGTTGTTCCTTTAGTATAATCTTTCACAGTATGGCATAACATACATTTATCTCAATTGAGAATATTCCAAAATATGGTTTTAACTCTCTGTTGTTTTGGAACCATGCTAGTCATTTCAGAATCAGAATCAGAATCACTTTTATTGATCCCCGAGGGGAAATTTGCCACCTCCTGAAAGTTTTGTGATGCTGCTAAGTGAGTCCTAATATCATGCCTAATCAATGTTTTAGTATCATGTATTATGTTTACATAAATTGTATAACCTTTCCCAGTACAAGTAACAGTTCTCCTTGTCTGGTCTCTCCATATTCCCGCAGTCTATCAGTGCTGTTTATCTTCAGTGTTGCTTTTGTCAGTTTGAGGTTTCTTTAACAGAGGGCTCATGTTTGAATATAGCAAAGTGGTTTTCCTGTTTTGGCGCACTACATGTTTTTTTCGTATAGCCTTGCGACTGTAAAGCCATGCATGTAACTTGTAAAGCTTGGCAGAATGACTGTGATACTGTTCTAATAGACTAAACGTTACAAAAGCAGTTTTCTTATGTGATATAATGCTTAGGGTGGATACATGTTGATATAAGACTGCAATTAGCTTTACTAATCTCCACACGAAAGACTTTGTGGCTACCAGAGTTTATGGAATGTAATAGCCTCATTACTGTAAGATTTCTGTGCTTCACTGATGCATTGCAGACATGTACTATTTTATACCAGAAATCCAACAAAATATTTGACACAACATATTGTGAACAATAACTGAACAATGGATCAAATAATGACTCAGAAGATGATGTTTCAGAACGCGCCCTTCTGTATTTGATGTACGATTACCTATTACCTTATTAGTATCAGTATTGCAATAAAGTGACTAACTGATTAAAATGTTTAATGCCATACTGTCCAACATTCCAGCCAAATTAGTGCCACTAATGTTAATGTTAAAATTGATGTTTTTTTAATCACACATTGATTATTCTAAGCAGGTAGATTTTGCTACCCTGATGGAAATGGTAGGCAAGCAAAATCTACTTGCTTCAAAATTATAAAGACTTACCTGCCCCTTCCAAAGAGCACCTGACAGGTTGCATTTTATTGCTCTCCATTGCTTCTTTTTTATCGATTATTCTAACTTGTGCAACTGTCCTAATATTCATTCAGTCATACAACAAAATTATTTCATGTCATACAACACACAATTATTGCTGTTGGTTGCTGGTGGTTGTGTTGGTGTCATGAACTTGTCCGTTCCTAAGGCAGGTGCAGTGGACAGTCTGGCAGCTCAGGTCTGGCAGAGCTGTGCCAGAGCTGTGCCAGAGCTGTGCCAGAGCTGTGCCAGAGCTGTGCCAGAGCTGTGCCGGAGCTGAGCTGGGCCTTGCCTGGTGCAGCGTGTCAGACACTGGTTGTCTTTGTTGTTGAGCTGATCCTCCCCGGGGCCTCACATACACAAAGAATGTTTGGGATCCATTACATCGCCACACACACGGCTTGTTTGGCTGTTTAACTGCACAAAACATATCACACATTTTAAGTGGGTCAGGGAGGCTCTACAGGCTGTGCTCGCACTGAACTAAAAAAAAGACATGTTTGAATTTGCATTTGATTTAGACTGGGCAATCTGGTCTCACATTTTATTTTTCATTCTATTGTTCTACGTAATACAACATGCAAATGACATTCTGCTTCTCAGAAATTTTGGCTTAAAACTGTGGCTTACTGTGGCTTAAAAAGGGGCCAAATCACAGTCTCTCAGAGTGGAGTCTGCATGCTCTAGCTGTTGTTGTGGTTCCCCAGCTTCACCAGACCATCCAAAACATGCATGCCTTATAATAATTTAACCATATTCATTTTGATCATTCTTGCCTTTAACTAGTTGGTGTTCAGGGTGTGCTCCACCTGTGGCTCATAGTTGCTTGGAATGGATCAAACCTCAAAAAATAAAATAGGTACCACTTTATAATGACTACTATTTAATTAGCCTTAAAGCAAATGTATTTGGCCAGCGTTCTTGCATTTTTAGAAAAGGTACTACAATCACAATTGAATCACAATTGAACTTGGGTTGCTAGTGCTTAACCTGCATATAGAGGACACATTTAAGTTTTTCTCATGTATTTTTTATTCTTTATCTTTATTTATACAGGGGATCCCAATGAGAGCACTTAGACTCTCTTTTTCATGGATGCGCTTTTCAAAAATACAATATAAACAAACAAAAAAAACCTCATTCTCAATATATGGACATGCCATGCCTCATGTGAACACAAAGAACCTCCAGAATTCACTCACTGAGCTGCAAAGGCTGCACTAGCACTGATGATGATTGACTATAGGTCCTGAGGTTTAGGTAGTGACTATTCAGATCAGAGAGAGGCATTTTAGCTTTAAACCAATTGCAATCCAGTATTAAAATTGGCAACCCTAATGAAAGACTCATGTGAGGCTTATTCTTCTTTCTGATTGGATAATCATCTTGAGAACCAAAATACCAAATGATAACATAAACAACTTCATCATGTATAATGGTTTTGTTTAAGAATACATCAGCATTACAATTTTTACCGGTAAAAGCTATATTTGGTATGACCATGTTTACCTTATATCTAGGGGCACAGATGGAAAAAATAGGAATTTAAAATCTAAATCTTGTATACAGTCCATTGAAGATAGGAGGAATTAAGACTTAATTCATAATTAAGTTAATTAACTTAGTTAATTAACTACTTATTGAAGTGGTTAGGCATTAGGGTATTAAATAGTGCCTATGTTTGTTCATGCTTTATTACGGCTAATTAAAATATAATTATTATAATGTGTCACCCAAAAATATCACTAATGCAATTTGAGTCATCACCAAGAAAATGACACATCTGCAAAATCATTCTATAACTGCAACAAATTTAGCCTTATTTGTCTTTTAGCATTTCTATCTCCCAGTGTGCCTGTGGTCCAAGAGGGAGGATTGAAGCGTCCAGACCAAACGAAAAACCCGGAGACAGTGGCATTATTCACGGTCAGGAGGGGCAGGCCCGAGTCTTTACTTGTCAGGCAGCATCAATGTCCCAGCGCTGGAGAGCTGATGACAACCAGCCCACACGAGTTTGTATACTGATCCTACATCTCACTGGACCACACATGCAGGCCTTCTATCCAAAACATCCAATGGAATACTTCATCTAAGGTCAAAACTGTTTACATCGCTTGCAGAGTTGTTTTAAGGACAGAGATCCCACAACATTTGCATTTACAGTCGAATCACCTCATTTCAACTGTCGGGAGCTCTCAGCCTGTGCTTGACCCCAGCGCACTTCTCTTCTGCTGTTTGTGTCTGTCAAAGAGTGGGCTTTGTTGTCACTGTGCAGCGAGGCATCCCAGTGAGCAATGGCTTCCTGTGTGATGATGGTGACTGCTGGTTCAACTCCAGGCTGCTGTGGGCGGTCTGTTGGTCTCTGTATCAGACTAGGTGAAAAGACAGTGGATAGTGCCAAACCAAAACTGGAGTCTGGGTTTAGATTAAATTGCAAAGTAAGATTTGTCAAGGTTTAAAGTATCTTGTTTTATTTCACCTACGGCTGGGCAATATGACAAAACAATAAAGATTTAGTTCCTCATTTATTATTCCCATTATTTTTTTCCCATTATATATTTTTCCCGTTAATTTTGTCATACAAAAACTAAACTAAAGAGAGGTTATTACACTTCTATGGGGTATTAACTGCTATCTGTTACCTTTTATTGTTTTGAAAATGCTATATTCTCCTAAAACACATGTCAATGTTTAATAAGTTCACTTTTGTTTTTGATGCTCTGAGTCCCCAGGGGAGTGACTTGCTCTTCAGGCTAAGTCAGTCCCCCTTCAGAGCACTATCACAACACAATCAGCATGTGTACCGCTAATGAAACTACTGGACATTTCATCAGCTTATTATATATATATATTATATTTATGGAGAATTGTCGTGTGGGAGCTTGGTTGACGTTGGCTTGTGGGCTGAGCATTGGACAGAATCTTACAGCTAACCGCAAGGAGGGTTCAAATAGGGCTCGGGAGAGATCGCTACATTACTGAAACATGTATGGATGGCATTTAAAACCTCTTCAGGCATGTTTTTGATAAGGGACCAATGTTATAATATGGTAGACAGCTCAAAAAATAGATTTTGCAGAATACCCCGTTTAAACAAATGCTTCCAATATTACAAACAAAACAAACTTTTAATCATTGACATTTGACACAATAAGAAACAACAGTCATAAGTCTAAACTCAAACCACATGCTTTTGCTGACGCAGGATTGGCTGTTAACCTCTTGATTAAAAAGACTCATACCATTGAGATGACTGAATCTTGATAGAGATTAAAATTAATGATGATTAACTGCACTGTGTGATATTCTCAGACAATGATGCACACAGTTGTTCCATTTTTGTTTGGTTTTGATGTAATAAATGATAGCAAGACATCCCTGATCTTTTGTAGATTGTATCACTGCAATAAAACTAATATAAAAAAGGACAAAACAGTCAGGATGCTATACTTATGTTTGTAGGCTATTAGATAGATCGCCACCGAAGTTTAGCTGCCACCTCTCTGTTCAGATGCATCAGTCTCAAACTGTTGAATGAAGTAGGCTACATTTTCTTCTTGTGGAGTGACTTGATCATTGGGCAGGACACAGGTACAATTTTTACCCATACTCTGCTCTGCTTAGCTTTGCTTCTTTCCTATTTTAAACATGTCCATTTCCTATTTGCTTTTTTCCTATTTTCAACAATCACCATTCAAAGTTCATTTTGGTGTGTGTGTAACTTCAGCCCCTCGTTATGGGCTTATGCACCGATTATAATGTATTCTAATCCCTGTTGCCAGCGTGCTGTGCTGTATCTGTCTCCAAATGTGTACAGTTTAGTCCAATATACAAAGCTGAAACTGGTTTCAGTTCCTGATCCCAAATTCTTTATGCAGAATCGGCACGGCATACTGTCCTCGCTGTTCCCCAGTGAGGGTTTGGAGTACTGCGTCCAGCTAGTGTCCATGAGTCTCTGTAAACAAATGTACTTAAGCCTATATAGTGTTTGACCACAGTCACTAGTAATAAAATTGTACTTCTCAGAGTAGTCTTCAAACCCCATACTTTTAGTCCTACTTGAGTAATATATTTGACAGTATAATTGTATACTTACTTGAGTAAAAGCTTCCCGCTGTGAGTAAGTCTACAACTAACAAAAGCATGTGATGTTATGTCCAGTGTTTTTCTTATGCTACTCTTACGTGAGTAATTTCTTGGATCACTACTTTTTACTACTTGAGTAATATTATTTGAAGTGAGGGTACCCTTACCAGAGTACAAGTTTTTGGCTACTCTACCCATTCTGCATTTTATAAGAAATGATAAATGTAAGCCCACTTTAGTCAAGTGAAACACATTACAATGTACCAGAAATCAGGAAAAAAATATCTTGAATTGTTTTCTGGGGGAGCACCCCTAGACCCCCCTCTTGTATGTGTTCTTGTACTGTTCTAGTGGCTATTGCTATTGTGAGCTTATGGAATTTTCCATCTGATTTTTACAACTGGTTGAGATGATGACATTGTTGTCTTAATTTTTGTTCAGTGTGAATCACCAATAGGGCAGGTGTGTGGCACTGAAGTGACGGGGACCCCAGTCATCCATTTAAAGTTGGGCTACGTGCTTGATATTGATCTAATTAGGCATATAACTATACAGCTTGCTTGTAGCATGTTGGATGCTACTTTGTCCTTCACACTGGTCACTCTGTGGTTCCATCATGCTAAACGCCCATTCATAAAGCTCGACAGCGTCTGCCCACCCCACAATTCCAGGACTAAATTTCCTTTTCATTATAGACTCATAGACTATCTGAAAAAAAAAATTATATTAAAAGTTCGAAAGCTTGCTCTGGGATAATCAGCTACGTGGTACCTAATGACCACATTTTATTTAAAATCTGTTTCTGAAACTTTATAAACCGCAAACTTATTGAAACATTTTGCAGAATCTTGCATTTTAAATGGCCATTTTGGACTTAAAACAACCCCATTATGGAGATTATTTAGCATATAGCTAGTTTGCCTCTGCGATGCATTTGAACTCTTATTATTTGAACTTTTTGAGAGTGAATATATGTCGCCACTCATCCATGTAGCTAGTGCTTGAATATGACATAACTGTAGGGCCTGTAGCCTTACTCTGTGTGTGGTTACAAACACAAGGCTAAACATATAACACAGAACATTTTATTGACTTAATACTTAGAATATGTTTAATCTGATTGTTAAAACAGTAACTACTTTACATGCTGGACAATAGTCAGAGAGAATTTCAGAGTTTACTATAATGCCATCTTGAAATACTTGATTTTTGAATTGTACAGTTGTTTGAACAGGACATGGCAACCTCAAATTATTATAGATTCTTCTGCCGAGAATCTGTAAGATACATGACTAAATCTGACCTTAGAAAAACAATGGGTGATATTTTCAGACGCCCTCACTCTGCTCTTCGCATTATTTATTTCATTCTTCCTTCAATTTATTTGTTTTTGGTCAAAATGTCCTCCTCCGTAACTGCACAGAGCCAGTATTACACCCAGGAGCGGTCGGCCCGTGAGTGGATTAAGACTTTTCCATTGACCAGTGGTTTTCTGAGGTTATAATCTTGCACCCTAAAGACAGTTTTCCCGTTAAGCCCAGGAAAGCTGTCAGGCTGCACTTACTGGAATCTGGTGGAAATTGTAGCGAGACCGAATTGGCAACGACACGCAAAATACTCCAAGTGGCAAAGAGCGTTCACAATGCTATTCCTCTTTTTTGGACCGATGGCGCAATAAATTGACTTTTCCTTTATCTTCTACGAGTTTGAACAGAATAATGGCTCCCAATCGTGCACAGAGCTGGCGCCGCACACTGTCAGACAAATAAATCATTCAGAACACGGCGATTAAATATATTGAGGGATATATTGGTGGTTAATGGGTGGTTAAGGGCCGGTACAGCAGTGTGAAGCCCAGACGTGAATGCTGTCATCAGGAATCCTCATGAACCATGATGTCTGAGGGAATAGCTGCTCGTCTGTGTGGGGGAGCTTAATAAGAGCAATATGTCAGAGGACCAGCACAGAACAGTGTCATCAATGAGAAATATGGGAGAGTACAGGGAAAGGATGGTCTGAAACTATTTAGTGGTGTCGAATAGGCTCTACATGCTCATTTTTCTATACTCACAAATGTTGTTTTCTAAATGGCGATATTTTATAATGGTTATCATGAATTATGTTTGTCTAATAGTAGATCATTTAAAAGACTCCTGAAAGAAATTGTTGTTTATTGTTTTTGCACAATTTAACCACTAGATGGAGGCAAAGTATATAGCACAAGCTGTGAAGTGTATGTGGAGATGCATGAAGTGCATCTGAACAATTACTCCTCATTCCAACTGAAATAATAGTTTTGTGAGTAAAGCGGTAACACTTGAAACTACACCTTAATTAGCCTTAATGTGTATGGTCCTGCTCTCTCATTGTATTATTATGTTCTAACCGTTAATATAGATCAGGAGTGTCCAAACTAAGGCGCGGGGGCCAAAATGCGGCCCTCAGACTAGTTTTTATTGGCCCTCAGGCCTCCTGCTGAACCTGCCCAATTGATCATAAGCAATACTTTTAACAGCAAATTAAACTATTTCTACCACTGTATCCTCAAACATAATATTGCAGTGTGATACAATAAATGAACAAATTAATTTGTTTCAAGCCTTACAGCAGCTCTGTCAAAGCTGTGTTTAAAGCACCGCACTGCATTGATCACCAGTCTGTTGCCCTCTGCTTCGAATATGTCTTGAGATGTGGCCGTCGATAAAAAAAAGTTTGGTCACCTCTGATATAGATAATATAGTAAACTATTACCTCACCTGTATTGCTGGTACCGTATTACCACAGCTACTTGTAACAATTAGGTAACAAATGTAGTTCTTACACTATAATACCATTGAGGTGAAATAATACAGTACTAAGTTATAGAATATATAGTTAATAGTTTAATCAATTTTCTTTGTAATAGGTGATTAACAATCGCATTAAGCCATTGTTTACACTGGGTCTGGTTTACTTCAAACCTCCATGATACATATTTTTGCTTGGAACTACTCATATTTACCAATATTGTTACTGAATTTAATATTTTGCTTTACTCAATTTGAACAAAACTCAAAGTATAGTAAAATAATTTAGTCTTTTCACTGATACACATAACCTGTTGGTGGTGGTGTTCACCCCACCAGCAGAGGGAGCTCTTGCCCCAGTCTTGAGTGTACAGTGAGAAGGAGGTCCTTGTGTCGGCTGTCTGAAGTGAGGAGAGTGGATCAGCCCATGTGGAGCTGAGGCCCACCCGCCCGCCTGTCCCCCAACTCCAACCCGCCGCCATCTTAACTCCTGCCATGTTTCAGAGCCCGAACCAAGGCGATAACGTGAATGAAAAACAGACTCAGCAGAAGAAGTTCAGTACTTTATAGGTCAAATATCATGCAGTTAAAGTGATTTTTGGAGGGGATAAATCAGAATCAAATAACTTCCAGAGAAGTAGAGTGTGCTCACTCAGCAGTTCATAACGGTGGTCTGGTTTGTCTCCTCTCTCCAAATACATGCAACCCTTATCATAAATAAGTTATCAATATTTTTTTCAACACCATTGTACCTTAGCTATATTCTTAAGATGATATTTTGCCAATTTGAAGTGAACAACCTTCTTCTGCAAGAGTTTAATAGCTGTTTTATTATTGTAAACTTGTATAGTAAATGCATTTCAATTGCAACTCATCAAAAATCTATTATTTACTTTTTAAAGCCACATCTTTTTGGTGTCAAGGCTTCACCTCTGTGACATTAACTGAAAGTGGAAAGCTCAAACTACTTACTGAACAAAGAGAGAGATGGATATGTTTTTCAATTTTGTTGTGCAATTAAAACATCCATAATGAAATATGCTTTTTATCATTGTATAAAAAGTTGTGTGGTGATAGTAGTCATTTCACTAAAACACATTAAATATAGTATAGTTTTAGTGATTTTACAAAAAAATCTTGCCTATTTTTTTCAATTTTTTCTTTTTTGTTGAAGTTTATAATTTTACTTCCTAGCTGGACAAGGGCAGCTGATATGCAGATGTGATATCATATTAACAACTAAAACCTGTCCAATACACACAATCGTTATGATTAGACTAATACAAATAAATGACGACACCTATTTTCTTAATAAATGTTTAAACTGAAAAACGCCTTCCTTGTGCGTACAAATGTTCACTACAATTTGGATGGAATTTTCAATGTTTATGACAAAGCTAGAGGGATTACAACTCACCACTACTTCCTGTATCTGTCTCCTTTCCTTTTAACTTGTTCCCCCCACAAACTCCCACTTTGCTGATCTAATATGAACTATGATAAATATTAACCACAGATACTACCCCAGCATACCAAGTAATAATTAGAAAAGGCACGAAACTCCACCATGCATTTTAATATGACTATTAGATTCCATGTGTTTTACAATTGCACTTGAAATTCAAACTTCCTAAAACCCTTGATTGCCTTTTATATTCTAACACATCTCCTCTAATTCCACCTCTCGCTATGATAGAAACTATCTGGCCCGGCTTGGACACCCCACATCCCCTTGTCCCATACGGGGTATCACTATTCGGTAACAGTACCCACATTAAGAAGACCAAAAAGTGCTTGATCAAAGATAGACATCGTGCCTGCTAACCCATGTCCACCCCAGCTGTGGCTATGCATGCAACACTGCTGTTCTGCTAACTTCAAACACATGTAAAAGTTCATTATTCACAATTTGAGCTGAAACGAGCTTGGGGCTTGTCTCCTCTAATAGCCCACAGAGTGACATAAGAAAGCTGGCGTACACGTCTTACATAAACCCAATAGTAATAACAAATGCATCTGATTATTCTCTGGGGAGGAAAGGCTAGGCGTGCTAATGATTGCATGTTAAACAGGAGTGTGTGTAGTGTTTTTGTACCACACCTGACTGTGCTAAAAACTAAATCATGAATAGTGTTGGCTAAGATTTGAAAAATATATTAGGAAAAAAAAATCTTGGCGTATGCTAGATATCATTTAACAGACTGTAATTTCCTGTCCGAGGGAAGTTATGTGAAAAAGTAAATGTACTAAAACCTACCTGGAAAGTTGGTACTTGCATTATAGAATTATACACTTTTTCAATATAGGCTGCTACTACTTAGGGATGGGGCCAGTATTGACACGGGTACCATTTTCATTTTTTATTTTATTTTTTTTTTAATCCCAATGAGGCTGTGCATCAGAAATGTCATGTTAAATTAGCCACATAGTCCTGAAATAACACTTTCTATCTTGGACAGATTACACTACAAGTTTATGTTTAACTTTTTTCCAAGCAACAATTGCAATATTATCAACTACTACTACTACTTACTATATTATCTATACTTAAAAAAGACATCAGTTTCAGTCATTGTGTCCATGAGCAATACACTTGATCAGCATTGTCTTCTATGAGATCTGATTTATAAAATGAAGATAATGTGATTGAAAGGACAAAGCACTAAAATTAAAAAGACTAAATAATATCTGAAGGAGTAGTGCAAGAAACACAAATGTTCAAATAATTTAATATTGTCAACATGAAGCTACTGTCACAGTGGGAAGAGTAACCAAAAGTTTTACTCATTATACAATGTAAAATATATTACTCAAGTGGAGTGCAAACTACACTGAGAGGTACAATTTTAAAGTTACTCACGTAAATGTACTTAATAAATCTAACCGTGTACTACCTCTGCAAATTCCTGATGCAGTAAATGAAGCACATTTGCGTACAATCATTCTCAGTTTGTCCAGACCAATTGGCACCTTTTAAATGAGTTGCCTCCAAAATCTTAAAGTGTAGTAACTCAGCCATTTGAGTTGTCTAATCACACAGTTCACTTACAGGGTCACAGTAACACGCGTTTCCATTGATCTCCCCCATTTGCTCTACGTTCCTTTATCGTGCACAGATTTGATCAAGAAGGCCTTTAACTCAAAGCTAACACAGATGTTGTTTTAAAACGAACAAAAGCCAAAAAATATTCACAAATAAATTACAACTGTAAAGCCATGAGTATGATTTATTACACCATATAATCATAAATCTGAAACTTTTTTTTTTTTTTCAACTTGCTGATTTTTTCACTTGAGCTAACTCGGCTGTTTCAAATTCTCAGCCCGCCCATTTTATCTTCGGGGTGCTCTGATTGGCTGTCCAGCAATGCACTTTTGAAGTTATTTCTTTGCAGATGGACACTGGGGGGCCCTGTGTGCTGAATCAGCCCAAGTCCACTGTGGGAGAGAAACACACAGTGGAAGAGAATGGAGTTTTGTTGATTGCAATGTAAGCTCTCTGAATATACAAACAAACAAATTAGGTGGAGTGAGAGTTATGATACACTGCACTCTTAGAAGTTATTGTCTGAGAGCAGTTACAGATTTTCCTGGCAAGTTCAAAAAGATATCTCTGTATTTTTTATACAGTCTGGTCACCATTCCCTCTGTAGTGTCTTGAGCTAGCCTCAGACATGGTCATGAAATCCAAAATGTGTTTATTTCAGTGACGCATGTGAAAGGAAGGAGCTCATTGGTCACCCATCATTTTGAACAAAAAATAGATTTTCTCACTTCTGATTGAGTTTATTGCTTGTAGGATTGTGTATTCTGGATTCTAGGAAAGTTACAGGTAAATTATGAGTTATTTTGGGAAGAATACTTTGCTAAGTTATAATATACTGAATACATGCAAATATTTTTGTAATATATCCTGTTAAATGGTCCAATCAGGGTACAGTACTGTATTCTGAATACTTGGCATACTTTTACATTGCATTGCATTATATTATAATGTAAAACACATAGTCAAAACAGCTTTGTTTGTTCCATTTGTTTTACAATAGCCTTCTTCTCAACAAGTCTGCATACACATTTTCACTTGTAATGCTCCCTGACCTGGCCTGACCCACAAGTGTCCATCAACAAAGAACTGATTGTTCTTAATCTCAGCCAGAACAATGCACACTTCAAATCTGTGTGGATTAAGAGATACAGACTAATAATACTGTCCAGTATGGGGTATGCTATGAAGATTTAAAAGCAAAAATACAATATATAACATTGATGAAAAAAAGAACAGTAAAACAAATGCACTTCATATACAAAAGAATACAAGTTCACGTTCTTGCACAGTTCACATCGTGTCACATACTGTGGAGGATTGTGCTGGTGCAACAGTGTGTCAAGGCAGAAGGTGGTCTATGGGCAAAATCTCTGGTTGGTGGTTGAATCTCATTCTTTATTTTGCTGGCTTGTCCTTGGCCAAGATACTTCTATTGATTATATGAATGTGATTACCTTTTTATTGTTGGAGAGCTGTGGCTCAAAGACTCAAAGGTGTGCCTCTACCCCAGGGCAGCTAATTAAAGTGTGTATTAATATTATTAAAATGTGATAGTGAAGGGCAGGCAACAGATTTATCTGTTGGTTTATTTATAACAAAGTAGTGCAAGTCTCAGTATTTTTTAAGCTCTCAGGATTTATAGACAAATCTATTTAATAGCTCATTTTTGAAAATGTGTCTGACAAGTTGCTGTAGTCATATACGTCATGAAATCTGAATACAAATGTAAAGTGTTATAATCCCGTTGTTACTGTCATTATCAGGTCTCTCTGTAAGTTTGAGAGCTCCGTGTGTTGTTGCACCTGCAGCACAGAACTGTCAATGGCGGAGATTTGAAGACGTTTTTAAAAAGAAAAAGCAGCATTTGTCACAGGCGCCCTGACAGCTCTGACAGCTTGTTATGAGGAACACATGGAGCGCTGAGTAAGACAACAGAGAGGGGAGGAGGGATGGGCTCTCAGGTCATCTGATAATGCCTTTAGATGGAGAGCGTCCAGGAGCGCTGAGAGGGATCACAAATAGTAATGCCCCAACAAACCAGGCCGGGCCACATCAGGTGAACACAAGCACATGCAAAGCTACTGTAGGCATCTGGGGTTTGATCTGTTTCCTCCTTGTAGATAAATTGTCTCCTCGTTTTTAATTGAATTTTCTGTGTTGATAACATAGTTAGTGGTATTCTGTTTTTTAAACTCACCTCTTCCTGTATTTTTGTACTTTTCAAGTTTTTCCACAAACTACCACTTAACTGATGTAAAAATATGATAAATATTTACTAAAAGGTACTATTTTACTAAACCAAGTGACAAGTAGAAAACATGAAAACCTGTCAAATGCATTTGAATGTGTGCTCTTACAGCTGTTTTGTATTGTTTTTACCATTTATTGAGTGTGTGAAGCACTTCGGGCAGCTGGCGTTGTAAAAAAATAAATGCCTTAATTTACTAGTCAAACTGTATCAAAATAAAACTTTAACAGAGACAAATCCAGTAATAAAACAGGTCAAAATTAGGACTTCATCAGAAAAAAAAAGAACGAATGAAATCAGTCGGTTTTATGGTTTAATAACCTTTTTTTTTTGTTTTGTTTTTTTTAAATAACAAAACTGTACAGGGTTATTGCAATACATTTAGTTTTTTGCAATATTTATGACTGTTAGCCAATATTACCTTTGATAATTTTATGCAGCCATACCAGTGATTAATTGTATTGTTCCTATCAAAAATATGGTCTTCCTTATCAGATTTCTGTGGCTGTCCAAGCCAATCATCTGCCTGATCATGTGTAGCGTATTTACATATTGTTTCAGCCCTGCATTTATTGTGGCTTTGGACTTCAGGCTTCAGTCCACAAGCTTGTAACAACTTGTGGTTTTATTTCATCACAAAATAAACACTAGAATCCCGTACTATAATGTGCATGCGTATGGGAAACGTGTGCAGCCTTGAGTTCAAAGTATATTGTTTTATTTTGATATTCAAATTACTTGGAAGTGCTTTTCATTTTTTTTCCCATGTGGGGTGAATGAGTGCAGTGAGTCCCGTGACCGAAAATAGACGTCCTATCTGAATGTATTATCACAGCTTGTCCCATATCTTGTTAAGGCACGTCAGCCATGCCTATCTAGGACTATCAGAAAGACAAACAAAATACATACACACACCTCTGAAAGTCAGTCATCCCTGCAGGCCTGTCCTCACCCGGGGCAGGGGTAACATCAGGGCAGTCACATGGTCTGCCCGTGTCACAGTCTTGCAGATGGCAGAGCTGGTGAACAATGGAGCTGTGTAGTGCCAATGGGAGGAGGGAGGAGTTACCTGGGATGACCTCTGCTCAGATTAACATGGCTCTTCACACATGGGTGTAACTGCGTCCTTTAGCCCCATACAATAGCAACACATGAACTGTATTACACCTCAGAGTTACCTCATCTTATTAAATGTTTTATTGGCATATGTAAACACAGTTATCGGCTCTTTTAATGGCTATATGACGACGTATTGCAAGGTTCATAAAAGTGATGATGCTTTTATAGGGTGATGCTTTGTCACACTGCTCACCACAAGTGCTATGACAATAAGCTCGCAAGTCTAGTGTGACTGGTATACTAAACAATATTATTTCAATTAATAAAATGTGCATCATAAAAGGAGAATAAAATCAGCCTATCTAACTTAAATTTTTAGGATAGAAATATATTTAAAAAAAATAAAAATAAAATACACCAAAATTAATTATTAAATATGTCACATTATTACAGTATATATTAAATTTTTGTTTTTTTTGTTTTCCAGATGTAATTTCTTTATTTACTCTTCACCACACATTTTCCAACTACAGTTATTTTAAGCATTGTCTATTTTGTGGTATATAGTGAGTTATAATTATAATAAGATTTCCTTGTTTTAATTATATCTGTACCAAAACCATCCTACCAAAAACAAAAAAAAACACAAAAGAATAAATATTCCTTGTTAATCTGAAATCATTTCAGCTCCCTTCAAAGTGCCCACGTAGCCCGAGTAGGCCCAGCACTCCTCATAGGGAAACGTCGGTCTATTTCATATTTTCTATTCTCGTGTTTATTCAAAGGGCAGTCATTTCTATTTACATTTACAATTAGAATAAGGCATAGAACAATAATTGCATGCTTTTACAGGCATATTTATTAACATCTTATTGACTTAAATAACACATTATGTTCCCATGACTTAAAACGAGCAAACCGGCTGTATTCCTTTCACTTTCCCAATGTCGTATATCATATCAGTTTGACATTTACTAGTGCGATCAAAATCTCCAGTAACATATGACTGGACTTTTACCCTGCATATCCTGTTATAATACTGTACTCCGGGACCTTACATTTCCCTTCTCTCCTGTTTTATCCTTGTGAGTGCCAGAGCAGAGAACTGGTTCCACCAAGTATTCAGTTCCTCTCCAAACACTGCACTTGGTCTGATACACGGCCCATTTTCCTTTAACATGCAATCCCCCAGAACTTGAGCCGCCTGTTGAAAGATGAAATATTAAAACGCTTATGTTTGTACAGTTCGGGGTAATGCAAAGTAATAAGTGCAGGCTCTCCTGAAGGGATGGCCGCTCCACAGAGTATACAGTTATTAAGAAATATAAATCTGACTTGATTACATGAAGATTATTGGTTCTTAATTGCGTGGATGGGTTGCTAAGGGATAGAATAAGTACTGGGTGTTTGAATATTGGCTTTGAACCCTACTAAAAATGCATTAAAGCTGCAATACTACACTTCCAAACTCACTCCTAGCTTTCACAATCTTTTTCTGACTTTATATTTCACTTTCAGCATTCGCCATATATTTTGAATAATATTGCCTATACTGTTTGTACATTTTGTTTGATGAGGATCATAAGGAAGCAGCTGCCAGGTACAGTCAATTTTATCCAATCAGTGATGTTGGATGAGAACCATGTGGGAACAACTGTTGGTGACTATCTCGGACAGTTATATCTCCGGGCGTGGCTTATAGTTCATTTTGATTCTTTGCTCATGGCTTAAAATCGTGCACAGGCCTTTGTACAAAAATAACTAGATAAAACCTCCAGTCAAATGGGGAGTGTAGACCTCCTCATACTGATCTCGCAATGGTAAAGAACTATAGTGTGAAGACTTGGATTCAAGTCATTATCTCCTTTCAGGTGTAATTCAGAATTGTCCCAAGTATTACTTTATGTTTTTGTGGTAAAAACCAAAACTAAAAATGTGCTCTATTTGTGAAAGAAGTTATTACCTTTAATCAGTGATGTGAGCTGACCGAACTTGACACAAATTTATTTTTCATTTTTGTCTATTCCGATAAGTGAATAAAACATATTAAACCAGTTTTCACACCTCCCTAAAATGTTTTCAGTTTGTAGTATTTTTATGCTGCATCGTCTCTAAATAGAGTTACCACATGGGGTCAGATATAGTTATGCTTTAATCTACTTTGCTCACTCCATCACTGGGAGTTTCATATTCTATAGTATAAAGCGCTCTTTCCAACCTCACTGTCATCTCCGATTACATCCCACAAGCACTGCGTCTCAATTTAGTTGCCCTCTCAGCAAAGTGCAAGCTGTCAGGCCTCTAACTTTCTTTTTACTTACGTTAAAAGGACTACATAAACACGTGAACTTGAACTCATACATCCTGTCCAATAAAATCTCCACTGGAGGTATAGGCCTGTGACTCAAAAGAATGTCAGAAATGTGCTGAGAATATGCTTTTTTCTAATAAAAATTGAGACGATGTCAAAGATTAAAATGCTGTAATCGTTCCAAAATGTTTGGGGCACTGTATTTGTTTATTTTCAGATTTTTAACATTTTATTTATGTATTTATTTTTTAATAAGAGATAATACAAACAATAAAAGACATTAGAAGTTTTGACTTGAGGGAAGGGGCAATGCATACATTCAGGTTTGAACGGGGAGACAAGACAGTAAGAATGGCACCTGTTCTTTTTGTCTTCTTATATGGGACTGTGTGTGTGTGTGTGTGTGTGTGTGTGTGTGTGTGTGTGTGTGTGTGTGTGTGTAGGTCGGTAAGTAATAAAACAGAACAAGAAAACTAAAGAAATAAGGGAAAGGGTGGAAAATTTTGAAAGAAGAAGAGATTTTGTGAGGTTCTATTTTTTTTTTCTTTTCATTTCCTTTCTTTCCATTTTATTAATATTTTTTAATGAAAGAAGACCAGACCATTAAAGACCAATTATGTCTTTTGGCTTTGTCGCCTCACAGCAAGAAGGTCCCAAGTTCAAGTCCTGGACCATCAGCTTCAAGTGTCCCCTGCGCATGTTTATGAGCGCACATAAACCTAATTGATACACATGAGGCTTTTTTCTTTGGTTGGACAAGACATTCCTGATTGTGTGATTAGCACTACCACCTCTCAGCAAGAAAACTACAGGTTCAACACCTTGACCTTCCTGTATTTGAGTGGGTTTCGTGTGGGTACTCCAGTTTCTCCCATCAACCCAAAACCTGCACATGCCCATTTGTTAAAATTCTTCATGTAAGTTCTGACCAAGCTTACCTCAAAATCTAGAGATGTGTCCTACTGCCCCTGAAGGATGGGTCAAATGCAGATGTTCCTTAACCTCATACCTTAACCATTTTGACCAAACATAAGAAATATCTGTTTATATGATTCAAGCATTATGGCAGATGACCTTGTTCATGGTCAAGACGGCATGCATGCCACTCAAAACAGTATGACCACTGGTTTAATATGTCGCCCCATATCGACAAGTTGTAAAGCACTAAATATTTTGACAGCTTCATATTAAAATCAGCATGAACTTTGACTGACCTTTGACCCTATCGTCTAGCCATCACAATATGACTCCGCTCAAACTCAGTTTTTTCACACATACATTTTTCATTCTTTAGTCTAACAAAAAATCATGGAGAACCACTTGTGGATCTTATATTTGTCTATACAGGATAGAACTACAAAAGTCAAACCCCAGTGTCGTTTATTAGTTGTTTTTTCAGGGAGCCGTGGGAAAGGTAGTGACAGGACCGGGCGACACATCACCGTGAAGTGAACTAATTGAAGATTATGGAGGGTGCATGCCACGCCCCTGCCTCAGATAATCCCTGATCAGTCTGGGTGCAGAATAAGAGTACGTTTCATCCAGGCACTCCCCCCACAGAGCCCACGAAACTGAGAGGGAGCCATGTTTAATTACAACCCACTCAGATGGAGCCCAGAGTGGCATGAAGCAGCCCCGCAAGTGCCCTGGGACTGGGGGTGGGGACGGGAATGGCATGCCCCCTTAATGTGGAAAAAAACAGGAACAATGAGATCTTGTTTAGGCTGCAGGATTTTAAGCTTTGCCTTACTCTGACCATTGTCTATGGGACTTTTGCTTAAGCTCTTTGCAGGTTACAAACACACATTGAGTCATTCATGCATTGGTCAATGACAGGGTGAAGCCCACATAAGGACTCCTGCTGAGAGTCTAATGAACATGTTTTCCTGAGGAGCTAGCCCAGGGTTAACACGCTCGCTAGCATGAAGGAGGAGATGTGTTTAGTTCTCACTTGGAGCATTGATCAAATCAGTTTAAAGGTGCACTAGGTAAATTTTGTGGATGAGGGTCCATCACCTGCTTTTCACCACAGAGATGTCATTGCTTTGCTGGTATTTTCCTGTATGGCATTAAACTAACGTGTCTAGCATTTATTTAATCATAGTAGAAGTTATTGCTCAAAAATATCTTGAAAAACATGCATTTGAAGTGTAGGCTCGCCTCTCCATCGTTCTGAGTAATAACTTGGAGTTAAACAGAATGCCATACTGTGGGACTATTTCAACTATTCATTTGCGTTGGAATGATTAAAAAAGGTTCCAAAAACATGTGTTCATTTGTCCTCCGGGACTGCCATTGTCAGATTGATGCAGTCAATTGCATGTTGATTCTTCAAATTTTGGGCATTCAATACATTGTAGTCCAATCTTGGAACTGACATAAAGAATATTTCCATCCCAATGAAAAGTTGTTTCTTTTAAATGTACTTTTTGGATTGTTGGTTGGACGCAAAGATGAGTAGCATTTCTTTCATTTATTTATTTTACACTTGCCATATACGATATCACTGAACAATGAGGTCAATATTTGCTTCAGTAATTTATGGTAAGAAAAAGCAAAAAGAAACCAGATATGTGCAAATGTCTGGCTGTTACACATATTGAGCAAACTGGGGCCCAAACATGGGTAAGAATGGCCCCTTTGTACCAAATGGCTTTATGCTGAGACTGGAGGCAAAGCATTCTGTTTACAAATAAGCATGTGTCGGACTGCACAGAGCCTCCAGACAGTCTGAGCTCACGCAGCATTCAAGCAAAACATCCAAGCCCGCCGGAGAAGCACAGTTACCAGTTCACACACGTAAAGATGAGGCGAAACCAGCTGACCTCAAGGAAAAGCAAAGATGGACGTAGTATCCGTCATCTAAATATCAAGTGCTTTTGCCTTCCCGAGCGTGTTGTGTCTGGAATGTTGATGAAGTCCCATTGTCTGTAGAATAGACACAGAAAGGCTGTGTGCATTCAGGCTCGCTCACAATGTGACTTTGAGTGACTTTGAATATAAACATAAGTGTAGCTGTTTAGCCCTATGAGACTTTGCAGTGTGGGAGCAGCGGCAGATGTCATTAGACGTTACTAATTACTCATAAATAACTGTGTTGGTAAGATTTTTATATAAACTCAATCTGTTGGACCTCAGTGATATTATGTTCAGTAACTGTGAAGAATATTTCTTTGTTAGCCCGACAAACATGTTGAATTTAAACATAAATACAGTATAGCATAACTGCAATGTGATTTTTTTTTTTTTTTTTTTTTTTTTTTTTATTTCACTCTACTCCCCAAACTGTAGTGTCATTGACTCTGTCCTTCAATCAGAAAGATTTTTACTGCCTGCCAAAAAATACACACACGCATAACCAACCTGCCTCATCTTATTAACACTGGTAGTTTATTTATTATCCCAACAACAAGGAAATTATGCTAATGACTTAGAAAATCTTTGCATACTCATATACCATGTGCACTTCAGAACAGCTGAAGAGGAGAGAGCGGAGACATTCAGCAAATTGTTGGGGCTGGGCGGCAAACCCAATACACCAATGTGGTAGTAACTACTTATGTGCAATTCCAACCCTCTTCACCCCCGGCAAGCGCCGTTAGCTCCAAAGTTGAAACTGTTAGAGCAGCAGCCATAAATATTCCATTTCAATGCAAGCATGTTCTCCACCCCTGGCCCTGCTTTCAGGTGCTTCAGCCTGATGTGCCATCTGACTTTTCCATGTAATCCGTCTGGTGTTGCATTGATTGATTCAGGGGAGTATGACGTGGGTGGATTACTTCAAAATTCAGAAGCAAGGCAAACACATTTTTTTGTAAGAAAAGATTTTTAATGTAAAATTTTAAGAAATTCTGTTGATGTGGCACCTCAAAACCCGCCCCCCGTCCCGGTTCTGTTATTGGTCCAATGGTCGGCTCAACAAAAATGTACCAGAGGAGGTCAGACCTTTTATAGAGCAGTACCAGACTACACCGATGGCTGATGGGTCAACATCAGGAGAAATACCCGAAAATTGTACTTTTTACTTTATTTAATTTTGCTAACTTTAAAAGTATAATATGCTGCAAAAATGCATCCAAACCCTGCCACACTAATGACCACCACAAGGTAAAAGTACTCCAAGAGAATGATGTCTGGAATGACATTTACTGCAAGACACTTGATACTAAAATGTGATTTGAACATTTTTCTGTATCAGAGAGCTGGAGGTACACACTATTGTTGCAAATGTACAGACCAGACAATTGGATTGAACAAGTATATATTTCTTTGTAGTTCATAGAATAAAAATGGTTTATTTTTTGTGAAGACACGGAAGACTACTGTGGCTTCTTCTCTTACAAAGTTTTCTTTATGTGGCTCCAATAGATTATCTACAGCACTGTCAAATGTGCAGTTATATGCATCTAATTGCATCACATGCATTTTATTCCAGATGCCCTACCATATGTCCATAGGATAGGCATAGGATAGCACTGTCAGAGTTGTTCTGGCTTGAATATTAACTTCAAAAATGTTTCCTGGTAATGTACAGTTACTCATTATTATCCATTGTTAACAGTACGAGCAGTTTTGAAATGTAGGAAATATGGAAAACATACCTCCTTACTTGTACTGGTTTGGTTCTGGTTCAGTCCTGATCTAAGACTTAATTTGGCCCTGTTCTAGTCCTTTAACCTAAATTCTGATGTGATATGTGCATAATTATGAACGCACCAGTTAATGAAATTTCACTTATAGGTGCTCTATGTAACTTTACTGAAGGAGGTTAAGCCACATCTCTGTGGGGACGGTATTGCTTTGCCCGGAGTGTTCCACAGTATAGCATTAAACGTATCCATCTCCATAGACACAAGTAGGTGGCTAGCATGCTAACCACACACTTCCTAATTATCAGGCAATAAAACGTTTTAGAATTAAAAGCACACAGTACACAGTGGACCTATTTTGCCCTCAGATATACTACTTATGCAGTATATCTGTACTGGGATAAGTAATTTAAGTAAAAAATTTGATACAAGGATTTTAATTTGTATATTTTAATGTATTTTATTTACTTTTATTTTATTCTACTTGTACACACATATCCGTATATTTTCCCTTATTTAACGAACATTTACTGTCTTCAAAACATTTCTCTCGTGGATCAATAAAGTCTAATGTCATGCTGTTAAATGCACAGCCTGAATATTCCACATCTCCATAAAGACAAGTGGCAGACCGAGCACCAGAAAAGTTACATCACACCAATAGATACTTATAATTTGGAGTGAATACAACGCTGTATTATTATTGTGTGCAATTGTGAACACAGATTTTGCCACTGGCTGCTTCCCCTGGCCTCTGCTCACAGCACTGAACCCGATCACCCTGCTGTAATCCTGACTTCTCTGAACGCTCTGAGTTTATCACATGAACTGCAGAGGCGACGTCACAAATGCTGCGTGCTCACACACATAGGTTAATCGCATTAGCCTTGTCTCTACACGGCCTGGTCAATAGGGTTGTGTTGTTTATTCCACAAGTAGCTTTCACTCTGCCTTTACCAGCATGTATCGGAGCTCTCCAGCCTCCTAACTATGAGGCATGTTATAAATAGTGGTTGTTGTGAGATGTGATGTTGTTAGGGTGAATATTTTTGTATGGGAAATCAGTCTCGCTCATGTCCTATGTCTGTATATTACATTTCAGAGCTGATGGTTCAACAGGTGCAGGTGAAGTTACAGAGAAACTTGTGGTGTGGCTTTGAGTTGAGCTGTTTAAGGAGATGTATTATGCTTTTCTCTTATTATTTAATGTTAAACTATACTATACATAGAAAAGCATTAGCATTTTTTCTTTGTAAACTTCAAAATGTATTTAACTTAATAGAAAAAGGACTTGTTAAAATGACTTATTAAAAATGTAATTGTTAAGCCCAGCCTCTTCACAGTTGCATTGCAGAAGATTTTCAGTTATGTGTTTTTATTTTTGAAAAATGGAAACACCACTTTTGAACCCCACTTATGGCACACAGTCCAATTTTTTTTTGATAAACCAAAATGTATGGGTAGGGGTAGGTAAAAACAGAAATTTTACAAGCTCTAGTTTCTAATCCGAAACAGAATTACTCAAACATGCATGAATGATGAAGGAAAACCGTTATAACATGATTAAAAGCTCATAAAAGTCAATATAATGTCTCCTTCAAAGAATCCTAAAGAGTGCAAGTCAAGTGACACGACAAAGTTCGATTAAGATATTTGCTTAGAGATTTTTGATACCCTATAATTACAGCTGCATAACTATATGAAATTGAACTTTAAATAGGAATTATTTAGGTTATAAAATGTGCTCTTCAAACAAATTCAAACTTGCTAACCCTGTGGTGTAGACCTCTACCACATGTTCTGAAATGTGTTTGATTTATTAGTTTAGCAGTTCATATTTCAGGACTTTCTCAAATGTTAATGCCTGTGGATGTGTTTAAAGCGTGTGCTGTGAACTGAATTCTGATTCAAAAACATCTAGTTGTCAGATTTTTTCCTGTGCAGCGCTGATTATAACAAATCTACAAATATTTCACTTTTAGAGAACAGAAGCTTATGAAATATGGAAACATTATTGAATACAATGCATGTGTTGAGTGGCCTGAATGTCAATGTGCTGTAGGAAAATGCAAGTTATTTTAGCTTCCCCCTGTTCTAACAGTCTTTATTCTTTAATTCGTCATTCATGATCAAAACCTCACTGACACGTTTATGTTTTGTAACGAGTTTCATGCATGATCATAACACAATTTTGCCACAAGTGTAAACATTAAATGCCTGGACTGTCCATGTCTATTTGCTTCTGGTGCGTATTAACTATTTATACAGAAGTTTTTATACTTTTGAAAAACTTAAAAGTCAGTACAGTATGGTGATGGTTCCTTAGTATTTGAACCTCACATTTATGGAGGTATTTTGACCAATATCGTGAACTTGAATGGGCTATTCTTTTAAGATTACAACATAGGGTAATAGACATACTGTAAAATACATTTACTTTGGCCCCTAATGTATTTATTTTTTTTTATTATTATTATTTATTTTTTTTATTAAACTTGCCTACTCTTTTTACGCACGGTCTTTACGCACGGTCTATTTAGAATGACTCTCCAAAACCTGACCTGAACTGACCCTCACATCGATAGCCATCCGACCACATGATAAAGTGCGCCGAGCAGAAGGCTGGTATCTTGTTATCTGGTGCCATTTGCCCATATAACTCCATCCGACTCCTACGGGAAAGTGCTCCAACTCCAGTGGGCTTTGAGATTTCACCCTCGCCACATGCTGCCTCTGCTCGTCCACACGCAGCCCGATGATAACGCGCAGAGTGGATAAAACAACCCCGGCGTAGTAAGGCGCAATAACAGCGCGCGATGTGCCCCCGCAGCAGCAGCACAAGCCGTACGAGGATAACGCTTATGGGGTTATAGAGATATTAGGGACGCTGCGATGAAGAGCGAATGATAAACTTGTGATTGTGTAGTTTGTAATCCCGTGCTCACGACGTTCAGACCGTCGTAGATTACAACTCTCGCACGAGGATCAATTTCTGGGTTAAGCGAGTGAAATGTGCCGACAGACAGACAGACAGGCAGCGGTGGTGGTGGTGCGCAGTGCCTTTCTCGAGCCACCGGGGCAGAGACGTAGACCGCAGCCCGGGAACAGTGCGCCTTTCCCCGGGTGAAGTTCTCCAGTTGCTCCGTGGTGCGTACGTGGAGGCGTGCGCACAGATGACAGCACAAACCCGTGGAACATTTTAATGGTGAGTTCATTACTTCTCTTTGTGGTGTTTTTGGCTAGTACTTATTTATTTATTTATTAATTTAATTTTTTTTTTTTTTAATTTCCAACTTTTTGCCCTTTTATATCCCAACTAGACACTTTTGGGTTCTGCTGTATGAAAGTTTTTAAGTTTATCTTTTTTTTCTTTTTTCTTTTCTGGTGTTAGTTAAGAAGTTACAAAATGAATATTGAGTAAATCTTTTTCTCAGTGGTATTGAGGCACGCCCTTAGTCTCACAGCACTTGTTGACACCTGATTATAAGGGTTTTTAAATAATATGTAGAGCGTTTAACCTTATATACCATTTATTTTGTATGTTAATAGGACATTTATATAATATTTGGTAATTTAAATTCTGAACACTGGTTGGCGTGTTAATTATAACTAACACTCTCCAATGCATAATAATCTCAATAGCTCCAGCTGTGCCAACACTGTTTCTGCACTGTTTTATTTATGTATGGCTCCGTGAAGTAATTACTTAATAGCCATGTGGAGGTTATGAATGAACAATCATATTTTCCAATGACGCCATACTACTCTGTTACCTACACCAGCCTTTCCATTCACTTACTTCCTCGCTAATGATGTTTTATGTTGATATTGCAAATGTGACTTATACCGAGGCCCCCAAAAATAACTACGGCAATATCTCAAAAGGTTATAACATAATCGGATCTGTGTAGTTTAGTGTTTATACAATTTAATGGAACCGTTGTGGAAGTGCCGTACATGATCTGTTGATTAAAACAATATTTCAACAAAGCGCTATAAAAGAAATCACTTTGCTACTACTATTACAGCTCCGACACTACTGCGGTTACTATTATTTCTATGTATGCTATACTTTACTACCCTTATACTTACTGTCTATAATAATAGTGACGCAAGTCTTTGATAGAGGAGCTTTCTACACTTGGTCACATTGTAAGTAGTTGCATTATTTTGTCAATCCGCCACATTTTAACTATTGCAACTTTTTAATGTAGAAAGATATTATGAGATATGTGTGGGGCTTAACACTTTCAAATTAGCAGCAGGTGATATTGACAAAATACCTTAAAGTTTTTATAGTGCCAGTGATTTTTAGACAATACGCCAATCCATCAGAAATCTGCTAAACTGTCCCTGTAAATGTCATAGTCTAGGTTCAACTACTGCACAAAACATGACTTATCATTCCATTATTTGAAAGATTTCACTACATTTTGACCTCTTTTTGCAACCTTATTCAAATATTTCTTACACTATACACTATAAAACAAAATTTGTTTATCTCGAAAATTGCAATATTATCAACTTTTCAATGCATCTCCAACCTCTATATTTTTAATTTGACTTTGTTTTGGCCTGGCCGTCCTGCAGCTGTAGCAGAAACAGGTGAACTTTGTCAGACCGCCTCAGCTGGACCATCGTATAAACTTGCTCACTACGTATACTGCTAGAGACTGCTGATCGTGGCAAAAACTACCTCTCTGATTCCTCCTGTGACTACTATTGCTCTAAGTGAGACCAACCGTGCTGAAGTTACCGAGTACATTTAAAGTGGCACTTACCGGGTTAGCTATTGGAGTTTTCCTGTGGAGTACATGAACGTGATAGTCTCCCTAGTGAGTTTAGGAACAACTTTTGAAAGTAATGTGAGGGTTTGTGTGTATTTTTACTGCGTGACCTAATTCCACATTGAGAAAAGTGTCTACAGTGATGGCTGCCTGTTTCTGTGTAAGGCCTCGTGCACGCGCCCTCTTAGATGTGTGCAGGTGTTTATCACATAGAGGGGACTGAAATCTGTATACACACTCATCACGGGGACCACCCTTGCTTATGTGGACAAAAACCAGGTACCATGATTAAACCCTTTTTTATTAGATCGACATGATTGAAACTTCTGATATGGGTTAAAATAGGTTATGGTTATGGTTTAAGTTAACGCAAGTAGCGACTGTAGTTAAGGTTAGGATCAGTCTTCAGGAATTGAATGTAAGTTAATATAATGTCCCCAAGCAGCATGGAAACCCAATGTGCGTGTGTATGCGCATGTATTTATCACATTGTGGGGACCTACCTCTCTTATCTGGACAAAATTCAAATCCCCGTGGCGTAAATCCTTTATTATTAGATCAACAACATATTTTTCAGATTTTGATTAAAATAAGTTGCGGTTAGGGTTAGGCAGGTAATGACTACGTTAAAGGCTAGGATCAGTCTTCAGGAAATGAACGTAAGTCGATGAAATGTCCCCAAGAAGCAGGGAAACCCAGCATGCGTTTGTGTGTGTGTGTGTGTGTGTGTGTGTGTGAACGTGCACGCCCCTCCCTCCCCTTGTGCTCCATTGCAAAAAGCCGACACAGCGCACACACCAAGTTCATCTAAGGACAGGGAAATGCTTTTCTTTCCAGCGTGAGTCACTTTGGAAAAATGAGCCTCTGGACTGCGTAGCTCCAGCAATTTGGCATGTTCCTCCATTCTGCTTTATTGTCTATTTTGGCTGAACCTGCGATTCTTCATTTTGCGGCCAAGAAAACTTCAGGTCCTATACAACTGTAAGGGTCAATGCCAGTAAGTCGAATGGATATCTATAGAATACAGTTATTGCATCTTGGGTTGTTGTGTTGAGTCTTTGTCCAGAAGCTCTCCTCTGCAATGACAATATCCCTTGCCTTATTCTGTGTAATAACATAAGCCACACAATTTTCTCAATCCAATCCTCTAATAGAAACAAATTTGTAGACTGGATTGCATTTGTTATAAGTATAAATGAAGACTAAGCCTCTCACTATTGCAGAATTACTGCACCAACCGTCTGTGTTAAAGTAGTGTGGGCGATAAGCCAAAAAGTTCATATCACGACTTTTTTATCTTTTGTAAATAATTTAATTTATAAGTAATAAAACTCATGTAAACTTAAATATTCAACTCTAATCCTAAAATGCCTGTAGAAGGTTAAGTATAGCTGCTGCTTCTGAAAGTTCATACTTCACTCTGATTGGTTGAATCCACCCGTCACTCACTCACAAAGGCAGCATATCATCAGAGGAACTGAACCACAATTAGATTTTTTATTGCTTAAGTCAAAGACAATATTATGGCACTACAGTCCTAAAACACGGCAGTTTATACTTTTATAACCAAACTTCAGATGTGTATGGATATTGGGTGGGAGAAACATCACCGACATTTCAGGCACATTTTAGCACATTTCTGATGGGTTGCCAATCTCAAAATCTCTCATCTGAATATTGTCATTAGATAGTGGTAGGAATGATTGTCATCTCGGACCACTCCTAGATGAATGAGGGAATACATCATCATCGGATAATCTCCCAAAAAATATTGATGTTAATTTTTGTCAATATTTCCCACTTCTGTTAGCATATCTTAAATTATATAAAGCCTTATTGATAATAAAATAATTCAAATACAAGTCTTGAGCATCTATAATAAGCGAAGATGTCATATTACTTCCA
The DNA here is from genome assembly GCA_019594935.1 of Periophthalmus modestus. Classification (NCBI taxonomy): domain Eukaryota; kingdom Metazoa; phylum Chordata; class Actinopteri; order Gobiiformes; family Gobiidae; genus Periophthalmus; species Periophthalmus modestus. The sequence goes on along the minus strand of JAIEZT010001390.1, from coordinate 20,955,320 downwards.
AAAGAGGTCTTCATCAGGACGTAGCTGACACTTCTCAAATTTAGCCATGTTTGCTCACATTGTTTTATTGGTGATATACTCTACAGGGCACTTCCTGGTAACTTTTGGAAGTAACGAAGATATAGCAAAGATTCTACCTGAAAGACTACCCCTGCTGCGATATTATTAGGGTCCCTGCAGTTTGGGTTACAGTTAGGTCGACTTATAAATGTTAGGAGATAACTGGGTAGCAAAAACATCATCCCTTTGTGCTATTCCACAGCCAATATTGAACCTGGAAACAAATTTCACTTATTTCATATCTATTAGTAATTATTTTCACCTCTTATTCCCCCAGTCTACCCTTCGTCTTCCCAGCGTCTAGAACCCAACTCCGCAGCGCAGCGTGAGTGTGTGTGTCTGCGATGTAGACAGACGAGGAGGGGTGCTAGGGGGGCTTTTTAATTCTGCAGCCGGCCCCTTCTACTTGTGCTGGCCCCATCAGACACAGGGCCGAGTGAGGACTTTGGAGAGCCAGTGGTGGGCCCGGTCTCCAAGCGTGAGTTATGGAGACTGGGGAATGGCAGCCAGCCTAATTACAATGAGTGATTGGCCGTCCGTTGGCATTCCTCACATGGTGATTGTCGTGGTGTGTGCAGGATACGAGGAGAAGGCGGAGGGGCTATTTCTCATTGGCTTCCCCTTTCCTTTCTTTTGCATGAGAACAGCCTCGCATTGGGCCCTGATTGGCTGCGGAGAAAAGAGATGTTTCACGATTTGGCGAGGGGCAGAATTGGTTTTTAGCCAGAGACAGGTGATGTTGCAAGTGATGGTGCACGCTAGCCAAATCAGAGTTTGGCACCAAGTCTTGCATCATTACTTTATCAAGATATTTTTTTTTATATTCTTAAAAGCAATTCAGTCCACATTTAATTGCGGTTGGATGTGGAACATTCGAGTTTTATGAGGTTTAGGTGGTACAAAAGCAAAAAGGTGTGGCCCTAAGAGGAGTATTCTGAAGTATGCATGTTACAATAGAACTTGTCTTGCCTTGCTTTGTCCAATGTTTTGGCATTGGTTTGTGCAGTAATGAATTGTGGACGTCTTGGCTAGGGCTAAAGTGTCTCGTAGCAACTGGCAAAGAGAGGGCAGATCGTGGGTTCCGTCCAAAAGGCAAGATCGAACAATCTATAGCTTTGTTTTATCGGGAAACACAAGTGGCCAATGTATAAGAAATTATTGGCTTCATTAAATGTCTGGCGTGGAGGTGGTGTGCAGCTAGTGTGCTTCTCTTTCAGTCTAAAATGGCTTGTACTGCTCTTGCTTATCCCCACAGTATAGCAGGATCCGTGCCTTGAGAATAAAATTGTATGTACCAAAGGTTATTTATGTTCTCATTAAAGAGCAGGTTCTAAGTAGACTGAAGTAAGCCAAACTATTGCATGTAACTGGAGCAATACCTGCAGGTAGAGCCATTTGTCAAAGTTACTGAAAGATTGGACAGGTGTTGAGAGATAGTACAAAAACAATGTGTCTGCTTTATCCAGTGTAATGATGACTTGTATATCAAACCACAAATTGGAGCGAGGTCCTTTTTTTTTTTTTTCTCAGATTGATCACTTTGTTTTGCTTTTTTTTTCTCCATATAATTGCCTTGATTTTCTGAATGTAAACAAGAAAGATGTTTAATAATTGCCGTTTAAACCCAAAAACAGTCAAATGTCTTCTTCCAAAGTATGAACTCTGCTCCAAAGCGCGTGCTTTTACTGATGAAGGATTGGCTATAGACCTCATTTAAAAAGATCCAAGCTGATCAATGGCGATTATCTCGATCACTATTAAAATTTTATTAATTGTACAGCCCTAAATTGGAGATTAAATCGTCACTGTGTTGTTGAGCAAGACACGTCATCATTTACTTCTGTTGAGTTTAATGTGACGTTGGTAAAACACTTGTTAAAATTTGAATAAAAAAATCAGCAAAACCTAACAAAGACTAAACGTTATTAAAGCATAATATATTTTCTGTTATCTATGTTATGATGAACAAAGAAGCAAACATAAAGATATATTTACATTTTTGCCAATTACCTATTCAGTTTCACACCAGTTCCATTTTCACATCTCTTAATGCAAAATTGGATCTCTTTTTGCCCATGTGCTCATATTTATTAACCGTCCGATGTTGAAGTCAGCCATGTTTGCCCTGTGACCCAGACACTACCTGTCTGCTGCCATGGTTACGAGGACGGCGCAGGTTTAGTGGGCAGACTCGTGGGATTACTTTCCTCTGGTCTTAACGGTCCAGCTTGTGTCCCAGTGGCTGTAAAAGGGAGCAGACTGTGCTGGTACAGTGAAGGGGGCTCTCCACTGCGCCTCAGCCTAATTGTTCTGGTGTCACCGAATGGCCCTCTGTGAGTTAGCAGTGATTAGCTGAACACTACATATTTATCGTAGATACTTGAGTAATCAAAAGTACTGAAAATCAGAAACTAATCTATAAAAAAAAGTATACTACATACTAATTTGAGCAAACATTGATACTGAGAAAAAAAAAATACTGGACAGAATTTGACCTTTGCTGAATATTTTTTGAATGATCTTGAGCTTGATCAGAACATGTATAAGACCACATGGTATAATAAAGTACTATTATTTTGCGTTGAAAATCACAGTGTATTGTCTAGAGCATTTTTTCTATTGTGGTGTTGAAATCGGTACTGAATATTGAGTCTATTCCTTAGTATTGAAATCAAGTTTGGAATTTTTGTATCGTGACAACAGTAATAGATACTACGGATGGGACAAGATAAGATAAATTGACACAAGATTGTGCACACATGCTTAGAATGATCTTGTGAGATTTTTTCCATGTTATTACATTTGGCTCTAACAAAAGTGGATTGAGCTACTGAGTTACATCTATCTGAGAATTATAGTTTAAAAAAACAAAAAAAAAAAAAAACAGTGCTGCAATGACAGAATTTTTTAATCCTAATAAATCAAAAATATTTATTGAACCACACTATTTATTTAAAATTATGTCTATTTGCTTTTTGGCAGTGCAGAACTACCACTTTTACAGCCCATAGTGCTACTGTTACCACCAATGCTATTGCTCCTATTACTATTGTCATAAGTATTACTTCTAATACTAGTAGCCTATACTGCTGCTATGGCAAACTATGGTGAAAAGTAAATAACAAATACATTTGCTGGCTAGTGCTGCAGAACCTCCTCTTTTTGGCTGATCAGATTGGTGTTGACATTTTAACTGCCATCTGTTGACTACTCATTATTTATGTAGCATTTGATTTAGTGATGGAGGCTTGGATATATATATATATATACTCTGGATATACCCGACATTGCAGCCAGGGCTCAGTCTGCCAGGTCAGGAGTCTGCTGAACACTTTCTGGTGACTTAGCAGAAACATAAAGAAATCTGCTCTTGTCTTTCACAGCTACTGAGACTTACAGATGTGATCCAGATGCTATAGGTACTTTGGATGGGCGCTCAGACCAGTGACCATGGAGATGTATGTCCACGTGCACTATGGTCTTGGAACCAGCTTCCTGTTATATGCAACATGTTGAGGGCTATTTCCCATTCAGACAATATAATATGTGGTTTAAATTGTTAATCACTATGGTAATGGTCATAATTTCTAATCATTTTGAAACCCACCAAGTTGTTGGTGTTTTGAAATACATGTTTTTTGAGACTAGACTAAGATAATACATTTATTTGAATGGCTATTGATAAGACAAACTTTTTCTTACCACTCTGCTCAGAATGATGAATTGTAATGAAAAATATAAAGGCATACATGAATTAAGGTTTTTTTTTAATAGAATATACAGTATTATAAAAAAAAAAACATATTAGGTATCATGACTAACAAGGAAACTTGCAAAAATATTTGCAATTACAGCTGTGGATTCAGTCTGCTCTAAAATACTTTATGTAGAAAACAAAACACTTGACCTTGTCTGATTACTTAAATTATTTTCTGTTATTATGGCTGCGAAAATATGACAATGGTGCACTTGTTTGTAACTTTTTAGTTAAATTAAATTTGTAATATATGACTATCTGAGACTATTGTACACTGATTGTAAATCTATATGCAGTGTCATGTAAATGAAACCATGTGGAGAGAGTTAAGGTGTCTAAATATGTTGAGAAAAATGTTGTTGTTTTTCTGTTTTACGATAAGATTTGAGCCGTAGAATACAGCAATATATCACACATCAACTTTTTTTTTATTGTGACAGGCCTATGTGCAAGCAGACTAAACGCTATATTCATCATCATTGGCTTGTCCTTTCAGTCTGAGATTAACTAATTTCACACTGTTAAAAATCTGTTTAATTTTTTTTTTTTTTATTGTACACTTAAAAATAGGATGAAGCTCTCAGTAGTATATTTGTAATTGTAAGGCCATGAATGCTAAGCCCATATTCCTGTCGAGTGAACTGTCGGGTGTCTCCTGTCTTCAGCTCAGGACGAGTATTAGTGTTGACCTCATGTAAGGGGTCACAGGAGCAGATCTATCTCAGGACTCAGGAGCAGGTTTGCCTCAAGACTCAGGAGCAGGTTTGTCTCAAGACTCAGGACCAGGTTTGTCTGTCTCAGGACTCAGGAGCAGGTCTGTCTGAGGACTCAGGAGCAGGTCTGTCTGAGGACTCAGGAGCAGGTCTGTCTGAGGACTCAGGAGCAGGTCTGTCTCAGGACTCAGGAGCAGGTCTGTCTCAGGACTCAGGAGCAGGTCTGTCTCAGGACTCAGGAGCAGGTCTGTCTGAGAACTAAGGATCAGGTCTCTCTCAGGAGTCAGGAGCAGGTTTGTCTCAGGACTAAGTATGAGGTCTCTTTCAGGACTCAGGAGCAAGTGTGTCTCAGAACTTAGGATCAGGTCTCCTTCAGGACTCAGGAGCAAATCTGTCTCATGACTCAGGAGCAGGTCTGTCTGTCTCAGGACTCAGAAGCAGGTCTGTCTCTGGACTCAAGACCAGGTCTGTCTGTCTCAGGAGCGTGTGTGACTCAGGACTCAAGAACAAGTCTGTCTCGGGACTCAGGAGAAAGTCTTTCTGCGTCAGGGCTCAGGAACACGTCTGTGTGTCTCAGAACACATGATCAGGTCTGTCTCAAGACTCAGGAGCAGGTCTGTCTTTCTCAGGACTCAGGAGCAGGTCAGACTCAGGACCAGGTTTGTCTCAGGACTCAGGAAACAAGAGCATGTCTGTCTCAGGAGTAGGTCTGTCTCAGGACTCAGGAGCAGGTCTGTCTGTCTCAGGACTAACTGCTAAGGGATGGGACTCACTCTTCATGGCTAACCGAAGGCCATACAATCCTGATCCAGTAGCACCCTCAAAGAGTCCCAACCAACTTTCAGCCAATAACCTCCACAACATGGATGATGTCAGGCATCATTGTGGCTATGATAAGTGAGCACATAGATCGATATATAGCACAGGACAGAAGGGCATTGGCAAAGATACCAGGGGAGCCAACATTAGCTCTGTGACTGTAGAACCTGTCAGACCAATGTCTGCACATCCTTGATTGATTACAAGAAAGCCTACAACTCAGTACCACACACATCACTGAATGCCTGGAGCTGTACATCATCAACATCAACAGGACTCTAAGACCCTTCATTGCAAACTTGATGACGTTGTGGAAAACTACCCTGAGGCCAATGGAAAGCTACTTGCACAAGTTACTATCAATTGCGGCATACACCGAGGAGACACGCTGTCCCCAGTGCTGTTCTGAACCCCCTCAGCCAAATCATCACAAAGACTAGCTCTGGATACCAACTCAGTAATGGGGCTACCTCCAGTCACTTCCTCTACATGGGTGACATCAAGCTGTACACTAAGAGTGAGCGAGACATTGACTCACTGATCCACACCACCAGGATCTACAGCACAGACACTGGAATGCCATTCAGGGAAGGTAGTCAACACAGAAGGGGTCTCACTCCCAGAAGGAACAATAGCAGACATTAAAGACAATCAAAAGTACCTTGGTATCTCACAAGCAAATGAGGCAATAAGGAAAGTGGCTATGGCCAAATACCTACAAGGAGTAAGACAAGTCATAATAAGTCAGCTTAATGGCAAGAACCCGGGCAATGAACAGCTACTCCCTGCCAGTAATGAGATACACCCAGCAGGAATCATAAGGTAGAAATATATGACCCTACGTGTACCACTGGAACATAACTAAAGTGGCTGATATCAAGAACGCCTACCAACAGCTTGAGAGACCTGGTCTGAAGGACAGCACAGAGCGACTCCTGGTTGCACAGTAACACGCCTTGAGAACCAGAGCAATAGAAGTCCAGATCTACCAGACCAAACAAAACCCAAGGTGTAGACTGTGCAAAGAGGCCACTGAGACAATCCAGCACATAACTGCAGGGTGTAAGATGCTGGCAGGGAAATCAGCATCAGTCCAGAAAAGTGCAGTACCAGGAACAGCAAAGATACTATGCAGAACCCTCATGCTCCCAGGCCTCTAGTAGAGGACCCGAGCTTGGAAAAAGGATGAGACCACCCGGGGAGAGTGAGGAAGAGATTTGTTTAATTCTCCATATTTCTCTCTCACATGGGTGTAAAGTCTCCCTTTACATCCAGGTCTCTGCGCTGGAGCAGACACAGTGATGGCACTTGCTGTAAGAGCGGCCCCTCCTTCTGTGCCATAGGCCAGGCCTGGGACCTCCATGTGCACAAAGAGCCTGCTCTATCTGCATACGCTGCACATAAAAGGCCCTTTTGTCATGAGCTCTGCACACATGACCGTCCACTTTTCACCCGCGCTCTCCGGCACCTCCTCCAAACAGACCCCGCCCCAAAGCTAGTCCTCACCCCCTACAATAGGCCACACCCCTTTCTGGTCTGAGGGCTGCCTGTAAACTGTGCTGAACACACACCATCACATGGGGCTGCATCCATTAGTAAGTTCTTGCTCCATTTTTCATTTCCCCTTTCCTCGTCTGGCTCTGCTCTGTCCTGTCCTCAGGTGCCCTCACTGCAGACTATGGTGCATTATTACAACTGCTTCTCTCAAATATAAATGCACCGCTGTCTTGCCATCTCTCTGACATTTAAGGGGCATTAGCAGTTGGGTGTGTGCCAGGTCTGCCCCCTCCTCCTCATTACAGAGGCTCAGTGACGGGAGTAACTGTCATCAGGAGCCTTTTTTTTTTAACCCTGAAGTGTTGTGTTATAGACATACAGTAAATATCCCCTGGCTGAGGTCAGGCGAGGTGCACTGGACACCTGACGAACTGCCATGTGGGCCTCTAAAGATGACACAAATGTGTGTTGTGAGATTTGACTTGTGAATGAGTAAAGAAGCTCTATCACACAGTGAAGTGCACAGGGCTGCCACAAAATGCCTCCTCAGCATTTCCTTTGACACACTCAGCCCGGTGCCTTGCTCGCAGCCAAACAAGTGTGGATTTTGGAAAGCTCTGCAGCTCCTCTTGCTGTGGCTGCACTGGGGCCCGTAGTGCAGCGGAAGGAGAAGATTGACTCCTCTGTACAGCAGCAGCATACCCTCTGTGTGACCTCTGTGTGACCCGGGACAGTCTAAGGGTCAGAGCTACTTAGCACCCTGCTCAACACCTTGCTCTCACCCTCACTGCCAGGACGCCGTGACACAGTAGTCACAGAAAGCACAGCTATATAACAATTCACAATAAATAACTGTGAAGTAGAAATGTGCAGCAAACAGGTAGTACATGTTGCTTAAATGTTATGGTGATATATTTTTATTCAGAAAGGTAATAATTTCCTCTTGACTTTAATGCCAAATCCTTGTGCACATTTGGTCCAACTGAAGTGTGTTTTCTGAATCTGTCAACCGTGCTGTCAGCTGTACTGTATAGTGCTCAGTTCTAATATGTGTTAAGTGAATGTGACATGTGCGTGCTGCTCATTGCACAAAAGAAAACTTATTTAGAAAGTCATAGTCGCTTAGCATGCTTCAATATGTTTGAGGGTTAGTATTCTTTCATATTTTTGCTGGACAGGAAACGTAACTTCTACAATGTTATCTGGTGCACAATACAAAATCCCCTACAATTTGGATTAAATAATAATATTTGGGCATGCATCATATTAATCTAGCGTTCCCTGTTGCAGTGGTGGGCTGTCGGGGCAGTAGTCAGCTGCAGTAGTCACTGGTAGGGCGCGTCCCTCTCTGATAGGTCGTCCTGGAGGCCTGATATCGAATAGGTCCAGAACGCTTGCTCTCCCTGGAGAAGCTCTGCTCACTCTCTTTCTCCCTCCACTCCTCTCCTAACTCTGCCCTGGCCCAAACACCGAGGTAAGAGCTGTTTATTCTATCAACCTTTTCTTTGGAGCATGATTTGTCTTCTGTATGTTCACTTTTTGAACATGACTTTGTGGATTTGGGCGATTCTGAGGGCTACAGATAAATTGCACACCGACAGGAATAGGCAAGATGTGTGTGTGTTCTTGTAAAAATTCTTTGTATTTTTGTGCAATAAAGATGCTCTCTTCATATACATAATTTGACTTAATAATTTACTTAAATTTGTATTTTTTACAAAACGGAAAAAACAATGAATTTGCTTACAGAAAAAAGTGAAGCGGATATTGTTAATGCAGACGTATGCATGGATACATTTATAAAGGGCATTTATAAATATCCATATTGTATACATGTTAAAATGCAGTTAGTGATTCCTGCAGAGGAGTTCTAAAAGTAAGTAAAGGTTGTAAAATTCAAAATCAGTCTTAAAGTGACTGACTTTGAATTGAAGAAAATCACGATAATTTTAGCATCTATTTTAACAGTAGACTTTGTGATAGTTGAAGCTATGTTTTAAATCCATTACGTACATACCCTGTACAATATACTGATAAAGGTTTATCTACTTTTAAAGGTTAGGGTAAAATACGGCTTTTATTTTAACATGCTGTATAAGACAATGATTGATAACACTAATAATAAAAAATAATGACCTAAATACAAAGTAGTTAACATTTTGTATTATTTTCCCCATGGTAGTGAGGAGCACCCCGATCAAGGCAGAGGCAGTAGCACTAGTCATGCTGGATCAGATTGGGCTTGTTCCTCCCGACACTGTGCTCTGGGCTCTGGGCACACGGGGTTAAAAGTGTCTCTCCTGCAGCTGCTCTGTCTGCACACTTTCTCATCGCAGCTCCCAGAGTTTAAGTCTAAACTTTGACACACAACGATCATCATCATTATTATTATGTGATACTCGTGCAGGGGGGTCAGCTCTGCGCATGTCCACTGGCCGCCATTTTGTGCTCCCAACTTTATGGACCCCATTTTAGGAACTTAAGGACAAGTGGTCATCAGTCCACGTAATGAGACTGATTGTTTTTTTGTGTTTTTATTGATTGCAATATGACAATCAGTATAATCCACTTAGGTTTATTCTGCTGGGCTGTCCCAGATTATGTGAAGAGAGAGCAGAACAGACAGGGAAAGCTCGGTCACGGTCAGCTGGCTGAGGTGACTGCAGGGGTCAAAGGTCAGCCTGTGTTAATGAGACATGATGTGTAGCAGAGGGACCAGGTCCCTGGAGGGCTTGCAGCTAATCGGCATTAGTTAATGTGTTGGTAATCTTTACCTTCTTAAAGCAAACAGCAGTGGGACACTCAATGGCCCCTGTGGCCTCCTATGTAACTCTTTTGACCCTAGGGTCATGACCTTTGCCCCCGCTTGGTGGGGAGTGCCCTCAGAGGTCTCGGTTGTAATTGAGAAGTTGTTTAGACACGTGCGCTGCTTAAGCAGGACCACCTCTCGTCTTGGCTGTGCTCCTGTCACGGCGGTGCTCACGTCTGTGGTCCCAGTCATCCTTCTGAAGCCCTCCATTAGAGCCCATGCGTTTTATGTGCCACATATCATGCAGCGTGTTGATGTAGCTGTGGTTGCTGACCAAGCACCAAAGCCCCTCTCCCTCTGGTCCTAATGCCTCCTCCATGTTTGCAAATCACTGAGTGCAAATGTTGTTTTTCTTTGTGGATCCTGTGGCAGCACTCTCATATTCCTCTGGGCTGCCCTGTTATTTTATACACTGAATGTGGCCGACTCCAACTTTAACTCCAACTTTTTATGAAAACTGCTGATAAATGAACATGTCTGTGCTGGTGGATTTTATGGTATATGTTCAGCTGAAAAGTGCAGAATAAACATGTGTCTGTGTATCTTGTGATTTTATTATAGACTTTTAAATAATATTTATCGTGTTTATTTGCTTTGTTCAATCATCAACACAAAGTGGGTGTGATTTCTTTTGCTTTACACAAAATTGCTCGCTAGAAAATAACTGCTGATTTACAAGAGAATGTTGACGTTTATACTTGCCATATGCAAAAAAAAGACTGTGATCAAAGGTGCACTTAACCAAAAGCTTGTATTCTGAACTGTAAATTTCAATACCGCTCTGTCTAACCTCTTCTCTATAAGTGAACATAAGCCTTACACATTGTCCCCATATTGAAATCATGGCATTTTCAATTGGTTCAAACGTGTGGCAAGGTGTGACGTGACTGTGCTCCTATAGTAAATGTCTTCTGCTGCTGCTGCCAATGCAAACTGCTGCTTGGGCTTTGATTTAAGGCACAATACTCAGCACAGATCGACATTTTTACTATGTTTTTTCAGAGCGCCTTCAAGAAAAGTGTGTGCAGCTACAACAAGAAGAAAACGTAACTCTCTGTCTCTACCAGAGCAGCCATATTAGATAAGCCTTCGTGCGCTACACTAATGAGTACATAAAGTTTACCGCCCCTTTTTCTTTCTTGTTGTCTCCTACAGCCCTCTTAAAATCTCAGTATCGCAAAAGCAACCAAAATAGTTCCTCGGTAGCAGGCACACTCTACACACACTTCCTGCTTTTCTTCCCTCACGCTGCTGCTGCAGTTCAAGGCCGAAGGGAAAAGTTAACTCTGCCATAGCCCTCCATATTCTCTATACGCAGAATCACGGCCAAGAGAGACAGGAAGTGGCCGTACAATAGTGGTACAGTAATCTGCCTCCAGTGGAAAAAGCCAAGCCAACCATCGCGTGGAAGGTGCAGAATACAGCCCAAAGAGAGGGAGGGAGAGGGGCGAGAGAGACAGACTGAACACAGCGAGATTAATCAATACAATCTAAGATGGAGGAGACAGCCATGTTTGTGAGCTCGACCCACATAATGCTTAGATTCGTCTTTGTCGTTTTGAAGCAGTTTTTGCATCTTTTCTGGTTTAAAATCATGTCTCAACTGTTGAACATGAGGTTTGCCTGGCAACTGCAAAAAATAAATAAATAAAAAATTGTCTGCCGGACTTTGTGGCAGACTTGAGGTGAGGAGGAAGTTTGTGCCATACATGCTACATGTTACTGTGCTGTGCTGCTTATGCTGTCTACATGCTGTTTGTGAGCTCTGAGCCTGCTCACTCAAGTTACTGTGGCACGCTAAAGAGTTAACTCGCTGGGAGCCAAAGCTGCTAGGACGGGTGCAGCCACATGAGCTGTGGTGCACGTTAAAAGAATGGCTCAATAATTCATAGTCTTCTCCAGAGTACTGCATATTTCAGAGCTCCTTTAGCGGGACACTGCACTGCACTGCGTCTTGTTCCGCCGCTGCTCTTTTCACTAGTTGATACAGGAGCTGAGCTGGTGTAAAGTGTATCCCAGTATGGCGTGAGAGTGCAGTGCGTCTGCGCACAGCCAGAGGAGTGGATTTCTATGTCATTCTTCCTCCTCCACTCCCAGAGCGCTCCACCCTCCCCTCTCTCCCTCTCTCTCTCCCTCTCTCTCTCCCTCTCTCTCTCATCTTCGGCCCATACTCTCTTGCTCGCTCCTGTCTCTAGTGCAAATAGACTTCCTTGCCGCGTTGGTCTGATGTTGTAGTGAGGTTGGCGCGCTGCACTGCTCCTCTGCTTCTGCTGCTGCTTCAGCCCGCTGCTTTTCTCTGCTTTGGCTCACTCTCCTCTCTCTGCTCCAGCCACACGCAGGGGGAGACTTAAGCTTTGCCAGGGGAAAAAAACAAAAAGTGTGCTGCTATTTCTACAGTTGGGCCTCCCCACTGCCCGCCCTCCACACACCGAGCTTTTTTTTCACTCACTACAACTGGATTTTAACCCTCTGCCTCCAACTGCTACACAGCAGCTCAGCCAAACCTGGCAACAAGTTGCTTTTGAGGCCTTTTCTCACTTTTGCGGCATACCTGATTGCACCACACTGGATTTTATCAAACGGGTTTGAATTTTTGGGTGATTTCAGAGTCTTCAGTATTTCTTTGTCCACAGGTTATATGAGTTCTCTGTTTTTGCCTTGGATTAGATTGTACTGGCAGTGTATTCTGCATGGATCCTCGTTCCGATGGACTGGAGCGGTGGTGTGTGTTATAGTAGTATATGGCCCTGCTGTGGAGATGCCCACACTGTAACTGCGGGCGCACGTGTTGGACAGCCTCAGTAGAGTTCCTCCTTCACTCAGGCTGAGTAACCTGTGTCTGTGGCTCTGTGCGGAGTCACTGAGCAAAGCTGCTCCATCTGGGACAGGTGCCAACTGCAAACAAAGACACAAAATCATTGTTTTAAATGTTGCCGAACTCCCTGTGTATTTACCATGGCCATAGTGTACCCTTGCTGCATGTCTGTAACAAGTATTAGCACAGATTTGTGCCACTAAGGCTCAGGGTAAAGGGCATATCTGAATAGTTTGCGACACTTCTTGTAGTGAAGGCATGTGCACAGGGCACAGAGAGCTGTGGGAGCACCATATAGACTGCTGAATAATTCATGTGGCCGTCCAGGCCTGGACCGCTCTCTGCGTTGTGCATAGGCAGACATGCTGTTTGTCTGTTTGCTAACATTCCTCATAGAGAGACGTGTCACAGCAGACGGGCTGCTCCTGCTGCTGCTGGAGTCTTCAGACAGCCTCATGGCCTCCCATTGTCCCAGGCCTCTGCAGGCCTGTCCAGCCCAGGACAGACTTGAGCCCGGAGCCCAGAGCCTGGAGCACGGAGCCCAGACAGAGGCACGACTGTGGAGCAAAGTCACTGCTAAAACTTGAGCATGTAGCACTCCCTTTTTCACTTTAGATGTGGATACGGGCAAGAAGAGACCATCCTTTCTGGAACTCACGTAAATGGTAAGTCATTTGTGTTTGGCGCACCTGTGTGGTTTGAAGTTTCCCCGTGTTCTGAACTGGTTTGTATAGCTTGTGGCCTGCTCTTCTGTGTTTAATGGTAAAGTCTGTGTAGTATCTCTGAAAACATGATGAATGACATACAGATATGATGATAACCACAGAGTGTTGTGTATTAGGAGTGGGCTGAGAGGTGTGATGAGGATGCTCCTCTGTGTCCTATGGCCTTTAGGAACGCCATGTTCTACTCCTTTACACTTCACTATTTGAACCCAGCGCTGTGGGTCCTCGTGAAAGAGATGTACATTATCATTTTGTAAAAAAATGTTTAATTTAAACACAATAATACTGAGCCTAATTTATTTTAATATGGGCAAGAATTTGGAAATTTATGAAAATGCAAATATTTAGGCTTTTTTAAACCTTACTAGCTTTACAATTAGCAAATCTGTGTTGTCATGGATTTTGTTGCATAGAAACTGATGAATACATTTTTAACTGTATTTATATTAAATAAAACATCAATTATATGATTAACAATAGTGTCGTAATGCAATTTTTGGTCTCACATTCAATCCTTTATAAGTTAGGCTGTGCTAGAGCTTAAGGCTATCTCTTTGTGTAGAATCAGGGCAGAAACCTACCGCTGTGTGGTTAAAGTTTACGTGTGCTTCATGTACGTTTGCTGTCGTGCGTGGGTCTGTTGTTGGCGTGAGTGTTTGGTGAGTGTTGGGCATCAGAATGTTGCGTTTGTGGCGCGGTGTGGCAATGGGCCAGGGCAGGAGCAGGGCAGGTGACCCAAGCAGGCCCTGAATGGTTCACACACCCCTTCCTTCATGTCCTTAACAATGCAAATATACAACTTACATACTTTTAATTCACAGTATAGCAATATTTAAAGTATAATCAAATACATTTATTTCTGGTGAATAATTATTGATACACTTAATTTCACCGTGTATTTTTAGTTCACAATGTTCTTACCTCAAAATGTGTGTGTGTTGTACCAAACCACAGTCTCTTCAACAGTAAATGTTTAAATGTATGATTAAACATCATACATGTATTTTAGATTTAGTTTCACGTACAGGCTATGTGGCATTAGCATTTAGCTGTGTTTTTTGCACAGAAAGTATGGTAAAGGAAACAAGAGAAGAGTGTCCGAACTTGAGCCTAAATTTCACCTTTGCAGCAGCTTTTGAACTTGAACTTGACAAATGTCTTGAAGTTGAGCATTTTGTAGTTTCTAAAGCAAGAAGTTTCAGCGACGATATTGTTGGATCTTTAAGTTCATTAGCACATCCACAAGGCAAAGGATTTTGTCCCCAAAAAATAAAATAAGAAGGTTTTAATTTATGCTTATGATCTAATTATATATTTTGTACATGTCATAACCAGTTGGATTTATTTTTTCTAATTTTCTTTTTGTTTCTTTTAAATACTATTTAGACCACAGTATATATACAGTATTTCTAAGGAGTGTAGATGTGCTTACACTTGTTACATCTTTAACATGATTTTTTTTTTTTTTTCTGCTCTACGCAAAATATGGAATTATTTATTTGCTATTCTTATAGCATAGAAGTAAGATAATAATTGTATTATATGTATCCTATGTATGTACATTACATATATGTTATGTTATGGAGTGTGTGTGTTTTAGACTTACATGTTTTAGACTTACATTTTAATACATAGAAATATGTAAAATATAAATCGAAACTATTCAATCATAAATTTGAATTTTAACTTCCACATCGGATGTTATTTTTGCCTAATTTTCATTAATTTTGAAACATATTTAAACTGGCAAACAAGGTGTTTTTGTTCATTTCATTTCTATAATTTCATAGTCAGGTTTTGTGTAAAATGTGACAAATGAAAAACATATTGAAAAAGCGAATCCTTTTTGATACCTATAAAATTCTACCAACCTACCATATGTGTATATATATTTTTATATAAATAAATATATATATGTGTGTGTGTGTGTGTGTGTGTGTGTATATATATACACATATAGACATACATACACACACACACACACACACACACATATATATATATATTTACACACACACACACACATAATATGGTAATTTTTATATAGTTTGAGTCTTGGGATAATCATAATAAAGTGACTTGTGCCATGTATAGCTTGTATATGTCTATAGTGTGTAAAAGCAGGCATTCTAAACTCAAGTGTGTGTCAGGTGCCAGAGCTCTTTTCAGCAGTGCAGTGTAAGCCACACACTGCTCCATTTGTGAAGTAGATCAAATGCTATTTAAGATGTTGTGATTCTGTTTCATTTTCCCGATTTGCTCAGTTGTGGCTAATTTTATCCAATTTCCTCCTGGCACATGCAAAATGTACTTCATATGCCGTGAGTGGGGAGTTGAGCACTAGTTTCCTTTTCGTACTTGTAATGTAGGATATAAAATATAATAAAATAAGAATTGTTCTTGTTAAACAAAGCCTACTTATATTGCCTGTGAGCTTAATGACAGTTTGATTGGCTGAAATGTGTACTAGGACCGCATTGAGGACTGCATTGTCATGTTTGCTCCCTGTATTTTTTACTAACTGAAAAAGATGGTGTGCTAAATGAAACATACAATGCCCTAAAATTCCAAATAAGTAGAGTAACAAAGTACTTTCTAGAAATAGATTGACTCTTTTAGATGGGAGTGAAAGCTTGTTTGGACTGAAGGAATTACAGAGCCTACATTAGCCTACATTTCTTTGGCAGTTAGATTTTTTTTTTACTCTATTGCTATTATTATTGTATAATTGTATATTGTATAATATTGTATATTAAAATTTTTAAACACAAAAAATTCATAGTTCTAAACATTCGTGTGTGAGGATAAAGTAAGTTAGTTGTAAGTCAGTTTTATTAATTAATTAATTTTTGTTATTTTTTATTAGCTTACTCTTTTTTTTCCAAATAAAAAATACCATATACTTTTAATAGAAAAACTGTACAAGGTTATACAACACTATAGTACAAGCATTAAAGCGGTAATGTGGCAATGAGTGTACAGCTTCCCCAGTGTCAGTACTATTCAACTCCTTACGTTGCTCAAATGCTTATTTCACCCATGAACTCATCTTGCGTTTGTTGCTAATATATAATAATAAAGTAAACCATAGACCCAAATCTGCTTTGTTGAGTGGGTCTACAGTGGCCACTACAGGGCATAGGCTCCACACAGCAGAGCAGCAGAGCACAGTGAGGATAGGCTGTAACGTTTGAACACATCGAAAATAGAAGAAATGTAGGAGCTGACTTTGATGGTTGCAGGCTTTGACTTTGTGTGGTGTGTATATAACATTATTTATAAAACTTTGTCACACAAGAATTCCCTATTGCTTTATGCTTTATGTGTTATGCTTTATGCCAATTCATTTTGGAATGATAACTATACCATTTCCTGAACCGAAAGCTATGTCTACACCAGCATGAACACTATGTGGACGAATATTACACAAAAGCTTAGTATCTTCACGTTATAATTTATGCTCATTTCAAATAAAAAATTAATATTGGTGACATATAGCCTACAAAGGTAACTGGAAAGAATTGGAATTTGTATGGGGTTTTTTTTGTTTGTTTGTTTGAAAAATGTCTTCTTATATCACAATTTATGTATTATGATTTTTTCTCCTGAAGTTCAAGATCTGACTTTGGCTTTTGAAATCACTTTTACCAGTAGTATCCAGCTCATACATTAGAGTAGACTTGAGTGTATATGGGTGCTTTTAATCTCCCATAGTGTTATCTCATGTTATGTTAAAATCAAGATTAGTTTAGGCCATTCTGAGTTCCAAGAAAATCAATGAAATAGCCCTTTTATTTAACCTGTAGACAGAACCAATTTTCTGTGACTATAATTTCATTGTCTGCTTTGCTTTGCTTGACAGTAGGTATTTGACTTAAATCAAATTTGTATGTTGTTGACCGGTTTTACATCCAAATCATGTATCGATGTAGAAAAACATACAGTTGTTTTTTTTTTTTTAATGGATGGCTTTTCCAGTGGGTTTGTCATGTAGGCTGTTGTATTTTTTTTAAAGTGTATTCTAAGGCGAGTTAATAAACAAATCACAAAAGCTGGAGTTTTTGTAGTATTAGAATTTCCAAAAACAAAATATCTTGCCTTAATTTGCTTAAAAACTGCTAACGTGAAGTTAAAATATTTTGGCAATCCCTCTGGGCAAGTTTAAAATGTGAACTTGAACAGAATCCTATTATTAAAATCTATTGCAAATCTAATCGCAATCCTCGGCAGAAAAATGGCACTTTTCTACTATTTTCCCCAAATTATTCAGCTCTAGTCTATACAGCTGTTAAATCATGTCACAGATAGTTTTTCAGTCCTCCAGAGTCTTACTAAAGCTCCCATACTTATCTTGGGATGGCTTATATTCACATGTGTACTTAAACTACCCCTTCACCACATACTGTAGATGGAAGCTATTAGTCCATTACTGCGCTGGCTACTGAGAATTGGCTCCTATTTATTCCCCCGTGTTAATCAGGACGTCAGCTAGGAGCGTCACTTGTAATTTATACACACATGAGGTTAGCACAATGACACAATAATGGCATAATAATGAGTGGTTTTGGGAAAGCGACAGGTTTCTGCCCACTTTCTGCAATTGGGACATCAACTTTGCTGGTCATACTGCAGTATTTTCCTACGTACAAGTGAGTCTACACCTATATTAAAGTTTAAGGGAATATAGGGGTAATTGTCATATCACAAAATGTGCAATAGAAAGCCATCTGCAAACGAAATATCCTGTCTTTTTAAGGAAAACTTAACTCTGTGGGTTTCTTGTACTAGTTAAGCATGTCATACTTCAGTCTTTTTCCAAATGTACAAATGTTAATGTTCCTGGACATGTTTAAAATGTTCACTAAGAACTGAATCCTCGTTGGAAAACAAAATTCAATCCCAATCACATACTTGACCGAAAAATCACAATTCGGTTATTTCCAAAATTCCGCAGCCATGATATGAAGCCAGTTCTGCTCACACTGAAATCAAAAGTTTGTACAACATTGAACCAATTCTGTTGAAATCAGTGTTTAGCTTCCTACAGGTTTCTCTTAATAGATGTATGACATATAGAACATGTCTTTATTTTTTATATATTTAAATGTGCTGTACAGGATTTTTACTATTTTCTCTACTTTGTCTTAAAAACAATGAAAAACATACCTATTTCATTTTAAACTCTTTGCTACAGTCCAATTGTATTGCTATCACATACCTAATGCATTCCTACCATTGTTTTTTAAGCACTTTTCTCAATTTTCCGAGGCCAAAGCGGAGTTTACTGTCATGGTAAAGCTAAAATAACTAGCATGCCATTGGCACACTTTCTGATTTGTAGAAAGCAGACATCAGTTGCATCTCAGTCTCAGTGTGACCTTAAGAGCTGCTTTTACAATATATCTGTACTCGGGCAAAAATAATTTTACTTAGATGTGTACAACTCATTTAAAAGACTGTAGCGTCCTGGCTATGGTGAAATAATATTCTAGGTTTTATTACTCTACTTTACAGTCTATAACAGGTTGTTTCTGTTTTATTGATTTATGGTTTCCACTTCTTAAGAAAGTCAAAATTACAAGCCACCTTTCCGCTGTTGTGTGAACATTACCTAATCCGAGAATACATTACGAGCCTTTTTGATGAAGTTCAGCAAGTTTTTTAGCGGTTTGTTGACGCAGTATTTTCTTACACGCATTTGAACCTGCAGCACAAGTGGACTATTACAATTCAATGGCTCTCATTTAGGGTGGGATCCAGGGGGAATTGGTTGAGTCCAGACTGATGTGTTCCACCCGACCACATTAATAATTTGAATCCTGAAAGTGAGATGCTGTTTTCTTAACCCCCTAAACCGCATAGAGTGAAGTTTGTGCTTTTTGGTCTTTGGTGCTTGCCGTACGTCACATTTAACCCCTTCTAGGGACTGGTCCTTGAGACTAGAGCCACACGATTTTAGAAAAAAAATCAAGTTGTGGCTATTGCTGTAGATTTGCGATTTATATTTTTAAAAGTAGGATTCTGTTCATAGTGTACATTGTAAAGTATTCCACATTTGACCAAAGGCTTGAATCTGAACTGCTGAACTTATCAAAGAATCCCATTCTGATTGTTAAAATGATTTAGTTCCGGTAATAGTTTTAGTAGTGATTAGTATCTGATTTTCGATACTTTTGACAACCCTAGGATAGCTACAGTAGACCTTCCAAAGCGATATTCCAGATTAGGTCTTTAAACTGCTGCACCCACTCACTTTCTGGAGGGTTTTCAGGGCCCCTCTTGTCGCCAAGGCAATCCAGTCCCAGGCAGAAAAGTGCACGGTCAGCACATTTGTTCCACTAGGAGGTAAAGTTGGACGTGATGAGAGGAGCTGCCTGCAACTCTTCCATTAGCTAAATACTGTAAATCCCTCTCCCAGCTTTCTGTTGTCTCTGCTCTAAAGTGTTTAGCATTATGTTATCAAGGTGTACAATGTATTTTAAGTGATTCTACATACAGAAATAAGTGTTGAATTATGGCAGAAATTACCATTCAGCAGCTGTCAGAAGTGAACATTTACATATGGTGTTGACATGATACAAACATTTCAAACTCAATTTTGATACTAGGGTTAAAGCCTGATACTCAATACTGATTTTGGTACAGGACTGATGTATAAAAACACTTTTTGTTATACAATAGAATGTAATTTTTAACATACAAATGGTAGCACTTTTTTGAATAATACCATGTGTGTGATACTTCTGATATAGATCCAGACCATTCTAAAAGTATGGATATAATTTTATCCTTATGTGATTCTGTTTGGGGTTTTTTGTTTTTTTTTCTGTATTGTTACTGGGTCAACATTCTTTCCATTCTTGTTTTAGTATCAATTAATATCTGGGCTTTGATAGCCTACTTTTGACAACCCTACACCACTTGCTACCAGTGTTTCTACTCTTGCCAACTAAATGTATCTGCTTTGAAAATTATTATTTTTGTTGTTTCTCTGATCATATGTTCAAAGAGCATTGGTCCAGAGGCAGTTTATAACGATATGTAATGAATGCAGTGAGCTGACTGTTTAAAGGTTATGTTTAGATTGGTTTGTTTTTAATTTTCCTCAAACGTCTGTGTAGAGGTTGGAATTACTTGAACGAGCTACAGTGACAAGTTGTATTAATTTGGCACTGCAAAACTGTACAAGTAGTTATTTGAACATATGTGCATGTTTAAGTCATCCATCTATGGACCAAACAAAGACCAAATGATCAGAGGAAAGCTATTAGCCAAATTGCCATCAAAAATACAAAAGACATGAACTTTTGGACATCTGCCACCTGCGTGTACTGTGCACTTTGTTTACTTGTTTAGATTTTTAAAATTTGCTGTTCTCTGAATTGGTGTGAATCAGTGAATCAGTGAATCAGTAATTTAGGTCATCCATCCACCAACATCTCAATTGCTTGCCCTATAGTTTGCAATGTGTTGTTTTCTTCATAAATTATGCATTACCCTCTCAACCATATTACGACATCCTGTGCTCAAACAACAAACATTTGAATTAAATCGAGTTTCATGTTTCATGTGTAAATATACTTTTACATTAAAGCTGGTGCATGTTTGCATAATATGATGAACCATCACTAAAAAACTGCTGCTTGAAACAAGATGCATTTTTGCCATATAAGTCGTCTATCTCCAAGCTGTCCACAAAATAATACAATTTGCATGAGAATACATCTTTGTAATCCTCCATGGCGTCCTATACGGTACATATAGTACAGGCTATAATGCATTCTTAAATACATTTGCCCCGTACATAATGGCTGTGCTTGGTGAATCATCCACTGGAACATGCTTGACAAACACAGAGTGCAGCGAGTGCAGCAGACATGGATCTGCCTCCACGGGCCGGAGGAGTAGGGTTACTCATGAGCCCATAAACATGTGCTGGCAGCGGGCCAATCCTCCGCACTGTAATTACAAACGCTAGAAACAATATATAAAAGAGGCTTCGCGGGAAGCTGTGTGCTGTCCTGCAATTAGCCAAGGCCGCTGCTCAGTGATCAGCCCTGAGCAGCGAGGGGCAGGCTGATTGGGCTGGCCTAATTGGTAGTGTCCTCTTCAGGATGCCAGAGGACAACTGCAACATCGATGTGGGCATTTTTGTTCTCCTAACTGCCTTCTTAGCCTGAGGAAATTATTAACATTGTTGTTTTTGTTTTTTTGTTTGGTTTTATATTTTTGTTTTTTGTTTGTTTGTTACTTTTTTTGTTCTTGATTTTTTAACGTGGCAAACATGTTTTTAAAAATGCCTATTTATCTATCTAGGGTTGTCACCACAAGTAATCTACATCCTGGTCTGTGATTATTTGCACAGGGACTGTTTAAGGATAGGTTTTACACCAGATGCCCAACTTGACCTCTCCATTTATCCAAGCTTGAGAGTGGCACAAAGAGCCGTGGCTAATGAGTGTATGGCCTAACTACAGTTTAATATCAATAGAAATAAACAAAACAAACATATGTAACGTTTGATTATGAAGCTTTATGCGTTCTCCTCTGTCCTCATTCACCTCTGCACCCTGCTATCACACACCCACTCGTGCTAAGCTAACGTGTGCACATGTCAAAAAAACTAGCCTCGTAAATTAACACTGCGCGGTCTGTACATGCCCTCCTTATGTGTGTGTGTATGTGGGTGTGCGTGTGTGAATTTGAACCCAACACTGCTGCCTCCTGCGTGTTCATAAAAACGCTTTTTCGGCTCACAAGTACAGTGCGCCACATTGGCCACCTCACCCACGCACATGACAGAGGAGCGCTTCGAAGGTTCGGAGTGGGTGCAGCAAGCGAGTGGGTGCTGCCGGGCGAGGCCAAGGCCAATGAGGGTGCTTGTGTCTGTGTGATGGGTGAGCCTGTGGTGGTGAATGCAGCCAGATTTGGAGCAGCAGAGAGGGAGTGGTGTGCTACATGTTTCACTAATGAGTTTGTGTAGCCAGGCAGGACTGTGGGGCAGGCTTATTAGTAAATATGATTTTTAGAACAGCACTTAGCCTACCTCTAATGCCTTTTGTGCACTTTTTGTATCATAAAATAAAAATAAGTTCAATACATTTTGCCTTAGAATTTCTTTACACTTTTAATGTGTATGTGTAATGTGCTTAACAGGCTCGTTGAAGCCAAAGCGCTACACTGTAGTCATTTTTGATTCATTTGGTGGTGAAGAATTACTGTTGTAGCCACATCTTCCCTGAGGAAGACTGCCAGAAGTGAAGCTGCCAATACCCCTCTGTGACCACCACAAATCACGCACACATCACATTCATACTAAAAATGCGGGAAAATTGTCTTGCCTAAGGACACAATGATAGAACTTAGTCCAAATGGGAATCGATCCTCTGACCTTAGAGTTGGGACATCATTACTCTAACCACTAAGCCACTGTCGCCATTTTTACCCAAACCAATTATATTCCAGTACTGCCCATTTCTTTTCTTTTTATTTACTTCAGTCTTTATATTGTTCAAATTTTCCTCTAGCTTTTTGCTGATTTTATATGTATATATATATATATATATATATATATATATATATATATATATATATATATATATATATATATTATATAACTCATATAAAGAATATATAGCATCGTAAAAAGAAACGTAAATGAAACTGTCTATTTTGCCACTATTTTGGTTATGATGTCACTCATAAAAAGGTGCACTGTTACTTTTTTGTAGGAGGATCTGTCACCTGCTTGTTTCCATGGAGATTAGTTGCTTTGCCTTAAATGTCTCACCATACGGCAAAGTTGGCCTCTGGTTCATAACCTTTTCTTTGCCATTTACTTTACCATTAGCATGCGTTATATAATGTGTGCATGGATCATTTTGGTATTAACAACGTACTGTCTTGTTTTCTTGTTTTGCAGGTTGAGTATCTGAGATGTACATAATTTAGCCAGCAATTCTTGCGTGAAACATATGGACCAGTAACACAACCTCTGTAAGTACCGTAACACTAATGTATAACAAATGTAATGTCTTAGTCTTTTCCGTAATGCGATTTGGTCTGTAATCACACCGCACTGATTATTGTTATATGTTAGTTGGGTGCCATTTAACAAGTCTATATTCATCAATGCAATTTCTCTTTTCAGTGTTAGCCCTCATTGTATTAGAATGCATCAGAATGGCTTTAAATGGTGTGTTTGTGCAGTTTGAAAATAGTTTCCGACCAAATTTTAAAACCAAATATAATTGTAAATGTCCACAAAAGGCTTCATTCTTTATCGTCCAGTAAGTCGCGAGTCTGTGTTCGGGTCTTGCACTATTATAAAATGGCTTCCACTCTGCCTTCCAGCGCTGTGCACCCGCCGCCATTTTGTGCCAAAGTAGTCAGGTAGCAGGACGAGAGGGGATCCCTAAAACCAGACCAAATGGTAGATTGAAAAAGAGCGTAGTAAAAAGCATTGTGTTGGGCAGTAGTAAAAGTAAATCTGTCATGTCCTCACGGAACAGCAGCAATGATTGTAGCCTCCCTCTGGCCTGCTCCCAGCTCCTCTGCTCAAAGGGCTGACCTTGGGTACGTGCCATCGACAGTTCTTTTCCAATGGGGCAAATGTGCTGGCAGTGTCCGCAGCTGCATGACCCCCGCGCACCCGCTCCCTGCTACACTCCACCATTAGTTTCAGCAGCCTGGCACTAAAGTCACGCCATCTGCACTGTTACTATAGACCTACGGAGACAGCATGGATACGCTCGCAGCTCCGTCTATCTGCTGTACCTGCCTCCAGCTGTCTCAACCTTTACAGTGCTGGATCATGAACTGACTAACCCCAGCCCCACCCCACACCCTCGGCTCTGGAATCCTGTGTGTGCCAGGCATTTGATTACATGTGCAGATGTTATTAAAGGCCTCTTATCCTCTTACCACTCAACGCCAGATACAGTGTCGAGATTGGAGCTTAAGTACAGATTGGCCATTTGCAAAGTAGTCTTATGGACAGTGATATTACATTTATATTAAATCATAATAAATAAGGCTGATGCCATTGCACAGATGTAAGTGTGTGACATATTTCTGCAGCTCAGCAGACATGTGCTGAGCTGTGCTGGTCTGATGAGATGCCTCTGTCATTTGCATAGCCGCATATTTCACACAGTGTCAGTGGGTCAAGACTTATTGATAGTCTGCTCACAGACACTGCACAGTCTGTTACAGAGCAGGAGTAGTGTTTAAAATACTGCCACTGTATCATTGGTGTGAAACTGATTCAGCCTGTGTAGAATATAGAGGAGGTCCCTGCAGCCGGAGGACCTGGCCTATTTAGGCCTGTCATAGACAGACTCCCATTGACACACAGGGGCTGTGCGAAGATTTCAGAATACTCTGTCCCTCAGGCTCACACTCTGTAATCTGCCCATGTGTTTGCATATGGGACATTGTGGCCTCTATATTGTGTTTGTGGAATGAATTATGAATGCTATTGCATAACCACAGCTCGTTTCTAGGGCATATCTCTACAGTATCTACCCAGAGACCAAGGCATGAATACATTTACCCGGCCTAGACCTCTTGGAACTGATACTGCCTGCATTTGTTTATGATTATATGGAGCAGATGGCCGTGCAACATGGTCCGCATATCACACTCAGGGTGCTCTCCTGGCATGGCCAAGGCTGCACAAGCTCTAATGTATGGCTAGTTAAAGAGAAATGGGCTTGATTTCTTCTTGTGTAACTCCAAATGGTTTGATCAAAGTACATTAGCATACTCGAACCCTTTTTGGTGAGCACTGGCTCTGACTACAGCCAGCTGCAGCCGGGAGCTAACAGGCTCTTCAAGGTTACACTGTGCAGATGCCTGTCTGTCTCCTCTGTCTGTCAGCTCAAGTTCATATGCAGCACAAAGGTATGTGTCCCATTGCCTAAATATAGAGCCACAGATGCAGCAGAGGGGCAGTGCCAGGCTCAGGGGCTCTCTGAGCCGACCGGGCTGGGCAAATTTGGACACTGTCAGAACTGATGAAAGGGTCAGCACAGGTCAGCAGACACAGGAGATGAAAGTCTCTCCTATATTCTACAGCTTTCTCAACAAGACTATACAGATATTTTTCTTAATTAATAAATGTGCTATTGGATTATTTATATAGTATAGTATGAGTGAAAAGTGATAAAAGAAACTCTTTTAATGGTCCTCACATTCCAGACCCAAGGAGGGTTTCAGCATCAGCTTTCATTCTTTCTTTTCTCTCCATACAGTGCAGTGTACAGTATATAATGTATGTATTTGTTTGAACAGGGCAGCTCAGTAATTAGAAGTGAGTGTCCTCTTTCTGTAACAGACACCTGTGCGCTTCATAAACAAGTGGTTTCCATGCTGACGCGTTCTGGCCCTCTCCCTGCGGTGCATCCTGGACACATGGCTCACAGTGGATGTGTGGACATGTGACAAACTGTACTATACTGTGCTGTACTGTAGAGGCAGATGAGAAGCAGCTGCTCAGGTTGGACTAGCTGGTCATGGCTGACCCCTGCTGTGTGCCCTGTCATTACAGTGATTGGGGTCATTTTTTACCTCTAAAGATGGGGCTGGGGGCCCACTCTAGGCTCAGTGCGGTCTAAGTCAAGCTTCTTCACCTGGCATGTTTATAGCTGCTGAGGGGGCGGAGGGGTGGAGGGGCAGCAGGGGCAGTGGGTTTGTGGCCAGGGCCGGTTCATCTCACAGTCTGACAGGTCGACACACACATTATGCACATAGGCGTGAGTACATGTGCACTTCACACGTGTGTGCCGCAGCTCCATGTCAAAGAACACAAAGCCCAGGATGCATGTTGTACCAAGGTCCACTCACACATGCAAACACTTTGATAAACAGGCTCCAGGATCTACACAGCCTGACCGGAGCTCCACAGCCCCACATGGAGAGTGCTCTGTGGGCCGTGAGGAGGTGACGGAGAGGTCAGCCTGTCTGACTTTGAGCACAATCCCCCTGCGGCCTGCCCCAGCCGTCCCCCCTGGCATGTGTAACAGGACCTGTCCATGCTGCCTCTCACACCACTGCCCTCCCTCTCACTGTCTCCCACTGGCCTGGGTATAAATAGATGGGTCATACTTGCTGCATTAGCCTGAGGGGGCTACGGCAAGGCACTTCTGCTGTTTTAGCCTCGACACCAGTGTAGGTTACCAGGGCAACATCTTTACTGATACTAGCTCACACTACTCCCAGACTCAACAGTGTATCGAGTTTTTTCACAATTAAAAAATTAGCAACTGAATTTTAACTGAACTCTGTAATGATTGTAAATCACATTTTTCTTGTAGCCCTCGTACCTTTCCATTTAAAACCAACTAAAATGTCAATTATCATGGACATTATTATTACTTTTTTCCTATAGACATGACAAACGTAGACCAAAACCAATCAGCTTTCCATCTTGTCAGTGTTGCGCTGCTTGTGCTGAATCACCTGCCACTCCACGCACTGACCACTGGACCACATAAACCCACAGATCCGGTTACACGGTTATGGCCTGCCCCTGTGTTGTACTAGAGTCCGCTCCAGTATTGATCGATTGCAGCTCTGTAGCACTTAGACTCAAGAGTGATTAAATTAAAGTGGCCTTTTAAGCCACACGTGTCTTTGCTGTGAGATTCTGATCAGATAAATGAATAATGTGTTGTGTTCTTGCTAAGGGTGTTTTAGCTTTATATGTAATTGTTTGTGTATCCACTATAAACCATAATGTGGCATTATTTGATTATTTGATAGAAGGGTATTTGCACATGAGTTTTCTAAAGAGATTATCTACTTTACTTTCCCTTTTGCAGTAAGTGCAACAAATGTGCCTCCTCTCTTGCCTGGCAAGCCCAGAATGGTGTATTTTTTTCACAGAGGGATGTCAGTCTGGTCACCGCTCTCTGTTGCACCTCGAGCCAGATTCAGACAGAACCTGGCAATCAGATTTTTTATTTCACTGACACATTTAAGACGAAGGAGCTCATTGGTCATCTGTCATTTGGAACAGAATCTAACTTCTCCCATCTCAGATTTAGTGAATGCAGAGTTTAGTGCTTCACACATTGATTCTTTAGACATCTGCAATGTTTTACAGTTCCCCTTGATATTTTTTATTTTTTCCTCATAAGCAGCCATGTTTGTTTAGATACAGACAGACCCTGCGTATCCCCGATTGGCTAATCTATTTGTCAATCGCGCATCTGAAAAAGGGGGTTATTCAACTGACCATACTCACATGTTTGTAAAGTATTGGAGAAGTGTGTATTCTTGATCCCAGGCAGCCTTATGTTTAAAGATTAGCATGTTTAATATTATTAGTAGGCTTTACACTAGTTGCTCTTCCATTCTTAAAATAAACTATTCCATTTGAACCTGAATTTTATTTTAAGTAGCCCAACAAATATGGTTGAATATGGCCACATATGTCATATTTACAGCATAAATGTGCAAATGAAATGGGAAACGTTTTGACAATTTATTAACACCACCAAGTTGATGAAAATCCAAGTTTTGAAAGAGTAAAACTTTTGAATATCAAGTTTAAAAAATAAATAAACAATAGAAAATTTTCAAAAAAGTAGGAGTATCTTTCAAACAAGGATGTAAGCCTTGTAATTAATTTTACAGTCAATTTTTATCCAAAACTTGAACCACAACAAAAAAAAACATTTACATACCCATTTTTGCTGACTTGCTTGCCAAATTTATAATAAATCTATCCATAAAAATATTGAGATATAAATTCTGTCAACATCCCCCACGCCCTGACTAAAAGTACTATATATTCTATCAAATAACCCCATAAAACTCCCTAAATCAGCTTGACGTGTCTGCCTGTATGCTAGTGCCAATGTAACTGTGTGGTTGGAGTTGGCGTGAGTTGAAAGCTGTAGTCTTCCTGGCGCTGCTCTGCTGGTCAGGACCTGGAGCCATCTACTATATTAGATTGAAGTGTGTCCAGTCAGCAGAGTGAGAGCAGAGCAGTATTGACCTCATGAAGTCTGAGCCCTTCAGCTTTTAGCCGGGCTGCGCAATGAGTAACTTTTACTGCATGCTAATAAGACGTACACTTTTTGTGAATAGGTGTCATATAATTATGATCAAAAATTATATATATATTAATTTTTTTTATCTCAATTAGAGCAGAGTAGTATGGTGGTAAAAATGTAATCGAGATCTCACTGATGTGATGCTATTTTGGTAATAAGGTTCAATAATTTTCTCTTGAATGTATCTCTGTGCTCAAAAGACGATCCTCCAGCCTCAGCAGTCAGTGAGTGAGCTGGATTTAACTATTTGCAGTTAAGTGTGAAGATTACATTTTTACTTCTTAAAGACAATATAAAGTTACCAAGTGTAATCTGGCTCCTATAAATTGTGATAATATTTTTTTAGCGTATCACTCACCCCTAATTTCAATGATATGATATTGAGACGAGAATATGGCAACCAATCAGAAATGTGCTAAAACACACCTGGAAATATCATAGTTGAGGTTTAAGTATCAATACAGTATAAATAACTACAAAAGTGCAGTTGTATCACTTCATGCACTTGAAACGTTACACGACAAGTTTGTTTTAATTTAGATTTTTAACCAACACTTTTTTTCTTTTCTAATCTTCTAATTTTGCGTAACTACAAAACAACCATCGTGATATGTTTTGACAAATCTCCTATAAGCAGCCACATATCTTGTTACATTTGGGACAAAAAAAGGGTTGCAAGCTAGTGCTAATTTCTTGAGACAACAGGTACAATGATGGCAAAAGAATTAAATAAAGCAAATCAGAAATGGTGAGGCCAAAATTGTGAACTGAACCACATTATATAATTGTGTCTCAGCCCACCCCTATTGAACAATAGTATGTACGTTCTAGTCCCGGTTTAGTTTCATTAGGTATTATTTTGCACTCTGTTTAGTCCTGATGTAGACTTGGTTTAGTCCCTTAGTCCCAATGTAGTCTTAAATTTATGTATGCAAATGTGAACGCAACATTAGTCCCTATTAATCCTACTTTAATTCTGGTTTAATCCTGGTTCAAGCTTCTGGTTTAAATATTGTTACAGTTATTTTTTTACTTTTGTTTTTATATGTAAAGGTAAAAACAAAAACGACTTGGCTACAATAAATTCCCAAATTTCTTGAATTGTTTTGATTGATTTTTCCAGTATTAGTCACCATTGTTTCTTGATTGTAATGCGGATATACTGAGCCTACTCATTTGGTGCGGTCTTGTCTCTAAGCCTGTGTTGAATAATGCACAAGCCCTCGGACCCCCCACTGAGCCTTCACAACGCGCCTCTGTACATGGAGATATCTGCGTTACAGCTCTATCTGAAGTATGCAATGTTCATCTGCACAGTGGCAATCGCAGTATCACAAAGGCATGCGCTGACAAAGGCTCACCTCACGCGACTGCAATGTGCCTTATGCAAATCACTATAGGTTCAGAAAATAGGACGTGTACTATACTATACTACTATAGCCACTGGGTGTGTTTTATTTGTAAGTTCACTCCAGGGCAAGATACAACAGGTGAGGACTCATTTGGGTCAGGTGTTAATCCAAATGTTATGGAGCAATTTGATAAAAAAAAAATAAATAAATAATTTTTAAAATTATTATAAAATAAAATCCAGATGTCAAAATTTGACAATTACTTTATTTATTATATTTATTTATTTCCAATTTGTTTCAGAAAATAACTAATAACTGTGCCTATAAACTTTTACCAGAAAAAATATGTATATTTCAGACTGATTGATTGACTCAAAACTGACTTGTTTTTTCAGTTGGTTTTAGCAGCAACAATCGCCTAATGTTAGTCTATGTCCAGGTCAGTGGCTCTCAAACTTTTCATACCAAGTACCACCAAAGAAAAGATTTGGCTTTTGAAGTACCACCAGCTCTAAATCAAGTATATAACAGGGCTTTTCCAAGGCTAATCTAGGGCTAAACCAGGTCTAAAAGTGGACTACACCATTTCCACTGTAGTTCTAAAACAGGACAAAAAGTGGAAGACATTAACTCTAAATTAAGCAAACCACATACTGAAGGCAACCACCTGAAGGAGGTCACATCCCACCACTGGTACACATAGTACTTAGTTTGTTCTGTCTTTTATATATGTGATAGTACTATAAATCAAGACAATAACAGTGACAAATGTTTGCAATAGTTCCTACTTACTTGCATATTAAAATGTATTATACCAAGCATGCAATAAATAGTTATATATTAATATATATTAATGTAACTGCAATATTTCACAATAGTATGTGTTAAAATGACCTCATGTATGTTATGTGTTTGTTTTGCAGATGCAGTCAGCCTGAGCCAGTGTCTTGTTTGGAGGTGAGATGGAGCAGGTGAGAGACATGTCCAGCAGCTGCAGCTCTGCTCTGCACATGTGGGCTCTGCTAGTCCTATGTCTACACTACCAGAGCAGTGGATCGCTAACTATAGTACAGTCCCATTGTTCTTTATTTTATTTTATCTATAAATATCGTGACCTATGTAGCAATTGACAACACCTCATCATAATCTCAATAGATAAATATTTCAAAGATCACTTTAAAATGCAATTATCAGTACAACAAAATGTAAAACTTTATTTGTTTCATTATGTATTATCTGGGCCTATTTTATTTTATTTGACTCAAAATCCAAAAACCCACTTTTGAGCCAACCTCACCTAAACGCTGTAACAACCTTGGCTCAGTTCTTCCATATCTCACTAAGATTTTTTTCCAACACATTTGAATATGGAAATGAACTATCTATGTTATTTGTTTAGGAACACATTTATTTGAATCCTCTGTCTCCAGGAGTGAACCCAATGACCCGACCAGGACATAGTGTTCTTACAGCCCTCAGTGTGGCACGTGTTTTTGTCTTTCTCTTTGAATGAATACAATTGTACGAGAGCCCTGCGTGACAGAAGAGGAAGGAGGGAGACTGTAGAACGCACTGTCCTTTGGGGTGAGGTAGTAGGTTGTATAGTTTTAGGGTGTACCCTCCCAGTCAGATAACTATACAACTTACTGTCTTTCCTGAAGTGGCTGTAATGTCACCGCTGCCTTTGTTGGAGACGAAGACTGACACTGGAATGCGCTGGTTTACACTGTCAGCCAAGAACGCAGCTCCTCTACTGTAAGGCAGAGGACTCATGGCACGCCAGGATTTCCATGCAAGTTATTGTTAGTTTTACAGGTTTCTTATGTGTGCTTTACATTTTACTCAGGCATTTTGCATTTGACGTTAGTGAGGCTGTCATGTTTCTGCAGTATTGTCACAGCACATAACTTTCAGACTCAATGTTGATACCGAGGAAAAGGCTTGACACTCAATAACAATGTCAAAATCACAGAGATCATAAAAACGGCACTTTTTTAAAACAATAGAATGCAATTTTCAACACAACAACATAACAGTAGTTTCTGTAATAGTTCCGTCTAGAGTCTAGACCATTCTACATGTTCAATTTTGCCTTATTTGTGTGATTTTATTTTTCAGAATTTATATTTCAAATGCGTCTCACTACTAGTTTTCAATAAAAGTTAGTAACTGGGATTTTTTTGTTCTAATTATGTAGTTAAAGAAATAGTCGTAGTAATTACATTAATGATTTGCAAGCAACAAAGAAGTAGAAGGGGTATTCGAAAAAGTCATTATTGTTTCCATTTGTTCATCTGTAATTACTATGATTGACCTTGCCTGTGTTGGGAACGTTGCTGTGACTGTGATGTTCGGACGGGGTGAGGTAGTAGGTTGTGTGGTTTCAGGGTGGTGATTTTGCCCGATCAGGAGATAACTATACAACCTACTGCCTTCCCCGAAGGGCAGCAATCCTTCACCGTGCACCAAGCCTCCTACATCAGCTGTGAAACACAGTGTGCAACTAGTGGCCGTCACCTAGTGTTCGTCATAAAGGCAAAAGGTAAAATGTGTTTCTGTATTTTTTTTTTTCAGAAAAATAATAAATTACATGGATATAATCTGAAGTGTCTGTATTTCATTGTGTTATTTCTTATGTTTTGATCTTAAAAATTTAAGAAAGGAGGTATAGATTTTTTTTCAGGCAATATCCAATATTTGTGTTGCTGTTGTGGCTGATAACTCATATTTGCCCATCAACATTTTATAAATTTTAGTTAAATTCTCTGATATAATTTGTTGTACTTTTATGATGCACAGCCACACCATTAGCTTCTTCTATTTTTATTAGAAATTAAAAAAAAAAAATTTAATTAAAACTTGGCTCGAAAATTATAATGATAAATATTTTAAATCATTTTTTTAAATCCTTGATATTGCCATCAGCACCGACATATCAACCATTCCTATTTAAAAAGATTAAGATTAAACAATTGTAAATAAAATAGATAAATATACAACATGTGTAAATAAAGTCATTGTAAAAGCAGATATGGTTCTGTGTGGAGTGTCTCGTGTGATCAGAAAGCCCAGATGGCCCTGGTGCAGTCTCACCTCCGAGCTGCACCATGATTCATGTGCTAACAGATGACACTACAGTACTGAGCCCTCCCTGGACAAGCACACACACACACACACATACACACACTCTCTCACGCACACACACTTAAACACACACACATGCTCACAAACACACTCACACTCTCTCTCTCTCTCTCTCTCTCACACACACAAACACACACACACACACACACACACACACACACACACACACACACACACACACACACACACACACACACACACACACACACACTCACTCACACACACACAGAGGTGGGTGCCAGCAGATACCGGGCCAGTGGGCATGCCACAGTGTCTAGGACTGCAGACCCATATCTTATATCAAGCTCCCGATAAAGTCCTGTATTTAAAACTTGTGCTAACTGTTGCATCTAAATCACCCGGTCATTATGTTTGGCCTCCTCTTCCTCGTCTTCTTCCTCGGGTCACCTCAGCATACTGCATATTCATTCTGTAGAACTGTCATGCTAAATGTTACTCTTAATTCCACATTTTTATGGGTTTGGAGCTGCCACAAATGAGACAGACATTGTCTTCATGTGATATGAGAGTATTAGGAGTAAACTTTCTGGTAGAGCTGGGCAATATGGATGCATAATGTAACGCAACTTTATAATAACTACAGCCTTAATAAAGCATGAACTTAATAAATACTTAAATAAGGAGGTTAAGGTATATTTTAACTAAGACTGAATCATTCTTAATAAACTATCATCTTCATGCTTTATTAAGTCCATTAAAAGTGTAAAAATGTGATTTTTCTTATTGGCTGATCACTAATTACAAATAATAGCAGGCTTTTCCTGGCAGAACACTGACTGTAGACCTTTCAATTAAAAAGCAAACAGTTTGATCTTGCTTCCATTCAGATCATTTAGGCAGTATCCCAGTATTGTGCTATCTACATCTATAACATTCTCTGCTTAGTTTATTTGCACAGTTTGACCCTAAAAAGGAAACTGACCGAGTTTACAGTGTGGGAAAAACCCAGACTTTACGCTCATGCGCTCGGCCCGGCGCTGTCCGCTGGAGCTCTACACCCACGAGGCGCTCCGTTGCCAGTCCATATTGAATTGATTTGAGTGTTGGCCCTGTCCCGAGAGCAGAGTGGACTGAATACTAAGGCACTGAGGACAATGGCTCTGTGTGCGTCCTGTCTCTGGACTGTGTCTCCGAATGCCAGGGTCCATCCTTCATGCGCCCCAGCCTCCCAAAGATGCCCGCGCTGGGACGCCCTCTCATAGGTCCACACGCACGTGATGAACAGTCCTGTGCAAAACTCAGTTGGGTCATGTAAGTGTCTGTTGCTTTCGTCCAATTTGCCAGGAATGTGGGGTAAATAGTGTTATTTTTCACTGGCTTCAATGATGTCATGACTTTATAAATGGTGGAGGTATTGATCGAATGAAAGTGGATAGGACTGAAGAGTGATCCAGTCACAAATAAGACACTCACACAGACGCTGCATGCACTTTCCAAAACATGGCCAGATTGGGTTTATTAGTTTAGTGAATTATAACAACACACAATTTTAAACATTTTGAGGTGGTTTACTTGTCACTAGGAAACATATAGTATCATCATAGTTAATATATTCACAGAAATCCGAAAGCCACATTATGTTATACTGTCCTCAAGTGGTTGCTTGTTGGTACTACACCACGAGTTTATTGTTTGAAGCAGTGGTTTCCCAACTTTTTTCTTTCAAGTACCCCCCCTATGATTTGTCTCTAATGAGCACCCCCAAAAGTTCGTGTTCTAGGAAAATACATCTGCTTCCTATACATTACTATATTGTCAATTAGCTTCGTATATTTTCTTATTTTAATGATATGTATGTCCAAAATTCTCCAAATATTCTTAATAATGTGAAAATATATTACCAAGCACAATTTTTTTTGTTCAAACATTTTTATTCAAATACTTTTTACCTTCTTTTTTACCTTTTTAAATCTAAAACCATTCCAAGGTCCCCTGGTCAGTTTTATAGGGACCCCCAGAAGTCCTTATGCCCCTGGTTGGAACACAGACTGGTTTGGAGTTGGATCAAGGCAAGTTAGGCAAGGTAAATGTATTTGTATAGCACAATTCGTACACAAAGTAATTCAGAGTGCTTTACAGAATAAGAGAGACATTAAAATCACACAAATCAGAACATAAACAATGACAAATAATCATCATAAAATTAACATTAAAAGAAAAGAGTGCAGAATAAAAACCTTTCAGTAATATGCATAGCTAAATAAAACAGTTTTCAGCCTCAAAGTAGAGGCCTGTCTCACATCTTCAGGAAGATTTTTCCAGGTTTTAGTTACATAAAACTGAAACGCTGATTCTCCATGTTTAGTTCTGACTCTGGGCACCAGCAGGAGGCTGGTCCCTGAAGTCCTCAGAGTGTGAGATGGTACATTCATAAAATCATAACTTTGGTTGTTTATTATAAAACAACAACACAACATGTGTGCGTGATTATTTGATGGGAACATCAGTAAAAAGGAACATGAGGAATTAGAGAAATACCAGGGGTTCAAAGAAGAGCTTGAGAAGAAGTGGTGCCTGTGGTCAATGGAGCAAAGATATTGCGCAGAACCGTCAAGCTCCAGGACCCGAGTTTGATATAGACTATATATATAGAGAGAGAGAGAGAAAGAGACAGAGAGAGTCTTTTGTTCCGCAGTAGTCATGAAGTATTGTGTATAAATCAATCAGACACTAAACACCAACACCTTCTGACAGGTAGATGGCAGCATTTGACTATACACAAAGTCCAAGGTAGCAAATCAGTGCCTAAATTAAAGGGCTATACGTTGTAAATAAAATAGTAATACATATTCATGCATATTTTAATATAATAAAAAGTAGTGCATTTGATAATATGTACACAAACATATTATTTAACCTTATTAATCCTTTCAAAGCAGGGCACTACTTATACCCTGTAACTAAATTTCATTCCATCCAAACCTGTTGCTGACAGTTTCATTGCTGTTAGTATCTGGTCGGAGACACATCGTAAGCAAAAGATGAGCTTGCCATCCATTATATGTTTGCACGTGGACATCTCTCAGTTGTTTTTTTTTTTGTTGTTTTTTTTTTATCTGGTAGATAAAAAAGCAGCTGGAGTCCAGACACTGTGTTCTGACCAGCCCCTTATTGTAACTACATTTGTGCTCCTCTCCAGTAATGTCACAATGGCCTGTATCCTCCACCTCCTCCCCACGTCCCCCCTCGCATGGAGAAAGTATCAGCTGCCCGAGCAGTTAAGAGGCCCATATGCACTGCGAAACAAGTATGCAATATATAATGTTTAAGAGATGTACGCAATAACAGGCTGTCAAAACTTATCAGCATGGATCCCCCTGGAAAACAAAATGGTTGTTGTGCATGTTAAAGTGAATGATTGTCTGTTTGTATTTTAATTTTATTCTTGATGTACTGACCACTATGCAGACTGTCCACCACTTAAAGTTATTGCATACGGGGTCCAGAAGATGTCACAGGTCAACCTCTTTGTAACCCGGAGAACTGACAAATAGTTTGCTCATGAATACTAATCAGAATGTGGACCTGGTTTGAGAGTAGATAGCACGTGTGAATGTACAGACAAAGCACGTGTGAATGTACAGACAAAGATACTGAAATCATCCTAAAAGATCCATTATGTAACTTTTCTGGTGGCATGTCTATAGTGCTATGCTTTGCCTGGAATGTTCTACAGAAAAGTTCACTGTTCAAGGTGCATGTTTAACTAAACTGGAATACCATTAGATTAAAATAACTACAAAGTAAGAAACCCTGTTGCATGTACTGACACACAAACTATATGCAACTTGTTCTTTTTCTAAACCGAAGGCTGCACTGTGTAACTTTTTTCTGATGGAGAAGAACAACACCTGGTTGTATCCGTGAAGATGCCTGGAATGTTCCACAGTATGGCAATTATCATATGTATCTCCATGGAGACAAGCAGCCGGAACTTCTCCTAGAAAAGCTACATAGTGCACCTTTTTTTTGAGATAGCTTCATGTGAATCTGCATTTTTCTCTCCACCACAGTGCAGAGATTGTTTGCCTATAAATGCTGATCCTGCAGAATGAAGCCCCTGGCAGAGCAGAGTAGACCAGAGCCTGTCTCTGGACTGAAGCCAGGGTGTAATGTGACGCCCACATCGCTCTTGTTCAGACGTGGACACAATGTGATGGACACGGCGCGGTGGGTAACATGAGGAAACAAAGGAGGAAAAACACATACACACACATGCACGTATATAGATTTTATATGTAGGACTATAACAAAGAGACATCTATGCATCATGTTCTATATACAGACATAAATTATGTCACAGTGCTCCCATGTGCACTTAGAAATATAGCCCACCTGCACTCATCCCAGGACATATGGTCTCGCAATATGAATACAATCATTTACAAGATGCTGGCCAACCTGGAACAGCCATTACATGATGCAGTAAAACACTGGAAGACACCATTTGCAACATTATATTCATCTGCACTAGGACCATTTATTATTGAATAACCATGTTGCAATACTTAGGCCTATACAATACTTCAGTTTTCAATTTGTAGTCAGCATTGTCCATTTTGCTAAATAGTTGCATTGTTCTGATTATCTTTTTTGTAGGTTTAATATAAGTTTATGCTACTATTACTTTTCTGTCTGTACTGTTACACATGTACAAATTGATTAAACTTACAAAAGAAAAGATTATTTGAACCAGATTTAGCTCCTGCTGCTTTCCATCTGCAGATCCTAATCATGCCTGTACAGCACTTTGGTCACCTGTTTTGTTTTAAATGTGCTTAATTAAAAATGACATTGACAACTGTGATATGCCATTATCTCTTTAAATCCAGCAGGCAGCAGTTGGTGCCTTAAAATAGACTTTTCTTTTGTCTATTATTATTTGTTATATATATTTTTGGATGTCTTTATTTGTGCCACTTGTGCGCAGAGACCAGTGGCTTAGTGGTCGCCTCTGCAAGTGATTAGAATAGCTGAACGACTTGAGTAAGTGGGTCATGCGAGGACATATGCAAATGTTTTCCTCCATTATTCCCGC
Source organism: Periophthalmus modestus (assembly GCA_019594935.1). Taxonomy (NCBI): domain Eukaryota; kingdom Metazoa; phylum Chordata; class Actinopteri; order Gobiiformes; family Gobiidae; genus Periophthalmus; species Periophthalmus modestus. The sequence continues at coordinate 20,917,508 of JAIEZT010001390.1, read as the reverse complement.
TGCCAACCCTGAAACGCCCCTGACACCGCGCGCTGCAGAGACCCTCGCTGCTGTGCCATACCATAGCCTCCACTGGCCTCGCCTTATGTGCTCTATAATAGCTCTTCTTTGCCGTTTTACACGTCTCTCCTTCCGTGCTCTACTTCTGGTTAGGGGGCGTCCTTCCCCATGTATCCAGCTCGCCGTTTATTTGCTGAGAATATAGGTGTGTCAGTGGGTGTGCGCCTTCCCCTGTGTCAATCAACGCGTCACTTCCTGCGGGTGCGAGCCATGGCCCTGCTCTGGATGGACGTGGTTGAGGATTTTTGACAGCCGCAGCGCCGTGGTTAAAAAAATAAAAGAAAAACACAAGGACGCAGCGTGTGGCGGACTGGATTTTGGCCGTGCGTCTTCCGTTGGATCTCGCGCCCACGGTTTCACGACGCACAGCTCTTCCCGTTTCGGTATGGCGCTTTCTGATGGCGGTGTTTGCTTCAAGGTACGTATTTTATGAGGCTTTTTGTCTTGTGTTTGCACAGACTCGTGCTGCTGCAGCTCAGTGCCTGTCTGTTGAGGAATGTCACTCCTGGGTAATCAATGCATTGTGCAAGACGCGCTGTTGAATACACTAGACATGTCCCTCCTAATCTCCACATCGCGTCCCGTTTCTTGTATTTTTGCCCATTTCTAAAGCATTGTTATTGTATGTAGACAGCAGGTTAATCTTATTTCAGTCTTCACGCCTGCGCAGCTCTGTTTGTGCTGCTTGATCAATAGGATGGATGCGTTTGTCTGTAGCATATGATATGAAAACTTCAACAGGATTCTTCAATATTCTATTTGCATGTTACTACGCCATGTTTATCTATGTAATAGTTATAAAGAAACATGGGGGTGATGGCTTCCTGTTTCTGGTTAAGAGACTGGCTACTGTATCTTTCTGTCTATTGACACCCATAAGACAGTGCTTTTGCTTTAAGTTCAAATATAATGGTGGTGTTAAGTTTGCTCTGTGGATTAAGAGGCAGGTTTGGCATTACAAATGATAATGTTCTCATTGATTGTTTCCTATGGAGAAATGTAATTAATTCTTACTTATTTACTGGGAAAAAACAGTAATACAACCTCCATAAAAGCAATATTGTTTTCAAAGTAATTTGAAACGGTTTAATATTGCATAAATAAACAAAGGGAAGCCATGTTAATGGCCATCAGTGGCTTGGCAGGTGCAGCTGAGCCTAGTGAGTGCACCTTAAACTGTCACTATTATTGGGAAAGTGAACAGAACCAAAATGCATTGTTGGCATAACTGAAGTATTTACACTATATTGTGCTTAAGGCTGTGTTATAGCCCTAAGCAGATCGATCTAAAATCTTGGAGGTCAAGCAGTAAAAACTTATGCAGGGAATTTATTCTGGTGGGGCATCAGGGTTATATAGTCAAAATGATAAGATACATATTTCAGAGAGCAAATTATTTTAGTGTTTAAGTTTGTTAAATAGAGAGATTTATTAAAAAAAATATATTGTTGTCATTATACTAAGGCTAGTAGGGTTGTCAAAAGTATCAAAAATCAGAATCTAATTGATACTAAAACTAGTTTTTATTCTGCAAAAATCACATAGGCCTATGGGACATTTCCTGAATAGTTTTTAAAGCAGTCTTCCTTTTCATCAGATTAGTTGGTAATTTCAGAAGATTAGTTGGTAATATTAAAGATGTGTTTCATATGTAACGTTTCTGATGGAGGGTCTACCACTTGCTTGTCTCCATGGAGATGTGGTTAAATTGTTACACCATAGCCAATGCCCTTAAACCTTGGTATCTGAGCTGTAACTTAGTGCTTAGTGGCACCACTAAGCACTAAGTTATAGCTCAGATCTGTGGTGAGACTACCCCTTTCACAAGAATGCATGTTTTTCTAGGTATTTTTAATATTAAAACAGCCATAGCAAAATAAGTGCTATATAGAAAAAGCTCATTAAAGAACATGTACATTTTTGCAGATCATGTGGCTGTATCTTTCTGGCTCACTTTCAAATCATGCAGCGAGATAATGGTATTGATTGAACATAGTGTGTTTTGGGTCTATTCAAATATGCATGCTCAAATACAGTGGTGTTTAATGGGCTGAGTCTGACCCTTACACAGTCTCCACATCAGCATGACATTTCGCCGCTGTCCAAAGGTCTGCAGCCATAACACGCAGCTTTATGCTGCATGGATTGCCATGTCACAATGTCACTCAGCTCATGGACAGCAACTAGAGGAGAGAGGAACTGACAAAAATGTTCAGCTTGATTTTGATACGAAAAATCACTGAAAACACTCCTCAATATAACACAATCTGATCTAGATCAAGACCAATGTGCTTACCCTGATGACATATTAATCAAAAATGTGCTAAAGCAACCTGTAAATATCATGAGGGAGGTTCAACTATTGCACAGAAAATGACCCTAAAATTAACCTTAAAAGTGCAGAAATATCACTTTTCACCCCTATTTTAAAGAAGTTTGCTCTATTTTCTTTATAATAGATTGTTATTTTACTCTATATTATAATTTGGCATGTCTCCAAAACAACAACAACAAATCAAAAAAAAAGAAACACAGTAAAGCCTTTGTCCTTACTGATTTAGACTTGCACTGATCTTTTTTTTTTTTTTTTTTAAATCTGTGATTGAGGTAGGTATCTTTGGTCTATATATCGGAACTATCTTTTATCCCTGGTCGGCTTTGGTGTCTTTGAGGTAACTAGTAACCTGTCGCGCGTTGACCCCTTCTGTGAGACTATATTTGGATAAAATGTGCTGCTCAGGGGCACAACAAAGTCTGGGGTCAGGTAAAAAAGGGCTAGAATCACTGTGCCACTTATAGAGCTACAAGTTGCAATAAAAATGAAATTGCAGTTTGAATGGTCATAATTAGCAAATTGCGTAGGTTGCTGTCATTTTGTGTCTACAATTACCTACACACTATCCCGCAGAGTGTAATTATTATACCTCCTAATATTTGTAATCAAGATTCTTGTATTAAAGTGCATTTACACATTTTTCTAAGTATTACATGGTTTGGTGGGATAGTAGTTGTAATTAATATTTATAACAGTTTTACATCAGTCAAGTTTGTGTAGAAATTAAGGGGGTCAAAAGTTGAAAATTACAGTAGTACAGTGGAGTAGTACTGTGTTCTAAAAAGGAATACCTCATTATTATCAATTTACACAATTCATCAAAAATGCAGGCACAGTTTTTGTGCAAGGAACACATTTCTAACAGTTTTAACATGTCTTTACCAAAATAAAGGTGTTTTTTTTATTACAACTATTGGGGAGAAAAAAAGCTTTGGCCCTTATTTACAGTATGGTTGCCAGTAACAGTTCCTTTACGTATCTGTAATTTATCATGCATTTTATCTAATTGATTCTCTCAATTGCTGTGTTTAAAATGTGTGTTGTATCTTGATTTTTAAAACATAATTCTCAAATGTATGTCTTTAAATAACCCCCCCCTCCATTGTTCAGCCCTTCCATTTTGTCCTTGTGCGCTATTAAAGTCAAAATATCTCTCACCTTTTTTAAAATGAGTGTAATATATTTTCATGCCTTCATATTATTCATTCATAATTCATATATTATTATTTACGCATTGTACTTTTTCCTGTTAAGTGTCCTCTCAATGACCCTGTTTTTTTGTGGTTTTGGAGTTTTCTGTGGTTTCATTGTGCAGATTTAGTTTCCCTGAGACATATAATCTGAGTCATTCTCACAAAACGCCAAAGAAGTGAGTAATAAGAAAACGAAATGAATGGCTTTTTTTTTTTTTTCCACTCAAACTGGACTTTCAGGTTCTCAACCGTCTGGAAGCCATAATTCTGTTATGGCTTCACAAACTTGTTCTACTAACCTATTTGTTCATCGATTAATCAAGAACAATAAGGTTGTTTATGCAGGTACATCCCAGTTTAGTGAAAGTTTATTTTTAATGTGTTAAAATCCATTGGAGATTATGATGTGATTAGGTCCCAAGAATGTTTTTCACTTTCACTTTCAATCACTGTAGTCCTAGCCATGTTTTGACCAACTGTGTGTTTATTCTGTAGAGTTTTAAAGATGTAAGTTTTGGCATGATCTGTATTTCCTTTGTAAATTGTTTTTTTTAGTGGGTTTGGTAAAGTGTTAGTAGTTAATTACATAGAGAGAGGTGGATGTTATTTTTGATTGTTACTACTTGCCCTGCTTATTGCTAAGAATGAAGAAAGAATAATAATTTAAAGCATTTGAGTAGAGAGATTAAGGCTGCACAATAGAGCTGAATGTTTTATTGAAAAATCCTGTTTAAAAAATCTGCAGTTTAGACTTAATTTTTTCTAAAATGCATGGGATTTTTTAGTTCATCAGTGCAGATTTCAGTCTTCTCTCAGATTTGAATGCTCCTGGATTTGTTTATGATGTATGCACTGTGAACAGAATCCTACATTTAAAACATATATTGCAAATCTAATCACAGTCATAAAAATTGATAATAAATCACAATTTGATTTTTTTTTTTTTTTTTTTTTTCAAATCAATCAAATTTGAGTTGGCACAATTATCAAATCGAAAACACTGCAGTTATTTAGGTTATAGAAAGTCCTCTGTAATTAACAAGATTAGTTCATATTTCAGTCTTTTTTACAATTGTATTTGTGTATATATAATAAAAATGTCTGCATCTACAGCTTATGTAAACTATACCTTTATCTGTACTTTGCCAATAAAGCATTACCCAAGTATTACTCTGTCAGTTATCCCTATGTGGTGTTAAGTTATTGTGTAAACAGGCTATAGTACATATTATAACTAAGCTGTTTTAGGATTTTTTTTCTTCCTTTTTGGCTTTTTTTTTTCTTTTGTAGGTAGGCTTATTCATATTTCGATTGTTAGCGATTGCACAATTTTGTGGCTAAATCATATTGTGATTATATTGGTGGTATGTTTTAAAAAGTAGGATTCTGTTCTGAGTGCACATTGTAAGTAACTCCATAACCATCAGACTCAAGTATAAACTATTATATAAAATAATCCAAGAATCCCATGCATTTCACAACATGTTTGTAGAGGTCTAAACACAACTAAAATACATCTTTCCATCAACTATGCATTATGTGTTGTCAATAGTCGCTGTGTTTGTTGTCTGTTAAGTGAACCCAGCTTTGACCTCCTTGAGTGCGCGGGTGGATGGTTGGGTGGGTTGGTGGTTGTCCAGGTGGGCCGCTCCTCTCTGAGCCCTCCTTCTGTTCTGGTCCCACTGGGGTGGATTGGATTGGGGCCTCATTGTCAGTCTTACCATAAGCAGCTCTGGACTGGAGATTGTCTGTGCTAATGATTAGACAGGCCCGCTCTCTGTAAGCTAAAAGTGGAGTGTTTGACAAGTGTTCGTAATGGCTTTGGTTTACATAGAATTAACTCCTCTTCTAATTCATAACAACAAAAACTCTATGGCTTCTTAAATGTAATTACCCCGATTATTTCTTCTACTCATTCAAAGATACAGATAAATGCATGTAGGATTGCATGGGTCAGTGATCGGCAAGGTAACATCAGGTTCAACTGCTCCTGAAAAATTATACAAGAAACCAGATCATTAAAATATCTTTTGTATGAACATGATTATTCTGTTTGGTTGTTCTACACCAGGCATTCCCAAACGTTTCAGACCCCCCAAAACGAGCATGCAACCAACCCAGGACCCCCACTGCAAAATGAAATTGACGCTTGTAATCATTTCAAGTTGTGAAACATTAACATCTGGATTCATTGTATTCATTTGAGTTTATTGTGTTCATTGACCTAATTTCAGAAAAATGTACTGTTTTCAATTGTCATCAAAATTGTATCTTCCAAGGCATCTCGTGACTCCCTGCTCAGTGTCTCATGATGCCCACTTTGAAATCAGCTGTTCTATATAATAATTAATAAGTAAGGGAAAAAAGGGGGTTCCCAGCTGTAGATTAGAGTATCTCCTGACTTAGTTTGGATGTTGTCTGGGTGCGTTAGAATACAGAGTGCAGCACATTATTGGCAGATGGTCAAAATATTCAAAATTAATCTTCTCCTTAAATACACTGACTGTCAGAAATGAGGAACACCAAGTGGTAACAGAACAGATCCCAAGATGGCTATTATTTGTTCTTATTCCTAGCAGCAGACGGGACTGGGTCACAGCAGGATACATTTGCCCAATAACCAAATCATACTGCAATTCAAAACACACATTGAGCCATTCTATAACAAGCAGTTTTGCAAGAGTCAGAATAATCTCGTATACATCGGCCTTCAAAAGTGTCCATCAAACTACCCCATCTTGAGTCTTCCCTGGTCTGTCCTCATGCTGTCCCTGCAGTGCCTGGCAGTGGGTGTCCTTTGGCAGGTCTCTGGGGACAGAGCAGCTGTACACACTTGTACATTCTCTTCTCTATGTAGACATTATGCTCTATATTATATTGGCCAGTAAAATCATATCCATAAACATGGGGCAATGATGTCCCAGTCATAAAGGGTGGATGGTAAAAGTGCTTGATCATTGTACGCCTAATTGAATGCAGCTATGGTACAAATGCAGTCGTTTATACTCCTCTATCTGTTAAATGATGGAGATTGATTGTTGTGCCTCTAGGTTGAATTGCAGGTTTATCTTTTAAGGTGGTATAGTGAACTTTGCCTTTAATTTGTTCATGTCTGCGTAGGACACTTCACTAACACGGCCTATTCAAATGCAGGTTTTGTAAATAAGAATTTATGATCTACAGGTGGAAAACGGTTAAACAGTACAACAGAAAGGACACACAACACACAATAATATTAACCAAGTACAATCATTTTATATCCTTTTGTAGATGTTAGGTTTAGGTTTTTCTATCGCAAAACCAACTACTTCAGTATTCTCAAAATATGATAGTGTTTAGGTTTTTTTAGTTTTTGTAACAGAGGCTGTGCAAACTTTACAGTTAGTCTCACAAATTTAAAAATCCTATTTTCGACTGATGCAATTTTCCATCTGCATACCAAAGCAGTTGTGTATATGCGATAAAAATATCCAAATATACAACCAAAGAGTTTTTAAAATGGACCCACATTCATTGGGAGAGGGTGGTTGAGAGCCTGAGGAGTCGGGACACACAAGGTCAGCCGGAGATTGGTTCAGCTGGGACATAGTGAACACAGCAGGGTGGAGGTTTGCTGCAGAGCTGTGGGCCAGAATCAGGGGTACATACAGAGACCAGACCATCTCACTAATGCTGACATATCAGAACATAACCAGCCTATGCAGAGAGCTTATATATAAATATCTTGGTATTAAATAACTCAAGTCAATGGATTAAGTGTATATCAAGAAATAATAGAAAAATATCAGTTGTTCTCATTTATTTTCTGCTTCTGCACAGCTGTCAAAAGTACCCATAGATTTTTTATCTAATTATTATCAGCCAATCCTCTCACTGGAGATGTTATGTATTACTATACTGTGGAACATTCCAGGATAGCTATAACATCTCTATAGAGACAGGAGCCTCATTTGCACTGGCACGGTTCGCTTGGGGCCACTTTGGGGCGGAACAGTTTTGGAGGGGGGGTATTTCCAGTGATGCCGTATTTCCAGTGTTGAAATCGTGATAATTTTCAAGTCATTAACCTTTAAAGTACAATTCAAATGTTATTAAACACCTCCCAGTGATACGTTTTTTTCAAATATAAAAACTTAAAATGTACTGTTCCAAATTATTATGCACAACAGAGTTTCAAACCACGTTATTGTTTTAAAGAACTGACAAATGGTAATTTATTTATTTTTCAATTAGAAGCATTAGCATATTACTGAAATCAGAAGCTATTTCAATCAAAATATCTTAAAAGGTCAAGTTAAATTTTAACATACGACATCTTATTTGATTAGAGCTTCACGATTCTTGCATCCATTGAACTTGTGAGTTTGTGGAGAGTTTCTGCTTGAATTTCTTTGCAAGATATGAACTGTTTGGATGTGAACTGCCTCCTGCCCTCATAGATCTTTCGCTTTAGGATGCTCGAAAGGTTCTCACTAGGGTTGAGGTCAGGGGAGGATGGGGCCACACCATGAGTTTTTCTTCTTTTATGCCCATAGCAGCCAATGATGCAGAGGTGTTCCTTGCAGCATGAGATGGTGCGTTGTCATGCATGAAGATGATTTTGCTACGGAAAGCACAGTTCTTCTTTTTGTACCATGGAAGAACGTGGTCAGTCAAAAACTCCACATACTTTACCTCCCGTGGTTCGCTTTGGACTCCTAAAAGGGGGCGGTACGGCTCACTTTATGCAGTGGCATCACCCTCTAGCAGAGAAGTTACATAGTGCACCTTTAAAGTTCCTCTATGCTCATGTTGTTTTTAATTAGAAACTAAAATTATGATTGACCAATACAAGGGGAAAATGTGATTCATATTTTGCCATATTGTTCAGCCCCCATATGATTATAATAATGTTCCTAATCACATGAACACATGTTTGGTTAATAGAAAATACATGGCAATAAAAATCACCTACATCCTTGTTCTTCTACCGACTCAGCATCTACTAATGCACAACAATGTATGGGTCATGGTAACATGATCCACTGTTCCACCGCTCTGTTAAGATCTTTATGCTTATTTATGAAACGACATGAATGTAAATACACCAGATTATAGCCAAAGGCTAGTTTCCATCTGTTGTCCGGGGGCTGGGGTCACAAAAAGGGTCAAGTTAAAAATTGCACACTACATTCACTGCACAGTTCACTGCTAATATTAAAAGATTTACATTTGACAGTATAGATGTGTTGTCACCAATAGGTCTGAGTTGAGCAGTGCTTTGCTCTACATTTGATTCAAAGCATTGCGCTTGACCATTTGGTGCCCATGCTAAAAAAAATTGTCAATTTAAACAATAAACCAGACAAACCGATACCTCTGTCACATAGTTCTAACATTGTACAATTGTTGAGAGTTCATAACCTATTAGTTTAGCAGTTCATGTATCTTAAATCAAATGTTTATGCTTCTGGATGTGTTAATAATTTGCATTTTGAACAGAATCCTATCTTGTTAAAACATAAATCGCAACACTATTCAGAATCACACTGTTTGTCAGAAAGATCACTATTAGACACTGTACTTTAAGTAAATGTTTCAGCCCTGCTTCCATTTTGCCACACAACCAAGGTTATAGGCATGCAAACTAAACAACTATGCTTCATGAATGTTTCTTTATTGAAATATTTAAGTTTTGTATCTAGATGTGATTCTGTACAATATTGAGCCAATACAGTGTAATAGTTGTTTGTAGATGCATTGTATAAAGGCTTAATAGAAAGTGCATTTAAATCAAAAATCTTCTAGAATTTCTATTGTAATTTCTTGTACAATTTCCCGACTATGCCTATTAATAGCCATCTGAATTTTTGTGCCAGAGGTGAAGGTCCTGGAGGTTGCAGTAACCTCCATTTCACATATTGCTCTTATAGTCCAATGTCAGTGACTAGTTTGTACTTTGGTCCCTCTGTGCAGCGATAGGAGGCAAGCAACCTGCTATCAGACTGATAAGGAGTCCACTTAAGTGTTTACAATGTGGGCATGGTACAAGCTCTGCTCCCATGGTTAGCTCTCCAACCGAATGGACAGATAGAACCAGGACAGCCCCATCAGCCCATGACCCCTCTGCTGTACCACAGTGAATAGTCCCACAGGTCAGCACTCACACCACATGATTGACTGCTTACACATTAACCCAAAGCTCTCTCAAACACCCCAAACTACTTACCTGGTAGAACTTGGTGCTAGGAGTCACATGGTTTGGATGTGGAAGGTACGGTTGCATTGTTTTTTGTTCATTATTGTCAGTGATAGTACTTGATGTTCATCCAGCGCTGTGTACAATATCAGTAATATGATTCACTTGGGTAGTACTACTTGTTTTATGGTGTTTTGTTCCACGCCTTTTTGCAGGGCAAGTCTGAGCACCTGTGTGTTCCCGGCACATAGCCAGCTTGTCTGGGCTCAGTGTTTGCTGTCAACATGCTTTTGATTGATATGAAAGTGGCAGTAATTAGTCATTGTAGTAGTGTGAGGAACATAATAGACATGCAGCACTCTGATTAGCCATGCAATTATAACTCCTGAAGTTTTTGTAAATATAAATAACAGATTTTACTGTGCACAATATTTGAAAATTGGCAAATATGTATATTTTAGTGAGTTTAAAGGTGCACTACGTAACATTTCTTGAGGACAGCTACTTGTCTCCATGGAGATTAAATGTTCCACATTATGGCATTAAACTTATACAGGTGGTGCAGCCAGGCCAAGTTACAGGTCCGATCTGAGAATATAAGAATACATGATTTTCAAGGTATTTTTAGCCATAAAAGATGGATCAATCTGATACCATGCTTTTTAACATTTAAAGTAAAGAAAAATAACATCTCAATAAAAAGGCAGGTAGCAGACCCTTCACCAGAAAAGTTACATAGTGCACCTTTTAAAGTAAATTCTGATGTATGAACCACAGAATTGGCATCTTCTATACTGTCTGAAGAAGATACTATTGTTTTGGTAGTTTGAGTGTTGCATACACTGTGTTCCAAACTATTGTGCAAATTTATCAGATTTTTGCCAGATTGTAATTATAAATGACAGTCTTCAATTTGATTTGAATTTTCTTGAACAAACCTCCCAATGATAAAAGTATTTTTTCAAAAATAAAAATTTAAAATCCACTGTCAAATTATTATGCACAATAGAGTTTCAAACCATGTTATTGTTGCAGACAATAACATTGTTGCAAAGAACTGAAAATGGTAATTTATTTATTTTTCAATTAGAAGCATTGGCATATTACTGAAATCAGAAGCAATTTCAGTCAAAACATCTTAACGGGTCAAGTTACATTTTAACATACGATCCCTTATTTGATTGGAGCTTCATAATTCTTGCATCCATTGAACTTATGAGTTTGTGGAGAGTTTCTGCTTGAATTTCTTTGCAGGATGTCAAAATAGCCGCCCAGAGCTGCTGTTTGGATGCAAACTGCCTCCCGCTCTCATAGATCTTTCGCTTGAGGATGCTCCACACGTTCCCAATAGAGTTGAGGTCAGGGGAGGATGGGGGCCACACCATGAGTTTCTCTTCTTTTATGCCCATTGCAGCCAGTGCTGCAGAGGTATTCCTTGCCACATGAGATGGTGCATCGTCATGCATGAAGATGATTTTGCTACGGAAAGCACAGTTCTTTTTTTTGTACCATGACAGAGCATGGTCAGTCAAAACTCCACATACTGTACAGAGGTCATTTTCCCACCTTCAGGGACCCTAAAGGGGCTGACCAGCTCTCTCCCTGTGATTCTGGCCCAAAACATGACTCCACCACCTCCTAGCTGATGGCACAGGCTTGTTGGGACATGGTGGCCGCCTACCAACCATCCACCAGTCCATCCATCTGGACCATCCAGAGTTGCACGGCACTCATCAGTGAACAAGACTGTTTGAAAATTTGTCTTCATGTACCGTAATTTCCGGACTACAAGCCGCTACTTTTTTCTACACTTTAACCGTTGCCGCTTATGGTGCAGTTCGGCTTATTCATTTTTTTCCCCCCTAAGATATACAGTGGTCCCTCATTTATTACGTTCCAAAAATAACCCTCGGTAAATGAAAAAGTAGAAAGCATAATAATTTTTTTACAGTTATTCTATATGTTTTGTGGCTGCAGGTGTATCTCTCAGTTCCTCTGTCCCCGCCTCTTCGTCCTGGCGCTGCTGTAATGTCTCGTACTGTTCTTTTTTCCTGCAGTCACTGATCCACAAACTAAAGCAGACTCCATCCGCATGGTTACAGCCCTTTTTGCTCATTGTTAAAACTTATTCTGCTGTTGTCCTTATGTTATTTTCCTCCTTCTTTATCTTGTTTCACATGTAAAGTCTCTCGTGGACGCACGTCTTGGCCGCGCTGTGTTTCTGCGGCGCATTTTCAAGCGTCAGAGACGCCGCAGAGCTGATCACCTCCGTTGATGAGTTTTATGCAATAAATACACTTAAGTCACTCTCTCAACCTGTCCTGCAGCGTTCACAAATACACAGGGAAAACTAAACATCCAAAGGCACTTGCAGACCACAATGGGCGATCTGGACGTGTGGTAAATTTGGCTTAACGTAGGCCGTGTCTCAATTCACCAAAAAATCACCAAAGTGCCCTCAAATGCGCCGTTCGAACGGCGCATTTAAGTCGGGCGGGTACTTCGACCCGCACTTCGAACAGTACATCGAACGATGCATTTGGCGAATTGGGACACGGCCGTTTTCTGTCCTGTACAGGAGACACGGAACCTCCTTTAGCCAATCAGGAAGAACATGTGCCTGCATACACAAAAAAAGCATGTAAAACTCCACTAATGGTCCCTCGCAAATGAAAGTTTTTTGAGCTAATTTTTCATATTACTACGTGGGATACCTGCCGATTAAAATCTGGTGCGGCTTGTACAATGTTTTTCTTTCTAAAATTAAAGCATACGGCTTTTAATCAGGTGCGCTCTGTAGTCCGGAAAATACGGTACTTCTGGGCCCACTGGAGCCATTTCTGCTTGTGAGCATTGGTTAAGGGTGGCCAAATAGAAGGTTTATGCATAACTGCAAGTCTCTGGAGGATCCTACACCTCGATGTTCCTGGGACTCCAGAAGCACCAGCAGCTTCAAATACCTATTTGCTGCTTTGTAATGACATTTTAGCAGCTGCTGTCTTAATCCAATGTATTTGTCTTGTAGAAACCTTCCTCATTGTGCCTTTATGTGCACAAATCCATGTGTGCTCTGAATCAGCTACAAATCTCTCAATAGTACGATGATCACGCTTAAGTTTTTGTGAATCGAAGGTTTTCTTTCATACCTTGTCCGAGGTATTCAACTATTTTACCCTTTTCGGAACAAGAGATCCTTTTTCTTTCCCATATTGCTTGAAAATGGTGGTCTGCTTAATAATGTGGAATGTCCTTCTTAAGTAGTTTTTCCTTTAATTGGACTTACCTGGCAAACTAATTGGCTCAGGTGTCTGAGATTGATTTCACTGACCCAAAGAGCCCTGAGACACAATACCATCCATTGTGGTGTATATGGGATTTTCGACAACCAATTAAGCATATAGTCATAGCACTTGCTATTGTACCATTATGTTGATCTTGGTCTTTAGATGATAACTTTGTAGTATTTGTCATTTTTAAGTGTGTTTTCACTGAAAAATACAATGGAAAATGTATGGAGGATTTTGTCAACTGGATAATGTGTTCATGGCACAGACCCATGCACTACTTAAGAACACAACCTAGTGATAGGCCATATATAGTCACCAGGTTGTGTCCTTTAGTTGTCTAGTGTGGTGCTTGGTAGGGGGGCCTGTGTGCTCTGCTTGTTCTGTGCAAGTAGAGGTGATTTATTGCACGTTGCTCTATACTCAGTGGTATAAGTGTTCCCCTGGTCGCTCGGAAGAAGCAACCTCAGTCCCTGCACCCTGTCTGTCCCAGCACGCTGCTTGTCCCAGCACCTTGCCCAGCTCAACACCCTGTCCAGCTCAACATCCTGTCCAGCTCAACACCCTGCCTATCCCAGGACCTTGCCCATCCCAGGACCCTGCCTGTCCCAACTAGACCTGTCATGATAACAGATTTTGAAGTTTGATATATTGCTGAAGTAAATGTAGGCGATAAACGACAATATTGTAACAAAGTTATGTCTCTGACACAATAACCCAATGTGATGCAATTGAACCTTTTATGGCTTAAATCTGACCATATAGCCAAAAAATGAAAAAAAATAATAAATTTTTTTATATATATATATGTATATATATATGTGTATATGTGTGTATATATATATATATATGTATGTATATATATGTATGTATATATGTATATATGTGTATATATGTGTCTATATGTATATATGTGTATATATATGTATGTATATGTATATATAGCATATATATACACGCATATATATATAGCATATATATATATATTATATATATATATATATATATATATATATATATATATATATATATATATATATATATATATATATATATAGCATTACATTACTGCTTTCATATATTGAACAATAACAACAATAAGGCCTAGTGCCACCATCCTGTCTGTCCCAGCACCTTGCACCCTGCATGTCCCAGCACCCTGTCTGTCTAAAATAGGTCTTGACTCAGTGGATGGGGTAATGTTGGGGGCTGGGTGACCCTGTTTAGTGACTGTAGATCCATGGGATAGTATGGATTATTTATGCCAGCCTCCCTCACATGCAGGATTTGATCCCTAATGCTACAGGCCTAATACACATTTAACCTATTTTTCATGCTGACTATCAGGGCCTATTGAGTTGCACAGGAAGGAGCCAATGCTAAGTTGTAGTGGACATCTTGTGCATGTTGCCATTTGCTGCTTATTTTAGCTCATGATCAATGCATCAGCATTGACCTGACATCACCATGGCGACCCCATGGCTCCTTTTGTCTGTGCTGCCCCCTCTGGTCCCTTTGGTCTCCTCGCTCTGTGAGCACACAGGCAGTATGACCCTGCTCATCCTGCTTGAGGAGCGGCTAAGCACTCGCAGACCTGAGACAAAGGCTGTTACCATGAGACAGCTGCACACTCATTGTTCTGTGGGACCAGCTCATAATGAATGTAGCCACATTCCTCTCCACTTGGCTAGTCTCTGTCCTGTCCACCTAAAGCAGGACTAAGCAGCTCTGTGTGTTTACACTGGGCTGTAGTAACGGCATAACAACAGCAGGTTCAGAGCCAGTGTCAAAGGGTCACTAAGGTCAGGAGCTATGTATGTTATATAAATACAAAAGTCATACCTGTATATGGGACTGTGTTAACACAAGACCATAACATATGTCCCCTTTGGTTTATGGACAGTCACTAGGTCAGCAGGACACTCAGCTCATGGTTGCTTTAGTGTGGCTGTCCACTTACTTTTCTCCAACTCCCGTTCATTTGCTGTGTCCACTAACACAGGGAAGTGACCAGATGTAGTGCAAGTAATCTGAGAGCAGTCTGAATCAAATTAAAACCAACTTTATGCAAATACTAAAAAGTCAGTGTCTCTTGAGAGGAATTGGTCAGTCAAGGCACAGGCCCCTTTTACTGCATGTGTACCTTTTTTAAAGCTTTGCAAAAGCACTCTATTACTTATGTTTCTAGAAATGAAACTATATTGCACTAACTTACAGTTTATCTGGTATCATTATTCTTTTGGATTAATTTTGTTGTGCATGACAGCACTCTCACTTGTCACACAGCCAGCAGCCCATTACACTCTGAGAGTCAAGTTAAGGTTAAACTAAAGGTGCTCATGTGTACAGGTGCACTAGTGCTGGAACATTTGTTTCCTAAATCCCACCCCTTTGGTCATGTGTCCACTTCCCTACTCCCTTCACGGAGGCTTGGTTTGATGTCATTAGAGGGGTCTGATGCAAAGAGCTTAAGGGAGATTGACCCAGTTTACATGTGTGTGCCCAAAGTTTAAACATGCATTGTAAGCTCCATTAGCCAAGCATAATTATGATTGTATAATCAGTGTACATTTACCCTCTCTTCTTTAGCATTTCAGCAAGTTTTGTGCCCTCAGCTCACATCAGGAGGACTGTCTCATACTGGCACTTTGTAAGCCAGCCTAGAGACCTAAATTCCGGGGTCCATGCAGTGCCCCCGTTTCCCTGGGCAGGCACCAGAGTAGAGTTACTGGGAACAGGACTGGCTCACCCGGAGGTGTAGAGCAGCCGTGTTATGTTATTAGATACGTTCAAGCCTCTACTGCTCGCTGCATTTTTCTCTGTGGGATTGTATGAATTTATATATTATGTAACAGAGCTCCTGCCTGTGTTATTCTGTATTTGGTAATGCCAGTTTTGTTAGCCAGGCCACCCACCCCCAACTCACGAAAGAACATTTTTTTCTAAACATTTAGAATAGTATTTAAAAGATCGTCTATTGTAATTGGATTTTCACTTGACCTGCAGCTAACGATTATTTTAGTGGTCATCTAGTTAGCAATTATTTTTCGATTGGTAGACTGACCATACACCATTATTTCTACTGTAAAAGTTTTTTTTTTTTAAATATACATTTTAACCAAATAAAGAAAGGAATGGGAAATCTATAGAAAATTTACAAATAAAATGTATTATTGATGAAAATAGCAGATGATTTTTAATGTGAAAATATTTCAGTTGTCTCTAGGGTAAAGTTTTGCAAAAAAAAAAATCTGACAAAAAAACATATTAAAAAGTATATAGAAAGGTTCAAACAGTTTTATTACATATTGGTATTGCATATTGGCTATAAAAGATAAAAACATACATACCATGACGTTTCAGCCAACACAGCTGTCATTTTCATCGACTACTCATGATTATTTTGATTAATTGATGCAGCCCCAATTCCCACCATGGTAACCCTATTCACCGCATTAGTAGCAGTAGGATTAGAACACTGCTTTAAGTTGAATGCTAAGTCCTTATCCCACCTGTTGAACAATATTCTGTTGGAATTGCATATTTTGTCTACTCTAGATTTTAAATTATATAGCCTTATAACTCTGACATCCATACTTAAAACATTTCTTTATTAATTTAAAATAACCTCACTCTCCTCTTCTCCTTCAGTCTGATGAGTGACCCCTGCGGCCCTCCGAAGCTCCACAATGGTCGACATGGAGACCCCGTACCGCCCTCCGTCCCCGCTGGAGGAACCCATTCTTGGGGACTCGGGGCTGGGCAGTCCCTTGTGTGCTGACGAGGACTTCATGGACGGGATGGAGGATCTGCAGGACATCTCCCAGTCCATAGACAACGACACGCTGAGCTCCTTCGATGTCCCAGAGTACCAGTCCTCCAGCAACGGCTCTGAGGGCTCCACTGTTCTAGGTAAAGTTTCATGACTACAGGGTCACAAGATGAGTCTGGTAGAATATGTTTCTTTGTTCTTTTCTTTTGTGTTTGATGTCAACAGTACAATCATACAGCTACAGAGGGGACACATGCACACCATTAACCATATTGTAATGGTTTTCCCTGTTCTTTAGCTTGGTTGCATTTTGGCCCATATCTCATAATATGTGAACATGGTATTCTGTAGTGTAAAGCTGAGATTGCGATTTTATCATTATTCATGCAGAACTGAAGATGCGGCTTGCAGAGGCGAAGACATTTTGCTGCTCATCCGACTTTTGAATTTTTCTTTTACTATTCATGCAGTTAGTGTCTTTTTATCTACCATAGGCAGGGCCAGCAGTAGAGAATCAGTTCTGCAGTTTTTCAACAGGAAGTAAATGCCACTGTTTCTATTATTAAGTGAGTTTAGATCAATATTGTGGTTTACAATGAATGAACTGTAAAATAATGATCTGTCACCTACAAATGTAATACAATGTACAAGCTGGACAAATTAAAGCGTAATTTGTCTTCTTTAAGTCCATCTGTTTAAGCACAATATTGTACATTTTGTACTTATCCCTCTGACTCCACTGTACATTTTCTCCATAGGAAACCTTGCTGCAATATATAATAATTTACAACACAATACAGGCTTGTGGCTTATGTAAGGGCTGTCATCTCTCCCAAACTCAACAGTTGGTTCCACATTTAGTTTGGAACCCTCACATTCCCGAGGCACCAGGCAGCACCTCTACGGAAACATCCACTTTTCCCCTGTTTCCTTCTGCATACACATAAGTGTCTGGAAAATTTATGTTCCCACTACAAAATTATGCAACAGGCTGGGGATAGCTGTGGACCCACTTTACTAATCTTAAGAAAAGGCTGTATTGAACTGGAGAGAGAGAGAGGGCTGAAATAAATAGTGCAGGCTGTCGTCATGGAAAGCATCTGATGACATCACAGAAGAGGGTGCAAGGATTTATGGGTGTTTATCTGAAGGGGCTGCATACAGAACAGGGACAGACCTTATACTGGTGAAAAGTACCGCTGTGTTTCCAAATAGTTTTTATCCCAGATCTGGTGTTACTTTCTTTCCACTCATGTGACTTAGGGCTGATGTTAGGTGCCATTTTATCCATTCTATTTGTGTCCCAGCATGTTCCCTGCATAAAGTAGACCCCAGTGGACCCCATGACCTGTCATCTGTGCCTTGGATCAGTAATACAACTCCAGTGATGTGTGTGTGAGTGGCTGCAGACATGTACACAGATCTGTAATAAATACTTAAAATTCTATGGTGGAACAAAATGTCTTTGTCACGATAAGGTCAGAGTTGAGGCAAATTGAAAGTCAAATGGGGTAAAGGTCTTGTGGGGTCTTACATTATGTAGCAGGTGTGTTACAGTTTTCTGAAACATGGAGGATATATTTCTCCAGCCAGGTACTCCTTATCAAGATCACAATCCAAGCCCTAAAAAGGATTGAACTAAAGTACATATTTTCTACACCAAAGCTTAAGTGTTTTACTTGAGCAAAACTAGTGCTGTAATATTTTGACTTTAATAATGTCCGATACCATCAGGGATGCATATAGTATTGATAATAAAATCTGCTGTTCAAATCTTGCTAATATTAATGGGGTTTCCATTATAGCTATTGCATAATAGGGCTGCACAATAAGAGGGAAAAGCTATATTGGAATTTGAGTGTGTATATTACAATATACAGTGATTTTTATTAAAGCCACAGTATGTAACTTTTTAGCCAAAAAGTAGGCATGGTTTCCTTTTGTTTGTTTTTATTGCACTGAAAAACATGACCTTTAATTGGCTGGAAGAGAGCCGCCTCCTGCTTTTTCTGTAGAAATTCTTTTGTTTCCATTCCGAAGTGTGGTTTTAAATGTCTGTTTCCATGGAATCATGTACATGCCATTTCCAGAAAGTTAAATGCTGTTTCTTTAAGTACAATTAAAATAAAACAAAAACATCTTATGCGGCTGGAATATTTCTTTTCTTGCTATATACTGGATCAATCAATATTGCGGCATCAATAATTTTGCTGTATTGCTCTACCCTATAACCATCTTGCATCTTGCACCCTCACTTACAGTATAATTTTTAAACTACCCTAATACTACTATTGTACAAGCCTTTCGGTCTAATACATTTGATTAAGTGTTCTTCTGTGTGTCCTTCAGATGCCCTGACACCAGCCTCCAGCCCCTCGTCAGTGTTCGGGATGGTCTCGGGCCCAGACGACTTCTCTACTTCCACCTCAGGACTCAATCTGGAGTGTCGGGTTTGTGCTGACCGCGCCTCTGGGTATCACTACGGCGTCCATGCTTGTGAGGGCTGCAAGGTGAGCCAACTGCACACAGTAGTTACAACTAGTAGATTAGATCACATATGTGTTGTTGTAAACTGATTTAAGGGTTAGATGTGTTCATGTGATAATTGCTTGTATGTGCTATGTAGGCTTTCTCAGTCTCTCAGTGAAATGATGCTCAAATTGTGGGAAGTGCTTTTCTCCATGGAGATTTGCCTTGAATGCTCCACAGTATTCAATTCAATTTATATTTGTAAAGCCCCAAATCACAACAGCATGAGAATGAATAAAATAATCAATCAATCAATCAATGAAAGAGAAACAGACAAGCAAATTAATCAACAGAAAACAAGCAAATGGATCATCCCCTGTCCTTAGACCCTTAGTATGGCATTAAAAGTTATTTAACTCCATGGAGGTAAGGACGTGTTTGCCACCAGGCCATGTTACAGGTTAGATCTGTGGAAAATGCAATGACACTGACAGTAAGAATGCATTTTATTTATTTTATTCATTCATTCTATGTCACAGTTGATTGCCAAACTTCAGAACATTCCAGGCAAAGCAATTACATCTCCATGGAGAGAAAGAAGTGGCTGAAAAGTTGTCACTGCCATGTGTTTAATAAATCAGGGTGTATAGTAATAGAAAAAAAAGAAGTGACACAAATTCTGTTTACTATATAATCCTCTGAGTTAACCGTTGACCAAGCAGGACAGTCGTAAAAGCCTCTAAAGGACAAATATCTAATGTGAGGAGAATGGTGTATGCAGTCCCTAGCTGTCCTCCTTTGTCCATTCTATTAATAGCTTTTATATCTTTTTTATTGCTCAGCCTATTCATTTTCTAACTTGTAAATATTACTGTAGCTGACACTTTCACACTGTTTGATAACTTCCCTGTTCATGTGTAGTGTGAATCTGAGGTGAGATAGGGTTTTTGAACTGTGGGTTGTGAGGTGAAGTAGTAAAACCATAAAATTAAGCAATATTACTACGTCCACAAAGAATAAAGAGCTTCAAGGTAAGACATGAACAGACTCTGTTAATCCGTCATAAATCATAATCAAGGCTGTTTCAAGGTTCAAAGTCCTCCCTTCATCCTGCTGTTATGTGGTTGTTTACATCTAATAATTTATACTGTTTAATGCTTTAAAATCACAGAGACCTCGTATTTATTTTGCCTTGTGATTTGACTGGAGCTCATGACAGTGGTTGTGGGGAGTCACTCTTGTCAGGTTTATATTTTTATTATGAAATCTTGGAGAATCTTGTAGCATTTAGGAGCAAATGTGTAACCTGCTTGTCTCCACGGAGATGTTTGCTTTGCCTAGAGTATTTCACAGTACGCTATTAAACTTATCTATCTTGCATGTATAAAATGATAGGTGTTGATTACATTGAAACACATGCATTATTATTGTGAGTAGGGTTGACTCTCCACAGATCTGATCTATAACTTGGCCTGGTAGCGTCACCTGCTCGTTTCCATGGAGATATACTGTATATGCTGAACATTCCAGACAAGAAAATAAAATCCCCATGGAGACAAGCAGGGGCCAGACCCACAAGAAAAGTTGCATAGTAAATCTGTTGACCAAGAAACATACTACACCTGGCTGTTGAAATCTTGTAATTTCATAAATACTGTCTGATCTATTTGTACTTAATATGAAAAATGCCAGTGTACCTATTCATTATTGTTTTTTTGTTTTTCCAGGGATTCTTTCGGAGAACCATCAGGCTGAAATTGGAGTATGACAAGTGTGAACGCCGCTGCAAGATTCAAAAGAAAAACCGAAACAAGTGCCAATACTGCCGCTTTCAGAAGTGCCTGTCTGTGGGCATGTCCCACAATGGTGCGTGTGCCAGGTTCTCACACACTCAAACATGTTGGGTTTACATGCAGTTAGGAAATATTTAATTGACTTGCATTCATATCCCAGAGATTCTAACCTTAACCATAGTCACACCTTGCAGAACCTTAACGCAAACCATAACCTTAATCTATTTTAACCCATATCTGAATTTCGGACCATGTTGTTGAAGTTATACCAGATTTTTGCCCTCTTAAGTGAGGCAGGTCCCCATAATGTGAATGTGTGCATACAGATTTTAGTTCACACAATGTGATAAATACCTGTCCACAAGCACACTCAGGTTACACTGGGTTTGTCTAACAGTAGTTAAGTGGACGGGTGCCAGACAGGTACACACTTGATTTAACCCAAATAAGCAATCCTACTCCAGTACAAGGTGTTTGGTTACATGTTGGAAGAACAGAAATGTGGGTTAATGTCTGGTTTCTTTGTTAGTAAGGTTGGATATTGTAAAAAAAAAAAAAAAAAGAATCATAATAGAAAATTAGGTACTTTTATGCTTGGTTATCCTAAGAAACAGTCCTATAGAAATAACTCATACTTTTTCTGTATGAATAATGCTGCATACATCCAGTATAACTCCAGTACCAGTATTGTAAACTAGGTATTGTTCAAGTTAGGGTTGTCAAAAGTATAGAAAAATCAGATACTAATCAATACTAAAACTATTATCAAAACTAGGTAATCATTTGAGGAGGTATCAGTACTAAAAAAGTCACATACACAGGATAGAAATGAACCTTTCCTGAATAGCTTTAGAATGATCTTGAGCTGTATTAGAACAAGTATAAGACCACATAGACTTGTATACCCCCATGGACCACTATCCTGAGGGATTACACAGATATAAGGCCAGATCTTAAGATACGATTTAATGGTGAAAATGACAATCTATTATTTAAAGAAAAGTGTTTAATTATCATTGTGGCATCAGAATCAGTGTTGAGTATCGAGTCTTTTCCTTAGTCTCAAAATTAAGTTTGAAATTTTTAGTATCATGTCAAAACTAGTTCAAGTACTTGCGCCAGCATAAAATTAACAGTGTTGAATGACCTCTAGCAACATTATGACATATTTATGCTTATATATGCCTTGCAAAGCCATGCATAGCAGCAGTCAACTAAAGCAGTATTGGTCCATTATTGATTTACACATTGTTAATGTCTCATAAAGTTTCCAGTGGAGATGTCTCTTCTTCTCAGCATAAGGTGTATTTTCACAACAGTGTCCTAAAACTCCAGTGCAGTTGTATTTTACTCAGCCCCACTTCCTTTTACGGTACATGTGTGTCAAATTTCATTGGTCTAAGTGTAACTAAAGAAGGGGAGGAAAGAAATGGGAGAAGTTAGTGCAACTGGATCCTTTAAGTTAGTGGACTTACGGACAACAGAACCAGAGCAGTGCTATGTTTGTCCCATTCCTACATTTATATTGATTACCTATTGATTTCTCACCTCTGAGTCTGAGATTTAATAATTGAAGAGTAGTTTATTTTGGGTACCACTGATCGGACATGCATTCAGGATATCAGTTCATTCAGCTGCAGTCTCTGGTCTAGGCTCATCCTTCTCTTTGGTGCTTGACCAAATGGACTTATGTGCAGCTTAACATCACTCACTTCATCACTTCTTAATTAGACTTGGCTCCTGTTCAGCTGCCTGCTGCAGGCTTTATCAGCTTTAGATGATCCATCCACTTGTAAGCAGTAATCTAATGGGCTTCAGACAGTCTGTTATCCCAGCAGGCCCTCACTCTCTAGGCTCAGACAACCTCTAAGTACAAAGAGTCTATTCCATGTGTGTGTATAGGCCTGTGCCCTCAGGTACACTGCAGTAGTGTCTATAATATGCATCAATAAGATGTATCAATATGCAGCTAAAGCAGCATGTGGCTGCTTAAACTGCTGAAGGGGTTAAAAACAGTTCACATCTAATCTTATTAGGTAATGGGATCAAGGTGTCTGGTAGTGCTCTTGTGGAAAACAACTGTTGTTCTGTCCAAATGTATGTTCATATGTTGCCATAACATTTTTACTACCCTTTTTATTCTACCTTCTTGGGGCTTAGCTTGTCAAGTACAATACCAATCCAAGCCAATTTAATTTCGGTTACCTAATGTGAACTTGAAGTGTGGGCATGTTTTATTTATATTCACTGCCAAGGTGAATTCTCATCCATCTGGCAGTGTCCTAAACTCCACTTTTTAGCAGAAGAGGCATTTATTGGAGAATTACTTAAATGTGAAATAGTAATTTGGCTTGACTAGATGTGTATGTGCAGAATCACATATACTAAGACTTCATTCTTTGTCACGTACGTATTGATGCCGTTGTTGAATATCTTCTCCCCATGTGTCCTCAGCGATCCGTTTTGGTCGGATGCCGCAATCGGAGAAGCTGAAGCTGAAGGCGGAGATGGGGACTGGGGACAGGGAGGTGGAGAACCCTCAGGTGGCTGACCAGAAAAGCCTGGCTCGGCAGATCTACGACGCCTATGTGAAAAACTTCAACATGAACAAGGCCAAGGCCCGGACTATCCTCACGGGAAAAACTAGCACTCCTGTATGTCACCAATCTCAATCTTATTACATGTAGAAATGTCACATAAGCCTCGTACAACAGGAGCAAGGCTTCATAGGTTATGTTTAGCCTAGCTAGTGACAGAAATACCTTGCTCAATCAGTAGCTAACACACAGGCCGAACAAGGGAACGTCTGTCTGACCCAAAATAACATAAAGAACCAGTGTATGAGCCATGAGGCCATATTAACCACTGACTTCTCCTTTTAAGATTTCAAATACACACATAGTCTTTGAATCACATTTTCTCACATAACTCCTATTACAGTTTATTCCCTCTATTTTCATCAAAATGGTAGATTTTTGGGGGTCAGAGAATGCCAGCCTGGCTAAATTCCACAAATAGCTGTGTGTAGGTGTGAAATGGGTCAAAAGGAATAGTTTAGAGAGACAGCTCCCCTGTGTGTGTCAAACATAGATGTATTGTTTGGTTACTGAACTTGCATGTTTTTGATAATTAAGGATTAAGGACATTAAGGATCACATTTATTATATCAAAGTATTATTTTAGGTATAAAATGTGGTTATACTATTTTTTTGTGTGTGTGGTTAAGCAAAATTTGGTTCACTCCTGTGCACAGATATTGTATAAGCAGCTCTTAAATATGAGACTGCTGTGTACTGTCTGCATCTCATTATAAAGCATTTTATCCTCTGAAAATCAGGAAGTGTCCGATTGGCATGCTAGTTCTTCATGGCCTTTGAAAGTTGTAAAACACACTAATCATGGTGAAAAAGTAGGTACAAGAGTAATAACTTTGGACCTCTGCAAATTGTTTAAAATAGACTACTTGCATTTTTCACATTTTGAAGACGGTAAAAATCAGGTACAGTGCCTTTAATCACATACATTGAAGGGTTGTTTGCAGCCTCAAAGTAATCTTGTGGGTTTGGGAGTCAATATCTGGCTGTACCAAACACATATTTACGGTACAGATGTATTGCATTGTTGAAGTAATAACTTCAAGTCGCCTGTAATAACAGGCTATGACTATGTCGAAAACTATGTGTAACCGTGTCTAATCTCCAGCTGTTTTGTCATCAGGCTTAACGGTCCGTGCTATCCAACAGAGTAGTCATAAGTCTGTCATCAGCAAATGCAGATGTTGTTTTAAGTAATGTAGTTCATTCATTTAGGTTGAGAGCATATGCCCAATAGGATAATATAAATAAATGTACTATATGTACTATACAGCGGGTAAAGTTGTGACACTGCTAAATAACTTTTTTCACCAATAACCTTGTGACATTGCATTGATTGGATTGGTATGTTATTCAAGTGATTTAGAAGCTGTCACAGTTTTGTGATTACATAAATACAGGAGTAAAAATAAGGGCTGTGGGCTCCTTTTTGTGGAGCTTGTGCAAACAGCACGTGCTGGCAGCTTTAGGAGGGTACTTACTCAGATCTCTATTTACATAAACAGTCAAATGAGGTTATGGTATATCATATGGTCCATAATCATTTTGTATGCAGAGTGTTGTATTATAATTGAGAATGTAAAATAATGTTATGAAATTATTTCTTTTTCATATTCTTGAGAAAATGATACCTTGCTAAAGGGCATTTGATAAGGCTATATGTTATTAATTAAAAATCAAATTATTACACACTATATAAGATGCACTTTAGATTGTTGATTTCTAGTCAGTTTTGGAAAAATATTGAATTGTGTTTTTCTGACAAGCGCTGCGATTAGATTTACGTTTTTATTTTAATAATAGGCATATGTTCAAAGTTTACATTTTAAAACGCGTACAGAAGAATTGACAAAAAGGCTGATATGTGAGGTGGCAAACAGATACAAGAATCACATTTTATGTTTATACAGATCTTAATTACAGGGTTAGCATTTTTTAAATTTAGAATTAGACAGAATATGTTCTGTGGAAAAAGTACGGCACTTAAACGTTGCTAATTGTGTCAAATTGTGACGTCTATTTGATTGCAGCCCTACTCCATTTATTAAATAAAACAAGAGAAATCAAACTTGACTAGGCCCAAAGAAAAAACAAAAATTTAGCTAGAGAACTACAAACAATACATTTTATCATAGGAGCTGGAGGCCTGTGCCCTAACTTGCCTTTGAGCCACACTTGAAACTTATGTTCAAGCAATAGTGGTATTTTTCATGCTTTCAAAATATCTCTTGTTTTTTCAGCCTTTTGTAATCCACGACATGGAGACATTGCAGTTGGCCGAGCAGACTTTCGTGGCTAAGATGTTAGGCTCTGCAGAGATGTTAAAGGACCGAGAGGCAGAGGTGAGGATTTTCCACTGCTGCCAGTGCACCTCCGTGGAAACCGTCACTGAACTCACAGAATTTGCAAAATCAGTTCCTGGTTTCTCCAACTTAGACCTCAATGACCAGGTGACTCTTTTGAAATATGGCGTGTATGAGGCTATGTTTGCCATGTTGGCCTCGTGCATGAACAAGGACGGCCTGCTGGTGGCCTACGGCTCTGGGTTCATCACGAGGGAGTTCCTCAAAAGCCTGCGGAGACCCTTCAGCGACATGATGGAGCCCAAGTTCCAGTTTGCAATGAAGTTCAACTCACTGGAGCTAGATGACAGTGACATCGCTCTGTTTGTGGCTGCTATCATCTGCTGTGGAGGTAGGAAAACCTGTTTGTACCGTTTTGTAATTTGGACAAATCTACTTCCAAAGGCCAATATTCACAAAAGAAAATGGAAAAAAAAAAAATTGGTTCAAATTTTAAGTAGGAGGTTGGTTGCTAAGGGTGCACTTTGTAACGTTTCTGGAGGATCCACCACCTGATTGTCTCCATGGAGATCTTATTACTATTGCAAACAAGTGTTCCATAGTATCACATTAAACACATCTATATTCATGGAGAAACATAGGTGGCAGAACCAGGCCAGATTTGCAAAGGGGCAACAGCACTTACAGTAAGAATGCATATTTTTTATAGCTCAAAAACACCTGGAATTGAATGAATGACTAACGTTGAATGCTATACTGTGGAACATTTAAGACAAAGCAATAACATCTCCATGGTGATAAGTAGAGATGTGACATAGTGCATCTTTAAAACTTGTTAACTGCGATACTTGGTAGCTTTTACAAACCTATTGGCACATTGCTAATATTCACATGCATGGCTTTAGAATAGCTTTTTTACAGGTCAAAGCAGGGTGAAGCAGGGTGGCATGACTAAGATTCTGTATTTTTGCTGTTAGACCGGCCAGGCCTGGTGAATGTGGCCCACATTGAGCGCATGCAGGAGAGGATCGTGAGAGTGCTACAGCTCCACCTACTGGCCAATCACCCAGACGACAGCTTCCTCTTCCCCAAACTGCTGCAGAAACTGGCTGACCTGCGGCAGCTGGTGACAGAGCATGCTCAGTTGATACAGGAGATTAAAAAGACTGAGGACACGTCTTTGCACCCACTTTTACAGGAGATATACAGAGACATGTACTGACCAGAGTGGAGGAGGAGAGACAGAAACATTAGGAGCAGTAGAAGATGAAGCCTCCTTAAGCTTGGGCTGAACCACTTGAACCCAAAAGCTTCAAGAGTGATGTGGGAGCTAGGCCTGCTCAATCTCTCACTCCAGAAGGCGCTGTGGCCGTATCAATCATGCAGAGGCCACATGCAGCAGAACCAGCCCAGCATCTCCAATGTATGCAATGTTTAATGATTGAGGTGATAATAGAGATCTTCATGTTTAAAATGATACACTGACACCAGACCAGCCACTTACATGAAAGTTGATGTCAAAGAGCCATGCTGTAGCTAAATTAGGATAGTCAAAAGTATCAAAAATCTGATACTAATCGATCTTAAAACTAGTATCAAAACTAGATACAATTTGACCTTTCCTGAACAGTTTCATTGTGACTTTTATCAGAACTAGTGTAAGGCCACATGGTATAAGAAGCAAATATTATTTTGTGTTGAAAATTACAATATTGGCTAAAAAGAGCCTTTAAAATAATTAAGTATCAAAATTGGTATTGAGTATCGAGTCTATTCTTTAGCATCAAAATCAAGTTTCACATTTTAGTATCATGACAAAACTAAGCTAAATACTATATACTATATATACACACAACACAACACCCAAGTGACTTTAGAAACCGTAGCAACACATACTTCACAGCAACCATAAGGCAGCTCTTTCCACGTTGACTTTTAATAATCCTCCAGCATTGTCTTGGTATAAAGGTACACCATGTAACGTTTCTAATGGAAAAAGTACACGGTGCACCTTTTAAGGCAAACTCCTGTGGCATTACCAGATATTTTTGTGTCTTTGAATTAGGTTTTGTGAAATTCTGCTACAACATGCATGAAGACATAATTGGGTTACTTTTATGGCTCACAATACTGTATTTAAATCACAATTTGAAGTTGCAGATGTATTTAAGGGAGCTTGAAACTACGACTGAAATGAGTCACTGTGTAATAAGCACCACAATGCACACTTAAAGCACTAACAGCCTGTGACCTGAAGAACTTTGGTAATGCCTTTTTCACCAAACCTTTGCACAGATTTTGGCACTCCATCAGTTCAGTGTCCTGGTATCTAAGGGCTACGAGAGATACAGTGCAGCTACTGACAGCCAATGCATCTTCTGTCCTTTTTTTCATCCATTCTCTTCATCTGTTTTGGCAAGATTTACTTCTTTTTTTTTTTTTTTGTTAAAACGTATGTTCCTAAGTGCAGTATCTAAGTACATGTAAAAGTATAGAAATGAGATTACACTTCTCACAGTTGATGATATATAAGGTATCCGGTTACAATATTGTTCTACATTAAAAGGAATTTTAGATGCTCGTTCATGCTGTCTAAACTATTGACCTACTTATTTGATCATGACAAAAAGGTTAAAAAATGCATGTCTGGATCATATACTCAAAACTGCATGAAAAACAAAACTTAAACTGGTTAGCAGATTAATTAATAGAATAATTTTACAATGGATGTATGATATAGAACCAATACCAACATCTTGCACTGTTGGCCCTACTTAGATGTACTAATAATTATGATCCATGTTGTAAATTTATTACATACCATTCTGAAATTGTAAATGTAGGTCTGTATTGTAACTCCTTTGACAGATAATTGTGTCTGAATCGACTCAATTGATCATATTTTTATACTAAAGTCTATATAATATGTATGACAAAATCAGATAAATGTTTATTTGAGATGGCACTATTGGTAATGTAAATGCAGTGTAAATATACGGGATGGGGGTAATATCCAGATATCTGAATCCCATCTGGGACATTCCTTTTTTGGTAATTACTTTTAGTTGTGTGGCTGCTTCAAGCTAGAGTGATTTAGCCAATTGTTTTTTGTTGCTCAAGTATTTGTTCTTAGTAAACAGTTTGGTGTATCTAACATAATTTCCTCATGCTTACGATCAACAAATCTGCACTGACTTAACAATTGCCTCTTCTATTTATGCTCTCAGGTTTTACATTATGAATTTGGGCTCACAACGCCTATATATAATTACTCTCTTGCCTGTTTAATGTTGAATCATTTGCCATCAATTCACATGCAGTATTAAGCAATAGACATGCAGTTTTCTGAATGCAGTACACGTTCTTCTAATGACTATTTTGTACAGCTTTTTGTCTTTTTCTGCTCCTTATTTGCTGCTATTGTTGTATGCAACTCATCTTACATTGCCATAAGCAGATTTTTCACTGTCAAGCTGCCTCTTAACTGCATCTTGTTTTGTATCGAATGTTCGTTTCAATACAATTTCATTACGAAATTTTCCTATCTGCAACTTCCTTGGAATGTTTGGTAGGAATTCTGCTTTTAGGGAATAACCACAAAATGTACTGTGCCTTAGCGTGTACCCTGCCATAAAACACTATTGAAATTAATAGAAAACTTGATTATAATTGTAAATTCATAACACATTGTAACAGACTAAATGATATGGGATAACCTTACAACCGTGACAAGAACAGATTTATCAATATACAGTCTACAGTATACAATAAGATACAGAAAGGTTTGATTTCGGTCATACCCAAAAGAAAAAAGTAAATGTTTATGTCTGCTTACTCTTACCATTGTCTACTTTGTGTTGAATTGATAAGGGAATTTTTAACAACTATCAGGGAAACCTAGTCCGCCTCCGTTGTACTAGCTCAGGACGTAGACAAGTACTGATGTCCTTTTCTCTCATTGTTTTGTTGTCTAATAATGACTTTCCTGTGCTCTGCCTTACATTACAAAAACTCCAATGACAATATGGAATAATATTTTTAATTTTACAATACTGACAGAAAAAATGCCTATATTTTTTCCAGGCAGCAGTCATAGGAATTAGATATTTGATTAAAAAAATGTGTTTGTTGGAGTTTGTTTTGTGACCTAGTGTCATGTTAAGAGTCTTTGGATGTGCTGTTCTTGTGTATTGTTGTGGCTTGATAACAATACTGTAAATGTGTGATGAATGTAAATCTAGTCATTTTGAAATGAATTTAATGATTCTCAATGGATTTCAAAATAAATGATTTTAAAATCCATAAAATGTGTTTTCCTCAAATCACACAGGTTCTGTAGAAGGGTCATACCATCCTATTCGATTAAGCATAGGCTGCCATCTAGTGGTTGTAAGATGTTATTAGGATACTATATTTGTAAAAGTTATAAATCATAAGTATATTATGCTTTTTCGGGTGCTTAAAATGTAAATATACCATTTTGTATATTTTTTCCCAAACCATAATTTAGTTTTTATCTAAAATGGCTTAGTAGTAGGAATGGGACTTTGACTCTTCATAGGGGCATTTCACCATAGCAAACAATGAATTATTTTTTCAAATTATTGCAATTTAAATAAATAAATAAAGTACAGGTATGTGGGCGGAGATAGGTAAAAATTGATGCCTCAGAAGCAGGAAAATAAAGGATTACCCAAAGTGCCTAAGCTATGAGGGAACGATATACCATGTAAAAGTTCATTTAAGTTGTCAATATTAAGTTTCATAGCTTTAATGGATTTGATTATATGGGTAAATGGCCAACATTGCATCTTCTACCGAATCCACTGTATATTCTAAACATAAAAATTACATTAACACAAAAACGATTGGATCCCGTGCACTAGAGGGCGCTCTTGCGCTACAAACCTTATTCCACACTTCTTCTGTCTCTGTCACATTGTCCAAGATGGCGGCGTCCATAGCGCGGACCTGTGCTTATGCATCACCATCTGGTTTTAGCATTTTCCCCAAAAGATCGCGTCTTTTTCTCACGTTAAGAACCAAACTGCACTGCTCCGCTTCGGTCTGCAGCGGTCTGTTATTCAACCTCAACAAACGCGGAGTAATTAAGGACTCTTTCCCGGAACACGCCGCTCAGGACTCTCTCCCCGAGCTCCTCCAGTCCGGATCCCAGACCGTGTACTGCGGCTTCGACCCCACCGCGGACAGCCTTCACGTGGGGAACTTACTCGCCATCATCGGCCTGTTACATTTTCGCGGCTCGGGGCATCACGTCTTGGCCCTTCTCGGAGGAGCCACGGCGCAAATCGGAGACCCGAGTGGGAAGACTACGGACAGAGAAGCGCTGTCTCCGGGTACAGTTGAAGCGAACACGTGCAGTATACGAGAAAGCCTGCAAAGGATATTCACCAACTATGAGCTGTATTTCCACAACAGCTCGAAGAAACTTGGCACGGTGACTGTACTCAATAACCTCAAATGGTACAAGGAGTGGGACGTGGTGAGCTTTCTGTCCCAGACCGGTAGACACTTTCGGATGGGCACGATGCTCAGCCGCCACAGCGTCCAGTCCAGGCTGAAGAGCGCAGAGGGGATGACCCTGACCGAGTTCACGTACCAAGTGTTTCAAGCCTATGACTTCTATCATTTGAACCAAATATACGGCTGTAAAATTCAGCTAGGAGGCACTGACCAACTGGGCAACCTCATGTCTGGACACGAGTACATTCATAAGTAAAGACCCGAGCTCACACAGTGTTGTTTTTGTATATACTTAACCAATATGTGAAAAAGTGTATGAGTAATTGCAGTGTTCAAAGGTGACTCTGCAGGGAGATGGTATTACTTTGCCTGGAATGTTACATACAGTATGGCATTAAATTTAGATCTTGCATTTATTCAGTTATTTGTGCGTAATCAAAATGACCAAGCACACATTATTATTGTGAGCAGGCTTGCCATGTCACACATCTGACCTGTAACTTGGCTTGGTTGCATCCCCTGTGTTCATGGAGATGGACAATAAGTGTAATGCTATACTGTGGAACATTCCTGGAAAAGCAATAACATCTCATTTGAGACAAGAGATAGTGTGTCTGTAATGATTCATTGCATTTAGGCTGCAATTTTTTGTTGGTCTTTGGTAATTTACAATAGTAGGGACATATTTTAATGCTCAATTTTGGTGTTTTTGTGTGCTGAATTCTTTGGTTGACTCATTCTTAAGTGACCACTTTGTATTGTATCATTCCTTTGCAGAGTGAGTGGGCAGGAGGTGTACGGCCTGACCATCCCTCTGATCACTAGCTCTGTGGGAGATAAACTGGGGAAGACTGCTGGCAATGCAGTGTGGCTTAACCGGGACAAAACCTCTCCTTTTGAGCTCTATCAGTTCTTTATAAGGCAACCAGACTCTACTATAGAAAAGTGTGTATGCATGTTTTTGGCTGGCAGATTCCATAGGTCACAATTGAAAATAAT
Source organism: Periophthalmus modestus (assembly GCA_019594935.1). Lineage (NCBI taxonomy): Eukaryota > Metazoa > Chordata > Actinopteri > Gobiiformes > Gobiidae > Periophthalmus > Periophthalmus modestus. The sequence goes on along the minus strand of JAIEZT010001390.1, from coordinate 20,885,044 downwards.
TCCCTTTTTTGTATCATTAGGTACCTAAAGCTGTTCACTTTCTTGCCTCTGGCTGAGATTGAGAGACTGATGGAGCAGCAGAGAGAAGATCCAAGCAAACGCCTGGGACATAAACGACTAGCTGCAGAGGTTACCAAACTGGTGCATGGAAAAGAGGGACTAGAGAGTGCTAAAAGGTTTGTGAGTAGAACTTTTTATTATCAAGCTTAGCAACATGAGTAAAATGTGGTGGTAGATATGGTGTGTATATAGATTGAGTAGAACATGCCAGAAATTACAGATGCCCCCTGAGAACATTTTCAAATGTTCTCTCTCAAAGCCTGATCTCGTCAGATCTCAGAAGCTAAGCAGAGCTGGGTCTGGTTAGTTGTTTGATGGAAGACCACTATCAGATTTCATAATAGTCTGTCAGTGGCAAAACTGTTGTTGTGTCCTTAGGCAAGAACGTTCATCCACATTGCCTAGTACGAATGTGGGATGTGCCTGAGTGTTGGTGGTGGTCGGAGGGGCCAATGACTCTGATTGGCAGTCTTGCTTCTGTCAGTGTACCCCAGGGCAGCTGTGCTTACAATAGTAGTTTACCACCACTGAGAATGGAATGGATGAATAATGCACAAAACTGTAAAGCATCTTTGAGACAAAAAAGCCCTATATAAGAAAAATAGCACAAATAATTAAGAACAAATATTATCAAAGTCATCTTTAAGGAGTATTAGGCATATTGTCAATTATGTAGTTTTTTTATATATGGTAAATTTTCACTTTTATGTCATGATAAAAAATTTTTAGACCATATCGTCTATTCTATTAAGCAATATGTGCAAAAAGACAATAGTTTGATAGGTGGGGATATTAACCTAGTTAATACTGCAGTTTGCAATTTGGCCACCAGATGTCACCGTCAAGTCATGACTCTTTTCCTCTCACAGATGCACCAATGCTCTGTACAGCAGCAGTGTGGAGGCCCTGGAGGAGATGACTGATGAGGAGTTACAAGAGCTCTTCAGAGAGGCGCCTTTCCTTGAGACACTGTTTGAACCTGGGACCACTGTGATAGAGGCCTGCCGAAAAATCAATGCCATTCCCGATGGGCCAAGAGGGTAAGGGCTAGCAGAAGTATTAAGTGGGATTATGTTAGTGATATTATGTAAGTGTCAGATTGAAATCTTTTGAATTGTTAGTTTTTATGGCCAGGGATATTATTTTTTGTGTCTTTTTTAGGCACTACAGAATTGCACAGTCTTTTCAATATTGTACAGGCAATAAGGCAAAAGTACTACTTAAAATGCAATGAAATGTCAACCCAAAAATAAACTGCACCAAAAAAATATAGATTTTTTTTCTCACATAGAGCAGGCTTGCCTCTACAGAGAGCAAACTCTTAAATTGCACCTGGCCTTGCGTGTTTGACTTTCCAACTTCATACGATCATGCAGGTGGTTTGTTTATGCAATGCTGTTTTAATATTATTTTAAAATATATAGAGGAAAAAAACACAGGGGATACCAGATGTTTTTTGCAGATGTTCTTACTCATTATATTATTAACTTGAATTAAAATATATCCTGATTTGTGTAGACATCGCATGGTTTCTGAAGGAGCTGTCCACATCAATCACAGCAGAGCGGACAACCCAGAGCAAGTGCTGGTCCCAAAACTCCACATTCTGTCCAACGGGCTGAGTCTGATTCGAGTGGGCAAGAGGAACTTCTACATCATCAAGTGGCTCAGTTTATGAGGCCTGGGACACTACTAAAGGACCTATGCACTATAAACTCTTACAGTTCAGGTAGGGCCACCTCTCCTGCAGGGAAGCATGGTGTCTGTTACTATGGCAGCAGCTACTTGCTATTGTGTAAAGATGAATGTGGTGTGTACATATTCTGTATAGTAAAAATAAGTATCGTATTTAATAAAATTCTTGGAGACCCTTTTAAAGCTGATTTCAGTTAATTAAATATGCATCACTACCACTAGGGGTCAGCATTGTCCCAGCTATCATGGTGTCTTGCGGACCCTTTTAAAAAGTAAAAAATACGTCCAGGAAAAAGATAAAATAAAAACTTTTTTTTCTTTTTTGAATATTACTGACGTTATATTCAAATAGATTGAGTGTAATAATTAAAATTCTTAAAGCCACACATACCCAAAAATAGTGTCTGTGTGTATGCAGATCGAGGGGTGTAAACTGCCATTTTAGAAAATTTAGAAAATTCTTCAAAATTTTTCTAGACTTACACTTTTCATGAAAATGTAATTTTTTAATGGGGATATTTATTTTTCATCTGTAGGTCTAGTTCCAGTTTCAACATTTGCAAAACCTTTCCAAGAAAAGCTGTTTCTTCACTTGGTGTAAAAAGTGTTGATTTTTAAAATTTGCACATACAAGATTCAAAATGTACACAATCTGCTGTACAGTTATTTTTATTATATTTACTTGTTTTTACTTGCTATTATTTTATTTAGGGTTTGGTTCATTAAGCAAAAACACACAATTATACAATGTTCCTTTTCACACATGGCTTACACTGCATTGTAAAAAATATTTACCAGATAAAATTTGATTCTCACAGCGACAGAAAATTTGAGGAATTATAATACATTTCAGAAAATAAATAAAACCTATACTGTAAAGTGAATTCTCTTAATCACTCAGATGTGTGCATGTAAAATATTACAAATCTGATTCTGAACAGGTTATAAAATAGGTTGGTTATTGCATAATAGATTTTCTTAGCTAAATGTAATTCACTGCAATTTGGAAAAATATATATATGTATATTTTTCAATTAATCAATGACTTTAATCAATTAAGTAAATTACACTCTTGTAGCTAGCAAAAATGTGTTTAATATAGCAATAAACAGTGATGAATATAAAAGCAAAATAATATACAAGAAGTGTAAGTCCAATACATCCAATACATGCTAAAAGATTCCCATCATCTTTTTGAGATAAAAAAAAAATGTATTATTTATTATAATTTCGGAGAAGAGAAATGGTAAAATGCGAGGGATTTCACATTTATGGTCCACCTTAAAGAGAGGGGCGGGCCTATGAGCCTCTGGACCAATGAGAAGCCTTCTATGTATTTAAATAGCTGTGTCAATCATTTTTTTCTTCTCCCCCAGTCAAACCTCCCTGCTCAATCCCCAGTACGTCTCTCAATCGCCATATTGGGTACTGATGGTTTGTCCGCAGTTTCGCTCACTACTGGACCAAATTGACTGAGCGGCTTCAGTTCCTGTGCACTTTGTTTTCATGACCGCTGGAGCGTGCTTTTGGCAGAACACCGCCGCGTCCATTACACGCCGCACCGTGACCAGTGCGCATGGCATAAGTCGTTTTACGCGTGTTTTGGATATTGCTCGGCGACAAGGAGATACCCGTTGTTATTGAGCGTCTTGTTTTTTCCCTGTGAAACATTTGGACGCTTCGGGCCGCTTGCATCTCTTCACGCTCTTGGAGGAGGTAAAATGTCAGATGTGCGTCTTTCAAATGGGAGCCCCACGTTGGAGAGGACGGACTCCCGTGTGCCGGATCACCCCAAACCGTCCGCCTGCAGGAACCTCTTTGGCTCCGTGGATCACGAAGAGTTAAAGAGGGATTTAAAGGGACATTTGCGGGAGATGGAAGCGGATGCCTCTGACAAGTGGGGCTTCGACTTCGCCAGCAGCACACCGCTTTCAAACACTCGGATAACCTGGGAGCGGGTGGATTGTAGAACGGTCCCGGATTTCTACAGCAGGCAGCCGCATCGGGAGAAGGGCGTCTGCTCCGCTGGGAATAACCATGTGGATTTGAATGGAAATCATAGCTGTGTTGTTGTGAGTCCGAGCGAAGACCGGTCTGACGGGCAGATGGAGTGCCCGGAGCAGTGTGCAGGAATGAGAAAGAGACACGCATGCCACGGTACGAACTATTTTCTCTGTTTTGCTTCGTTTTAGCGCATCAAACCTGTGCGTAAATTCTCTGCGCAGTGTAATGGTTGACCACTCATTTTTACAAGGGTGCAAAAAGATACGCTGTAGTCGGTATTGAAGTAACTCATTCATTTAAACTTTGCTTGACAGAACATTCAGCCCAAAGCAAGAGGTCGTACAGCAGCCCCGAGGAGATGAGCTGTCCCGGTCTGAGCCGCTCCGCAGAGCACACACCCAGAAAGAAGAGTCCCAAAAGACAAACGTAAAAGGGGTAAGATTTAAGAAACCTATCCAGTCTTTTGTTGTTGACAGCACTGTTTAAAGAATATTGTATTTAATTCTAAATGAAGTTGGACGTAGCTTTTCAAGTGCGCAAAGTCAGTGCGCACCAAAGTGTTTTGTCACCACTTCAGAGTTGTAGTAGTATTTGTTGTAGTAGTAACCTTCGTGCAACCCCCTGGCTGCTCACTGATTGTGCAAGTCGAATAGTATTTAGGGCGTGTGAAGTTTTGACAAGCAAGGTGTTTTTGTTTTTGTGCGAACACGTCAAGGGCGTTGTCAGGTTTCCTCCTTCCCCTACGCACTTCTGCGCCATAGTAGTGACTCCGCACCGTCGTCTGTTTAAACCCGTATTGTATATTTTCTTGACTTCAGTGCCACATATTGGTTTTAAAATACGATCAGAGGTGGTTCGGTGTATTTGAATGACTTGTGGTGGCGCTTTTATACATTTTACTACGTCCACGGTGCGCCCGGAGTGTCCGAGAGCATTGTAAACAAGTCTGGTGAACAACAGTGTAGTAGTAACACGTCAGCAGCCACTGCCCTCAGCCGGAGCAGAGCGGGGACGGGAAGGGGCTGGCTCTTTCGGGCTGTGTGCGCGCGCGTGTGAGTGAGTGACTGTAAGTGCGCGCAGTGCAGCAGTGTGTTGCAGCACACATCTGCACAGAGCACAGAGCGCAGCAGAGAAGTCTAGTGGAGCGCGGGGATAAGGTGAATTTGCGCTGAAAACGTGAATGGCCTGTCCGTAGGCTCTAGGAGAGGCAGGTTTTAGTTGTGGGTTAATGTTCAGCACTTTACCATAGAACACAAACTTGGGAGTGCAGTGTGTGTGTGGAAGTACTATTTTTCTCATAAAAATTGTTCTTATTTTCTTATCTGTATTTCCAGATCCCAATAGCATTACATGCCACATCTCTTTTATAATGTGTGTTTCAAAGCAGCACGCTCTTGACTAACCTTTTTCTGGTGTGTTCACAGAGCCTGTGAGTCTTGGGAAAACTCAGTGTTGGCCGATGGAGGAGGAACTACAGCACCAGAAACATATCATCTCTCCTGACGACGGGAGGACGCTGTTGAAGCACTGAATAGAAACACTAAAGTTGTGGCACTCAATTAAAAGTTGCTGCCTCTAAAAGCAGTCAATGTAGCAGTGTGCAATTAGGTTTGATTTCCTTTTTTGCTCATTTTTACTACCTGTGTGTACATAAATATATTATATATAATATTATATTTCTCTCCATATGTAGCACATAAAACATTATGATTTGAAAACAAATCTCTTTATGTTAAAAAAAATTGTGAATTTTGATTTAACTTGAAGAATTGCAGTGTAGTTTGAGAAATGTTTCCCAAATGCTGTTCTGTTTTTTATTTTCTAAAAGGCATTGCTACAGTTTCCAATCATGGTTTCTTGCAGTTTAAGTGTGCCTCGTCATCCTCCTGCACCTGCAGTGAAGAACGGTACAAATGTAGCTCAATTCTTTCTTCCTCTGGTCATTTCAGTGTCACAAAGTGCAAGTTCTCCCATAAAATGGCTTTATCCAACGTTTTTCACTTATCATAGTGCTAGATCTATTTGATCTTCATTATATGAAACCTTATTTATTTTCTGTGGTGCTTTGGCATCAGTCTAAATCTGGAATCGTCTCTTTAGTTCCCTCTGTAGAGTAGAGGTACTCAGATATTGAAGGACAAAGACCATAACTGCACAGGGTGTTAGCATTTGACTGTGTTTCTTTAGCCTAAGGCTCTGGTGAGGACGAGGCTGTCTGAAACAGGCCGAATGTCCTACAATACCAAATACATGGTTGCTTCTGTATATGACTTCACATTGTATTACATTGTGATAACTAACCTAGAGTTAATTTCCATAATTTTATTTTGAACTCATGTGGTTTGCCTGCTGAGGATGCAAATAGAAGTATCCAAAAGCGTCCCTTTATTTGCTTAGCGTGTGGGTTATGTCCAGTGTAAACAACGAGCGAACGGTTGTGTCAGAAGTGCAGTCATCATGCCTGTGTATTTGTGTAAATCTTTGCAATGTACCTTTGTACATAATTTTGTAAAAACACTGAGAAATTATACTAACTTATTTATGTCAAACTTTTTTTTATGTAGATTAAAATGGGGTTTTGATTACAGTTATCCAAAGTGGCATTTACTTTATTATAATTGTCTTATTTTGTAAAACCATATTTTTGGTAGATTTTGTTTTTCAGATAAATATGGTTGCAAACTGAGCCTGATAAAAAAATATTTGATGTGCATTTTGTAATGTGTGGTTAAAATGTGTTGCAATCAATTAAAAAAGAAATATAATTTGATTTAATTTGTGGCTGTGTCTTAAAATCTAAACTATCTTAAAATTATGTTAAGAGTCTGTATTTGTGTGTGTGTGTGTGTGTGTGTGTGTGTGCCTCTGCTGTACTAAACGCTCCCATTAGCGTCCATTTTAAAGAGTGTTGACTGACACTGGAAAGCAGACCCCTTGTTGCAGCTAGTAACATTCGGTAACTTGTCATGCACACATACTACTTAATTTTTTTTCTATATTTTCATTATAAACCTGTGTCACTGGTGTATTTCCCCCTATTCTCCTTATTTGTTTATTGTCATAGCTGTATCAATTTATACCAGATGCCCTTGCTATTGCAACCAGAATGTGGCAGCAGTGTGGGTAATATCCCAGAAATGCAACAACTTACTCATGCTTTTTTTTAAATTTTAAATTCTAGTTTTCTTTTAGAAGCACCCATATATTTTGCACAAACCCGGGATGTCATGTTGAGTGTTATATGACCACACTGCTCTTATCCAGACCCTGATGACCTTTGACCTTGACTGCTCCTCTCCACATGTGTCTGTCTTCTATCCATCCCGAGGCATCTCCTCTGCTCTGACAGGACAGGGACACCCCTGCACCTGACTCTAAGCCCCCACCACCCCACCACCCTTCCCCTGGTGTATGTTATGTTCTTCAGGTGGACAGAAGAACATAACTCAGCCCCCACCGTGAGTCCACACCATTGTCCATGAGCTTTTGTGTGTGTGTGTGTGTGTGTGTGTGTGTGTGTGTGTGTGTGGAGGGGGTCTTTGTGAGGGGCTGTTGTGTCTGGGACGTTCTGGTGCAGACAAAGAGCCGTCTACGAGCCTCCACCCAAACACTGAGTGACCAGCCCTCTGACTAACTGACTGCATGGGTCACTGGGCCCACGTGGGACAGGCCCCATTCTGCAAGAAATAGAGGGCTAATTACCTTTGCACAATAGTTATGTATACATGCACTGAATAACTTTTCTGGTGCATTTAACAAGTCCTCATATTTCACAGAATGCCAGTATTTGCATAAAAGTGCATTCATTTAAAGCAGCAAAACAAAGGATTTCTGATGGAAGGCAACCTGCATGACTCTACTCTATGGGGAATAATCTATCCATGGAGACAAACAGGTGGTGTGTCCTCCATGATAAATTACAAGTGAAGATTAGGATGCATGTTTTCAAGGTTTTTAAGAGCTATTAAAACACACAACAAAACAAACCATATATTCAATCTGGAGTGTGCAGAATAATTTTTTTCTTTTTTTTTTTTTTTTTTACATTTTTACCTTCTCAACCCACTGAAGTGTAGTAAACTAACTTACAAATATACACATCATTACAACATTTTACTCATATTTATAATTGAATCTATTACACTGTTTCTATCTTGTAGCTTTGTATCCAAGAAACTTCCTCAGTGACCTGTAGCTTACCTCTTATTTTGATTTTTCCGTCAAAAGCGTTAAGTAACCCCCAAGACTTGATAAAATAAGTAGTGGCAGGTAGGGGGATCTGGTCTACAACTTTTTTTCTTTTTTTTTTTTTTACAACAAAATGAACATTCACATCAGTCCACGCTTGTGAATGTAAATTACATGCCCTGACCAACCCCAGAAGTCAAAAAGAACGAACGCAAAACGCATTAGTGGACCTGGCACTTCCTGACGCAACACTGCGCATTGTTGCATAAGGAGCGCCACTTGACCAACAGCTGGAATGTTCCTCTCCCTCACCCCTCCACCCAAACACAAAACAAAATCCACCACGGACTTGAGGAAATGCTTGCTACGCACTTCCATCCCAGAACCACGGAGGCAACACGGTGACCGAATTCTCAGCTCGACTTTTTTTTTTTTTTTGCCAAGAATTCACACTTCCTCGCATCGACGTAAACAGGTTATCTTTTCCTGTTAACCTCTCGAGCACTTCATATAAAACCACAAGTTCCTCCCCGAGCTTCCTGTCCAGGCCACAAACCACGTCAGCGCAAGATTCCCCTGGCACCACGGTCGTGAATGAGAGCAAACAAACAGCTGGCATCATCTGCATCGACTGTCAGGCTGCGCCGTGTACTGTAAATGAACCAAAAAAAAAAAAAAAGAGAAAAGTAAAAAAAAAAATCCACTTTTGGTTCTCATCTGCTTTAGAAGACCGGATTCTGTTGGTTTAAAGTGCATAAAACAGGTTAGATTAAACTGATCTCACTAAAACATAGTTAGCATCATTATGTTTAAGGCAATTTATTACATTTTTTTTTTTCTGTTTTGTCAGTTTTACTTCCTGTCCTGGTTGGGGAACAGATGTGACATACTCAGAGATAATTCCACAATAACCACACATAATTAACAAGGCCCAAAAACTTCTAAATTACACAATAGTTATGATTAGACTAATAGAAATATTTTTTTATTTTGTTAAATCAATGTATTCCTCTCACGTAAATGGTTCCTGAACTTTGGATGTTGGATGTTGTTTTTGGATGAGTTTTCTCTGTTGATGACTTCCTGTATTTTTGTTCTTTCTTCTCAACTCCCCCCCCCCCCCAAACCACCACTTAACTAAGGCTAACCGTGTGTTACTACTAATACTACTACTACTACTGCTACTACTACTACTACTACTACTACTACTACTACTACTACAACTACTGCTACTACTACAACTACTACTACAACAACAACTATTACAACAAATATTACTACAACAACAGTTACTAGTATTGTTACTATTACAACAACTATTATAACAACTACTACTACTACTACTACTACTACTGCTGCTGCTACTACTACTACAGCTATTGCAACAACAACCGCTATTACTACTACAACTACTACTCCTACAGCAACAACAACTACTACTACTACTAGTGTTAATACTACTACTACTACTACTACTACTATACTACAACTACTACTACTACTATTACAACAACTACTACTGCTTCTACAAGTACTACTACTACTACTACTACCACTACTACTTCTACAACTACTATTACTACAACAACAACTACTACCACTACTACTACTACTACTACTACTACTACTACTATTGGCACACTTATGGACGGGTGTCATTGGGAGAACAGTGATACATTTCCGGATCCCTCCCATTAGACTCAGTTAGTTTCTTCAAGCTCCAAAATCTTTCCAGGATTTTTGATCCGAAAAAAATCAGAAAGTGGAAGGTCTTCACCCAAACAGAGATCAAATGAAGAAGCCCTGACAGGTTATGAAAAAAAAACCTAGAAAGGTGGACCTGGAAAATCAGAGTGTGCAGATGTGGCGATTTAAAAAAAAAAAAAAAAAATTTGGATAAGACCAAACGTAGTAGTAGGCCAAAGGAAAAGGGAGGGGGGCTCATTAAAGCGGCGCACCTGCAGCCTATCAAAGAGCCTTTATCTGTTATCAAGGAGAAATCTGCTCAAGCACGCGGCATACGTGAAAACAAGCAGAGTGTGGCGTCCGCTCATTCTCACTCTCCCCTCTTCCTCCTCCTCCTCTTCCTCCTCCTCCTGACCAGACCAGCGCCGGTACCTGGGCTGTAATCCGGTGAGGAATGCTACGGGATGCGTTGGGATGCAGTTGGCCGGCACACACAGGGAAAAGCTCGGGGCTGAACATCTGTGCTGGAGCATAGGCCAAGTGTCGGTGCAGGCTGAGAGATACGCTCTTTCAGTCAGCAGTAATGCACTGGTGTCGAAACACAAGCACAACTATCAAGACATTTGGCACTGTTTTATGAGGGCATGTGTTTGAGAAAAGTACACTGTATTTTTTAGACATTATCAGATTTTAGTATTTCGGGAGAACCCTTATTTGTGTTAAGTGTATTGGGGAAATTCCAGTGTTGCAACTTCTAAGAACAGCAGAAGAAAAGACACATGCAATTCAAAAGTCTTAAATCTAACCAGTCTAACTAGAATATATAGTTTGAATAGAAGTACAAAAAGGCATGCAGAACTAGTATGTACTATAAGTGACTATGAATATGTTTATGTAAAGTACTGCATAAAAGAAAGTAGCATTTTTAACTTTACACAGCTTAAATATCTTCAAATGCGTTTTGTTGTGGGACATTTTCTTGTAGCCCAATTACTTGCTTTAGATCATGGGTGTCAAACACATTTTTACCAAGGGCCACATCAGCAAAATGGCTGCTCTCAAAGGGCCAGATGTAAAATAAATCTAACTACTTTTTTTAACTTGTTAATTAACTCTTTCTGTATTTATTACTTATTCAAGTTACAAATATTTGCCTAGATGTAAAAATATGGCTGTGTAAGTGTGTATCTGTTGATAAACTGACATTTTAAGACCATCCTACCTTTTAATTTATCCTGTCGAAGGCCACATAAAATGACATGGAGGGCCACATTTGGCCCACGGGCCTTGAGTTTGATACATGTGCTTTAGATGAAAAAAGGTGATGTAATATTTTAAGTAAATTTTTCATTTTTTTGCGTGTATTTCTGCTTTTGACTAGGATCCTGTCTTGCGTTGTTTTGAACTGACATGTGTTATGTACCGGACAGCCATGTTGAGATTTAGTACTTCTTCTCAAAGTTTGTCGTATTATTTACTATAGGTTGTAAACAATAGTGGTATGCATTGTAGTAACCAAAACGCAGCTGAAGTAGCTTAGTGATTATTCAAATTGATGCACTGATTTTTGCGGAGGCCTTGAAATTCTACACATCAAAAGCCCAGACACACAAAGCAAACACTAACATTACCATTGCACTCCCACTAAACGGCCCCAGCTCAATGGTTTCCTGTTTCCAATGGGCTTTACATAGATTGCTGTCATTATTAAACTAATTGAAAAAAGCAAACGTATCTTATGTCCCTATTCAATTCTCCAGAAAATGATGATGAAGATGAGAGGAAGGGTGTGTCGTGGGATGTTGTAAATATGACGTCATTGAAAATATTTCCATGTGATGCAACTTTTGGTAACTTTTGCAGTCTGCGCTCAGTTACACGAGCGACCACAGCCTTTTTGAAATGACATCTTGTCCTTTTGAGCCTTCATGTCAAAATGTGATGACAAATTTGCATTGCACTGACGAGTGGAAGATTTTTTTTTCTTTTCTGAAAACTGTAAACTTGTGGTAGTTGTATGTCTTTGGCACATGATTAAAACTTCATCTCTTCATTTTGGTTTAGCTCAAGTTAAGTCCTTGTTTAGACCTGTTTTTTGTCTTGCCATTTTCTTTTTAAAAATGCACTATGTAACATTTCTAGTGAGGGGGATAAGCCACCTGTTAGTCGCCATGGAGATATTATTTCTTTGCCTGAAATCTTCCGCAATATAGCATTAAAAGTATCTGTCAATACAATGACATATGTTTATTGCTAAAAGAAATCATTGAAATACATTCTTATTGTGAGCAGGTAGCCACTTTCCACTATGTATACCTATTATAATAATTATTTTTTTCTTTTTTGTAATTTAGTGATGCATTTTTTCCTATGTCATTATACGTTATGTTTTCAGCCTAGTCTATTCCTGGTATGTCAAGAAATAACCTCCCATTAATCCTTTAAATATTGCACTTGGATAGCCCTATATTTTCTAAGGCGGTGCTCGGTGTCAAAAGTTTGAATAGCCCCGCTTCTCTGTATCTGCTGCTGCTCGGTCTGCTCTGCTGCCCTCATCAGGAGGCTGCAGGCTCTTAGGTGTTGAAAAATGTCCGGCCTCATATAAGACAGACAGAAACGTGTTTAGGCCTAAATGACAAAAACAGACGTCTGCTTTTGGGACAGATATGGAAATGCTCAACCGCTTTTCTGTAATATTCAATTTTACTCTCCATCCTCAATTTTGCACTCACCGGGGATTATGGACTTCTGCTTTTCTCATTTTTATTTTCAACCAGTTATTCAGAAAAGCTCAAGGATTTTGTGGTGGTATCCAGTCACAGAAGTTCAAGTGCATATGACAGGTTTTCATGTTTTTTTTCTTTAAATACTTTGTTTGGTGGGCTAGAATGTGCAAGACCACGCATGGTCCTGATGTGATGCAGCGTCCTCTGGCTGTATACACTCTACTGTTCACTGTGGCTGCATGCACATATGCTCCTGGCCCCATGCTCTGTCACTCTGGCCGGTGCAAAGCCAACAGGGCGAGGCCAGTCCCTATCCCGAGTGGCAGCTTGCTCAGAACTGCCGCTGATTGTGAGCCTGTTCATTAGAAGCACGCTGACATTAGTTATATTTTTACATCTATAAACCTTATATTTGTGAAATTCTGATAAAAAAAACCAAACATAATCCTCATATGGCACAATCACCGTGTTTACTGTGGACGTGCACAGCATATTTCATATGTGATTTCAGCAAAGGGACAATTCTGGGCCCTTAAAACTCTAGGGCCAGGACAACAGACCCCTTTGTCCCCCCCTCGTTGGCCCCCCTGCTACAGGGGACCTGTTAAACTTATTTTATTGTATTTAGTAATTGATTTAATTTCTACCAATCATCATAATTAAAAACTAACAACATTTAATTACATTTAATAACACTGGTTTATTAAAAATAGCCCAAAGCATTAGGGTCTGTGTAACAAAAACATGTCAATAAAACAGGCCAGCAATAATACCATAATATTATTATGATAATTATTACAATAATGTGAAAATCACTGTTGAGTAAAATCACTCGAGTTATAATCAAATCGTATACAAATGTTAGATTAGTAAGCTTAGTCTATAATATCAACTGGCATTAAAATAATTTTTGATTTTATTATTATTATCATTATTTTTATTTTTTTATGTTTTATTTTTTTTCCCCAAATCACCGCAATCAGGAGCTGGTCCAGATCAAAAATTTCAGGGTCAATTTCTTCCCCCAGTCCAGCCCTGGTACCTGTGGTAAATACATCAGTGGTAAATGTGGTGAAGTGGTAGATACACTTGTGGTTTTACATCAGTCAAGTGGCAGTTTGTGAAGAAACATTGGAATAAAAAGTTGAAAATCACAGGAAGTAGAGTTGAGTTTTTAAAAGGAGTCTCTATTTGTCATCAATACATCAGATTCCATCCAAAAAGTAGGACAACTGACACAATAAGTAACGCATTTTTCGGAACATTTAACCATTAATTTAAGAAAATACAGGTGTCATCATATATTTTTATCTATCAAACAATAACTATTGTCTAGGTTGGATGAGCTTTGACCCTTGTTTATAGTGTGGTTGGTAGGTAACAAATCATCACTGTAGCAAAACCAAAATTGTGACTAAGAACTTCTTTTTGTGGTATAAAAACAAAAAACAAAAGCAAAGCATTAGGGAAGTTATGTCAAACATATGTTCCAAGATTAAACATAACTTCTTGTTTCCAAATAACATCAATTTACATTTTTAAGTTTAGTTTCAACATCATCATCAGAAGTATTATTTTGTTACTTACCTTGTACAGCAACAATAGAGATCAGTGTTCCTCTAACTTCTTCAAACTATACCTATACTATACTAAATTATATTGTTTTTTGTTTTGTTTTTTGTCCCCTCATCCCATATTTAGACAATGATCCACTTTCTCACTGATGCCACATTATAAACAGTGAGATTTATACATGATAAATACATATTTCTTTGGGTGTACTGGCTTTCAGGGGTGTTGGCATATATTGCTATTCATTTTGTGTGTGTTATGCTTGACCAGAACTAAAAATCATATATGGTGATATTGTAATTTTTAGTATCATTCTAACTGAACTCCTTTCCTGCTTTTAGTGGCTCAGTTTCTGCTCACAGTGTTGATGAAGTAATGAGTGAATACTGCACCGCATGACCTCATAGTTCTTATATATTTCCACACCGGTGTCAAATGCATCAATGTTCAGTAGAGGAGCATTAGTGAGTGCTGGGTTTGGTGACAAGTCTTTGGACTAAAGAGGGGACTTTGGATGGGGCCCCTGAATCTAGCCTCAGACATATGTCCGAGGGAGCTCTCTCGGAGGTCAAAGGTCATGGGGGTCAGCCTAACCTCCCAAAACAGCCTGACCTGTGGTTGATTTATGATCCCAAGGGGTGATGTTGTCCTGCTCAGCTTAAACAGAAGAGGGTCAGGGGGGAGAGCTATACTGTAGACAGAATACAACAAAACATTTAGGAATAAAAGAAAAGAGTGATTTGTTAGAGATTGGTTAAAACACTTTAGATCATTTGTGCTTACAGAAAAGTTGTAGAACTCTGCACCAGTTTTTGTGCATATGCCAATAAACAAACAAGGACAAATTAAGTAATAAATAAAACACAATTCTAACCTGCCCTCGAGCTCCATTGTAGACTATGAGCAGTTGTTCTTGTGAACCCCATTTATTAGCCTGTCTACTAATGTAGTTTTTATTGCACAGAAAAAAAAACCATGTTCTTCTTAATGTTTTTATTGCAGGGTTGATCTCCACAAACCTGACTCATATTTGACCTGGAGGAGGGCCTCCATGTTTCTGTTTCCATGGAAATGTTCCTTTGGCTGTACTCCATGGGATAAAATGATCTATCTCCATGGAGAATTATTTTTAATTTTCTATTTCCATGGAGTCATGCAGCTGACATGCCACCTCCAGAATGTTACGCTGTTTTACTTTTAATTCTAACTAAAGTATTAGAAATCCTGACAATTTGAAACGTCTGTCTGCCTTTGCCAATGACACTATAATCTTTGGAACAAAACTGCTAGCAAAGGCTCACTCAAAAAAGGAATTTGGCCAATTCTAAGGCCAATATGGTGAAAGGATTTAGGGAGGTGGGGTGTGGAGGGTCGAACTTGAATGTAGAACAACTGTCCCTTGATGGCAACTGCTGTAGGCCTGGGCTATTTCAGGAGGACTAGCATCAGCTGCTGCTCACTTTGTTTGTCCCACTGCTTCATACAGTGCACGCACACACACACACACACACACACACACACACACACACACACACACACACACACACACACACACACACACACACACACACACACACACACACACACACACACACACACACACACACACACACACACACACACACACACACACACACACGGGCGCACACACACCTGTCAGCGCATATCTGCTTTCATATAGACTCCTGAAGCCTGGGCCTCTCTGGACAGGTGGTGTCCACACTGCACCCCCAAAGAGCCTAGACACACTTCACACACTTAGATACATCACATGTTGGGTTTCCATGCTTCTTGGGAACATTACATTGACTTACATTATTTTCTTGTCATAACCTTAACAATGGTCACTACTTAAATAATCTAAAACTAAAACCTAACTATAACCAATTTTAACCCAGATTACATCATGGGAACCTGGTTTTTGTACCCATTCTGCAGCCAGGTCCCCATTAAAGGTCCACTATGAAACTTTCAGTCTCCAAGGGGATGTTATTGCTTTGCCTGGAATGTTTCACTGTGTGGTATCAAACTTGCATGCATTTTATTTTATTTTTTATTGCACAAAACACCTTCTTACTGACTTCTTACGGTGAGCAGGGTTGCCTCTCCACACTAACTACTGTAACTTAGCCTGGTGATGTCACCTGCTGGTCTTAATACAGATATGTTAAATACTTTGGAATATTCCAGGCAGTAACTTCTCTATGGCAATAAGTGTGTATAATGTCCCCACCATGTGATAAATACACATCCATGTAACTTCAAACATTTCCACATTTATATTTAAGTATTATACCGTTTCATATGTTTCTACCCATTCACATTAACTTGATGAAAAATTATGAGTTTAATGCCATACTATTCCAGATATGAGATCTGAAAGCAGACAAGCGGGTGGCTAACCCTCCACAGGAAAGATTTTAAAAAGATGTCTTGGATCAGAGGTTCTCACTCTGGGGTCCACTGGTGGACTCTGGACCTGCTAGAGCTGTTGTATAGGCTTGATTTAGTTACTACTACTTATTTCCTTTTGCTGAAACGTAAATTCTCATACAATGGTTGCTAAATGAGTGCAGAAATAAACAGAAGACTTGTAGGTGAGCCAACAAAAGACCCTGGAGCTGGCCCTGCTCCAGACTCACCCACATGACCCGGGAAGGCTTTGTCCTGCACCAACTGCCCCGTACATCCAACCAAATGAGAAACACCACCACATCTAGAGACAGCTCACAATTTCTGTAAGTGCCACTGATAAATATTTTTATTTGGCAACATTTGGAGTCATTCTGTAAAATATTTAATAGCTTTATAAAGCAAATATACTGTAAAAAAAACCCAAAAAAACAAAAAAAAAAAAACAGTATATTATAAATACAGGCCTTTATTAAACATTCCAGACACGTATCTATGTATGAATTTTGAACACATCAATGAGAAAAAAAGATCGTAAAAAAAGACTGGCAGAAATAAAAAAATAAAAAATGGCAGAATTTAATAATCATTTATTAAATTTCTATTCATGCCTTGTCTATAAAAAATGTAGCAGTTTTATGAATTTTATACCAGCCTGAACTGAGCAACTTATTAATTCCATTTAATTAAATCGGTTACGTATCTCAACACTTGAAAGGTTGCTTATGTTTTATCGTTATTTATTTATTTAAAAAAAAAAAAAATTTGGTGTTATTTTTATTATTGGTGTAACACTGTCTGTTTATAGCTTCTTCCTTCTCTGATACATCTGAGAGCAGATCCAGTTGTGTGACTCTAGTTCAGCTCCCCGCTGTGACAGGGCTGCTGGGATCAAAGTTGACATGGCCCTTCATCAAAGCTCCTGCTCTTAAATTTCTGACCCCTCCTCCCTCCCTTTCTCACAAACACACATACCCACGCATACACACACAGTCCAAACCCCACTGTCCGGCTGCATTCGCGACAGTACTACCCTTATACTCAGATTCTGTTTTTAGGCTGTGTACTCCTGACTTCAAACCGCCTTTTGAAGTCTTCTTTTTGTCCCTTTTGGAGATGAAAGCGGTGGCAACTCAGGACGTCCTCCGTGCACCGAGGAATAGCCATGGGGTTTCTGTGCGCCCTTGTCCCATGCCAAACGCAGCAGCGGTAATGATCGAAAGCAGAGCCAGAGCAGAGCCAGTGGAGCGGTCGGTGTGTCCTATCTTGGGATAATTGAAAATGGCTTAGGTCCCCTGAGAGGTACCCTTGCTCCTGCTGGCCTGGCTCTGCCCTCTCCCTGTCTCCGGGGGCGACCCTCCCACCCCTCCATGCTGTTCTTGGGACATCCCCAGTATTTTTTGGCCGCTCAAGTGAAACATAATTGAGTGGTAATATGAGAGGTTTTCTCCTCAGAACAGCAAGACTCGCCCAATGGCAGAGGCTTTCAAACTCTTCTCAGCAAGTACCAGCTCACAAAATGGTTCAAAGTATCATCTAAGCATTATAAAAGGTGCACTATGTAACTTTTCTGGAGGCCGGTCTGCTATGTGCTTGTCTTCATTGAGATATCACTCCAGTATGTTATTAAAATAATCTCAAAATTATTTATCACCTTAGAGACAAGCAGGTTTCAGGTCAGATCTGTGGAGAGACAAGCCCGCTCACAAGTGAAACTAACTCCGTGGTAATATGATAAACTTTTTCTCCTCAACTTATTACTCGCCCCTGTCAGAGACAAGCAGGTCTCGTCAGGTCAATCTGTGCACAGACAAAAGCCCGCTTCATTCATTTTTTTCAGTGTTTTTTGAGCAATAAAAACACCTGTAAGATAGTGCAAGGTTAATGCCATACTTTGAAGCATTACACTGAAAGCAGTAACTTCTCTGCTGCACTGTGTAACGTTTTTCCATGGAAATGTTGCACTAGAACGTTGCACAGTATGGCATTAAACTTATCTATCATGTATTTCTTCAATTACAATTGGTTATGTTGCTCAAAAATACCTTGAAACAGCATGCATTCTTACTGTGAGCTGGGTCACCTCTCCACAGATCGGACCTGTAACTGTTTGGTGTCGTCACCTGCATGTCTTCATAATGTCATTCAAGCGCAGCTATGCCATAAGGACAAACTGGAGTGGAGTTGCAGAAAAAAAGTTGCAGTGTATCTTTAAGAGTTTAACATGCAAATTGAACTGGTTTAAAACAAGAAACCAACCAGGTCCAGAAGGGAATAGGAGACTGGGTCAAAATAAGGGTATACAGTACCAAATATAAAAAAAACAAAAAACAAAGACATTCAAAAAAACCCTTGCCTTTGCCCCAGTACGACAGTTTGAAAACCACTGCTCTGGGACACTGAAGGCGAAAGTAGGTGCAAACGTGTTATGTTTTCAGTCCTTTTGAGATTGGGAAGAATTCACAGAGCAATTTTATTTGGATGGAATCTGGAATCTGAAAAACTCTGTAAAATAGGTTTTATGCCTCCAATAAAAGCAAATTATTGAATAGATGAGCGGGGAATTGAACTCCACCATAAGCCAAAACAGCGGGCCAGATAGTAATGAAACAGAGATTTATTATGTACAGTTGAACTACAGTGCAGAGGGTGTGTGCATATATCTTTTACAATCAAATCCATCCATTTTAAAGAATACCTTTACCACTCTATATACACGCATTGGTCCTTCCACAAAAAAATACTTAAATACAGTTACAATAAGGCAATGATCCTATTTACAATTCTTATAAAACTGTACAAGAGGTGACAACATATATGGACATGGGTGAAACTATAGAACGCTATAGAACTTAAACACTCTATATTACCCAAAATTGAGTCTTGGAAGTTATATAATGTTACTGCGTCAAAAACACAAGCCGGAGTTGTGTTTTGTTTCATTCACACATTTCACACAGTTTGAGTATTGCTTTATTATTAGTCTGTCTACATTTCCAAAGTTCAAAATGCTCTGCTCCATTTCCTGAAGTTATGAAGCACTTCCTTATTACCTCGTGACATCACAAGGTGGAACAGAGTGTTTTCTGTTTGAGAGAAGAACGCAGCCTAAATATACAGGGTTTGAGCGTTAAACGTATGCGAATGAAACAAAACGCAACTCCAGGTATGTTTTTGACGAGGCATTGACATTATAACATAGATCAGAACATAGTTTAATACGGGCCCTTTAACATTTAAATTACCGCAAAAAGCGATAACTTATTTTAGTCCATGTTTGCTTGTTTGTTTTGTACATCTTTTTAGGAATGTCATATAATTATAGGAGGCCACGCTACGGAGTTAGCTTATTTTCTATTTTCTACTGGCCGCAGTGTCTTGATTACAGTGTAAGCAGGGCAACAATAGACACAGAAATGACAGTTAAGCCCAAAATGAGTCATACTCCGGCAGAGCAAAGTACATTTCATTTACTCATTTTTCTGTGTAAAGTGGAAAAACAGAAAATCAATTATAGTAAACATAAAATTGAGTTAGAGAATAAAGTCTGTTTAAAACTATTCGTATTGCAAATGCATGTATTCGCTGATCTTATTTGGACATTTGGAAATTTTAATGCATGCATACACAGTTTCTTGATTTAAAAAATAAATAAAAATGAAAGGATCTACATTATGCAAATTACCTTTCTGTTTTTTTTTTTTTTTTTTTTTTTTTGCTTTTTGCTATTATAATTTATTCTCATGAAAAATGTCCCTGAAGTTTTGGTTTGCTTCATTTGCATGTTTCAGTAAACCTCATCTAGACTGTAGTTTGCTTTAATCTGGCCCCCCTCGCAGATTATAGTGTAGTAATACAGTACAGTACAGTACAATACAGTAGCCAATATTTGACAGAAATTGCTTATAAGCATTTGTTATAACAATAATCCACCACATGTCTGGATTTGAATATGGCCCTCAGCAAAAAATAATAATAATTGCCCACCTCTGCTCTAACTGTACGTCACTAAACGTCAAGTTCTTTGTGTTTTTTTTTTTGTAAACATCTTCGCCAAACTAGTTTTAGTCCTGTCAGTGCTCAGATTCCCTGTTATTAATCACTGTAAAAAGTGTACCAATAGCCAACTCATACTACTACTCAGACTAATTTTGATTTCAATAACTCTGCAGATACAGGTCTAGCATCTACCACCTGCTGGCACTTTTTTAACTACATGTCATAAGTGAGTTTTATTTTTTTTGTAAATGAGCAAATTTTGTGTTTACTTGAGTCCATCGTAGACCCGAAAGAGGCACTCTGATTGACTGCGCTCAGTGGGTCCTCCACAATTTCACTTTGGCGTATGACAAAGATGAATGCACGTGGATATTAGCGATATGCCAAAAGATTTGTGAGAGCTAGACAGATTTAAAGACCTACTTCCTCCTCCCTCCTAGTGTGAAAATCAGGTAACCCAGATTAAAACTGCAGTTATTCTCTCTACACATACATTTTGCTAAGATAAACTAAAACAAATACCATCACTATACTATGCAAAGTAGTTTAAAAACCCCCCACATGTATAATATAGACCCTTTCATTTCTGTGTTAACGATTTTTTTTGCATAAATTTACAATAAGACTGTTAGACATATACCCATATTTGAATTATTCCCACTTCTTTCCATTTCTATGTGCTAATGTTGTTGTGCAAAGCCAGAGTACATTTGAGCTAAACTGTATACATTTAAATGACTGGCAGTTGGACAGTGGCGGCCTCTCAGGGGTCAGACTTTTGCCAGTATTTTTCCATTAGGTACACACAGGGAACAATATCTCCCTACCAGGAATCCAGCACTTAATTAGCTCAGGAGAGAAAACAATAATAATTACAGCTTTAATGAGGTAAATGTGGTTCAGATTGCACACAGCAGCGATTGTGCAGGAGAGGGTATTAGAGGACATTGTCCAGACCCCAGCAGTGAGTTTGTGACTGTTTAACCAATTAGAGCCAGTCATTATATTTTACTGTATTTCAGTAACAGAGGTAGGTTGAGATCTACTTGAGTAACACATCTTGGAATAGCACAGTACTCCTTAAAGATGCACAGCGTACGGTAATTATTTCTAGAGGAGGGTCCGCCACCTGCTTGTCTCCATGGATGTAACTGAATTGCCTGGAATGTTTCATAGTGTAGCATTAAACGTGTCTATCTCCATGTGCGACTCACAGAGAGAATACGTATTTTTCAAGCTAGATATAAGGCAGTGGCCACCAGCAATCCGACCAGAACTGAAGAAGCGGCTTGGATGAGCAGCGAAACGTCTTCACTCCTGCAACGATTTGTCCAGTTGACAGATTTAAACTTCGTCTTTTGCTACGGATCAGACCTGGACGACTGAGGGTTTGCACAGACATATTTTTCAAGGTGTTTTTGGACAATACAAACATCTGAAGTGAAATGAATGCAAGACAGAGAAGTTTAATGCCATACTGAGGAACATTCCAGGCAAAGCAATGACATCTCCATTGAGCTTTTCAGTGCACCTTTAACATATTGCATTTTTTTTTTTTTAATAATTTCTTTTTTATGTTTACTTTGTGGAAATATTCAGAAATGCGGACCAAAGATTTTGACAAATTCTTGCACTTGACCAACAATTTAAATAACTTTCATTTCAGATGTATTATCTTGAATACCAACACTATACTTCAGTACAATTACCTTCTCTACCTGCTGCGCCATAACAGCTCCTGTCACAATTGATTGGATGATTTTATTAGCTTTTAGCATAGCAGTAAATCAGCACTGCGTTAGCCACCTGATCCGTGCCAGACACATATTTTTAGTCCAGTTTTCTTTCACTGCTAGCTCCAGCGCCAGATAATCTTCCTTTTCCTGCCCGCGTTATTCGATCAGTACTAACAAACAGCCACAAATACAGTTAGGCTGCATATGGCTGCGAGGCTATGGAAATAAGTGGGTGTGGACGGTGCCAAGATACTCCCAAGGATTTGAGGAATGCCCGTACCATGCCTTAGGGGAGCCTCTTTGCTTTGATTGCATTACGACTTCATTATGGAGTTAGTTAGCTTTTAGAATAATATTTGTAGCGCAGGAATGTGTCTCAGTTACTGGTCTTTTTATTATTAGGCTGAAGTAGTGAAATAAAATCCAGCAGCTTATATTGCCATTTGAAAAGTGCAGTGCCGCTTTGGAAATTGGGTTGAAAATAGTGATGGGCGATACCAGTGATTTTTGTTTCGATACAATACCATGTAATACTATAGCAAGTACCGCAAAGTCAATGAGTGTTTTATTAAAATAAACCGAAACTCATTTACTAAACATACTTTTACATTGGTGTAAATGATCTAAAAATGTCATATATGTGCAGATAACCTAAAATGTTAACAGTGAAATTCCAAATATTACTAAAAAAATTGAGAAATATTTTTTTTTGCACGAGAATCAATGCTTTGCGATACCTCAGCCAGTATTGATATTGACATTTGGTATCGATTTGCCCATCACTAGTTGAAAAGGTTTAGATATTTGTGCCACGCCCCCACAAGTCCAGTGCATTCTGAGTTCCATTGAAGTGTAAAGTGCTTGTTCTATTAAATAAAATCAAAGTCAACGAGATGCCGTAGGATTGTAAATACAAAGGAGGCTAGAATTCTGGAAGACTTGAACGCAGTCTTTAGGTCCCGTTCCAAGGGATGAGGTTGTTTACATACAAGTCCCTCTCTCCTGTAATTGTCCTTTTTTTCTGACATCATCAAACGGAGACATCAAGGCCCCTCGTCGATGCTGGCGCCCATACGCTTCTGGATGGTGATTCTACGCATGGAGGGCTGGGACGTCAGCTCGGGTTTGGGTTGGAACTGCTCCTTCAGGATCCGCAGCACGTTGTCCATTTTCTGGTCCATTTGATGCACCTGGAGACAAAAGGCAGACGGGTTTGTGTCACAGTAATGAATAAATAAAATATGCAAAATATAAATAAAGTAAAGTAAAGTAAAGTAAAGTAAAGTAAAGTAAAGTAAAGTAAAGTAAAGTAAAGTAAAGTAAAGTAAAGTAAAGTAAAGTAAAGTAAATAAAAGTAAAGTAAAATAAATAAATAAAAAATAATAAATAAATAAAAATAAAAAATAAAATAAAATAAAATAAATAAAATAAAATAAAATAAAAAAATAAAATAAAAAATAAAATAAAATAAAATAAAATAAAATAAAATAAATAAAATAAAAAATAAATAAATTAAATAAATTAAATTAAATGTGAAATCTGAACTGGACGCACTAGCCAAGGCACTGGTTTTGACTCCAACTTAAATATTGAGCTCTACAACTGTAAAGTCACTCAAATGGGTGTGGCATACTAGTAGTAAAATTCAATCATATTGATTCAGACCACAGTTGATCATATTCACTAAAGAAAAGGCTTGAATACTACCAAATAATGATTTCCACCATACTGAAAAAACATACTAATAACAAAACTTAAACTACACTGATGTATAGTGCTTTTGAACAAGGAATAATAATAATAGCTTTCATTTTGTCATCTGAAACAAACATTTTTCCTTAGTGGTCCACAGTTAATACATACTATCGGGCTAAGGGCAAAATCTACTTTGGGCACCCATATATGCCAGCTCATAGTGCTGATTCTTGCTCACCAGTTTGTATGGGTATCATTTTTTCCTGACAAACCTACCCCTTACTTTGAACGTAAAAACCTGAGTTTTTAAAAGCACTGGTTAACATAATTTTTACACCTCAACAAAGCTTTAACCCAAACTAGACAAGCATGACGAAACCTAAGAATGCTTTTGTCTCTGTCCTCTTTGAGCTGGTCCAGAATGACAGAGCAGTGTAATGACACGTTTGAGTGCCCGTCGCCGTCTACCTGCCAAAGCCCCTCATTACACACAGTACACAGACAAACACACACACACTCACACACACACATGATGAGAGGTAGACACTGGTGTTTACAGGCAGACCATGGTAAACACAGGTGCGTCAGTCAACTACTACCTTAACACAATGGTAAAGCAGACACAAGACACAAGAGTTCATTTGCAAAAACTTATATTTAAGTTTGGGAAATTTCAATTTTTTTCTACATATACAGTGTCATTAATTTAAAAAAATTTTTGACTTAAATTGATCAAAAAAGGATGGAATATATTTTATTGCAATAGAATAGACATCAATAGACAAAACAGCTGGGCCTATGCAAAAAGTGAATTGTCTTTGGCCATTACAAAGGCACTTGTTTTTACACATGAAGTGGTTCTAATGTTTGCTATATAAATTACTTACGTTTTCCGTAAACGGGACAGAACTGTATACATACAATGGCCGGTACATGCAGGTATAGAGTTTTCTGTATATTTTCTAACAATGTAATTTTTCTTGGAGGAGCATTACATTTTTGAGAATAATGTAACTTATGCAGTAACATAACTTGCAAACTGTCTTGCAAAAAACTGTTCATTATTCTGTTGGTCTTTGTACATTAAATCAGGCCTCTTTTGTGGACTTTTTTTAGCAGCTCGCTGTTTGGGGCTCATGTCAGCAGTGAACAGAGTCATCCCTCAGTGAAGATCTATCAGCTGCACAGTAAACTGTACCACCGCTTCACTGTGATGTAGAATATTTCACTTTGCAAAGGATTTACAAAGTATTGATCTGGACTTCTGAAGCCTTTCATCCAAGAAGCTCTGTTTACTTCACATATGTCATCTTTTACTTTTCAAACCAGTTTTGCAACACAACGCAACAGGTAAATACACATTTCTCAAACCTAAAGGGTATCCCTGTATCACAGGATGAATTAACTTGTCAAGTTCAGCCCTGACAAAACCCAGATGAAACCTTAGACCTGCAGTGATGTCACTACAAACTATTTAGCCCCACGCAAATCCATACCTCCACAGTTTGTGTGTACACTTATGACCACAGGAGGGGGCGGGGCCAAAGTGTACACACACATCCACAGGAGGGGGAGTGGCTCCTCCACAATGCACACAACAACTTCAAAGGCCTTCAGTGCATCTCTGTGTGCAGCCCTGGCCTTTGTTTTACCCCAGCACTTATCTAGTTAGTCCTCCTTACTCAGCAGCAAAGACACACACATGCACCAAACCCACTGGCTCCAAAAGAGAAGAGAAAATGATAAAGACGTGTTTCATAAATCACAGGCTAAAGAGCAGAGGACATCAAAGAGACACAACATGTTACGCTCCACTGGCCCTGTGTGTGTGTATGTGTGTGTGTATAGAACAGATAATCACGGCCCCACTTGCTTTGGCACGGCACATACATACTTAACATCTATGACTTTTTGAAAGGCTTGGAGGAGGAATGCCTTTTGGTTCTCCTGAGCTTTTAGTGCGTGAGCGTGATGGTCCAGACATCTTTATAGCAAACCCAGACATTTACTGCCTATTATTGTTCTTGAAGTATGAGGCATTTGTGAAGGAATGAAGCAGGAAGATTGCAGTGTGTTCAAGACTGCATTTATTTATAAGTGGTGATGATTAATTTTTAAATCCTGGATAAAGTATGTAACCTTTCCGGTATAGTGTATATCTCCACAAAATGTTGTGTCTGGATATTTCAACAGAATGTTATCACACATGTCTATCTTGCATTAAATTACAGTTAAAAGACAGATGATAAACATGCATTCTTGCTGTAAGCTGACTCGTCTCTCCACAGATCTGACCTGCAACTTGACCAGGTGGTGATTTTCTCCTTGGAAATTGGAAACAAATGCTATACTGTAGAACTATCTTGGAAAAGAAATAACATCTACATGGAGAAAAGCAAGTGGCAGACCCTCCACCACAAAAATTCCATAGTGCGGCTATAAGCAAATAATAAAGACATGGATATATCTTATATAACTTGTGTCAATAGGGGATCGATGGAGACATGAATGCACTGGTGTATCCTACTATTTCAGTAAAATTTAAGATGAATCAGTATTGTTTACGATAACCTCTATTAAGTGTAGGTTAAAGTGTGTATGACAGGTTAAACTACTTATTTCACTAAAAAAGTACATTACATTTTGCTTATTTTTTCTAGTTTCTCGTGAATTTTAGTTTTACTTCCTGGCTGGACATGAGCAGCATGTGTGACCTCTGCAGATGTGTTTCCAGAACTGTTACCTAGCAACCATAGTATACACCAGGGTCAAAGATAATCAAATTTACACAACAGCTATGATTAGACAAATAAAAATAAATCACAACACATTAATGTTGTTAAATGAAAGTACAAGCTCCAAGAACTTGTGCATTTTTGGTGATAATGGCATAGGTAGAGGTATTACGTATAACTCACCACTATGCTATGTATGTATATGTATATGTGTATGAATATCTGTATGTATGTATATCTATATGTATATATATATGTGTATATTAGAGTTTATTTTTAAGTATATTTCTTAAATTATTTCTAGCTATTTATCTATTATCTTGTTTTATTGCATGTACGATTTTCCTTCTGTTCTCTAACTGTGCGGTGCAATATTGGAATTTCCCCACTGTGGGACTAATAAAGGCATATCTTATCTTATCTTATCTTACTTCTTATAATTTTCTTCTCAACTTTTTTCCAACAAACTGACACTTAACTGCCGTTAAACTATGATAAATATTTACCACAGGTACTGTCCCACCAAACCAACTCATTATTAGAAAAACATGAAAACCTGTCATATGCACTTATGGGCAAAACAAAGAAGCTTGTTTGCTGATCTCCAAGTGCTTTCCTCTCTGCTTGTACTGTGACCTAAATAGTTGCACTAAGTCGACAAAGCACGTGCTGGGTCCGGATGAAGCTTAGGGAATAATAGACTATCATAAACATGTTGGCCCGTAATCTACAGATTTCTCAACATTCTCCTCAGGGCTTAAAATGGATCAGAAATTCCTCCCGCGGAGACTTTGAATGCAGCAGCCCCGGAGACCTGTGAGCGGACAAGGAAAACATATTAGGCTGACGCAGGACACAAGACTTATTTATCGCCACTTAACCGAGGGCCGGAGTGAGGAGAGGGGAGGGGGCAGAGGAGGGGGCAGGGGAGGGGGTAAGGGATTGTGTAAGGGCCGCTGCTGTTTTAATGTACAGTGTGTCGCAGTGGGACGTTATGCAGAGGTGGAAAAATACTCCAAAATTGCAGCTAGAAATACTGTTACAAATAATGGTACTTCTTGACTTCAAAATGATGATTATTAGTACTACTATTACTAACTACTAGTATTACTTTGACAATGATTAATTCTAAGCTCAAAACAGTTTTGTTTAAATGTGCATATGACTGCACTCTTGTTAATTTTAAAAGATTATGTGTGTTTATTTATATTTTGACATGTTGTATTGTGATTCTAATGTCTTTCTTATTCCGTAAAGCACTTTGAATTACTTTATGTACAAATTGTGCTACAATACCTCACCATTATAGATGGAATGAAAAATTAGGATTGTTGTCATAGTAACTGACAATATAAACCAAACTATTATACATGTTTTAGATTGTGAAAAGTCCTCAAAATGTCACCTGTAACATGAAACTGAAGCATTGAATATTACTGTGTGCCTCAAATAAAACATGCGACGTAAAGTTGTGAAGTGACTCTGCTAAACTTTGTATTGAAACTTATCTCCACGGAGTCAAGGAGGTGATGCCACCAGGCCAAGTTACATGTCAGATCTGTGGACAGGCAAGCTAGTTCATAGTAAGAAGTTTGTTTTTCAAGTTATTTCTTCTTGCAAAAAAAACACTTGCAACTGAGTGAAGGCAATATACAATAGACAACTTGGTGTACTGTACAACATTCCATGCATATAACATATTCATGCAGACAAGCAGGTAAACCTCACAGAAAAGTTACATAATGCACCTTTAAACTACATATTTTATCACATTAAAAAGTCAAACATCAAACTTCGCAACCAGCCAGAAATGAAGCAAAACAGGAAATCTGTAACTAAAATATCTACCTACTTCATAAATGCATAGGCCTAGTTCAGTGAGGTTACAACTGGTTTAGAAAGCTTCAATGTATAAATAAGTAATTTCTAGGAAAGAATAACCAGTATAGTTTTGTGAATTCATTCATCAGCTGTTCTGAGCTCTCTATACCTTCTAGCCACCCTCCAGGCTGCAGCTTCACTGTTATGCAAATATGCAGCCATAGCTCTTGTATACAGCAGCCTCTCCATACAGTTCCTCATGGCTGATATACTTTCTTCCTGTATTTGTTTGACTGTACATTGTCATGATTTGTGTGACTTTTCCTTTCTCGACATGTGACATCGCTTCGCTGTAATTTACGGCAGCTCTTGGCAATTGGAGGCCTCTGTGCTATGTAAAACCCTACAGTCTGATACGTGCTGCCAGTAAATGTGTATCTTATAGCGTAGATTAGTAGCAATGTTGTAAAAGTATGTAGTACAGAAGGTTTGTGCTGGTAAAGTAATAGTAGTAGTGCTGATGCTAGTGTTTTGACCCATATAACATGAAATGACATGTGATTTTTCAGTTGTCCCTCTGACCATAGAAAACACATGGGAGCAGTCACAGCACTAGGGACTTCCCTTATTCACCGTTTTAGACAGTGGGCATTTAAAACTACAGCCTGCATGGCAATTGTAATACTACTAACATACAAGTGTACACAATTTTAAGCTTTATTTTATTTTACCTTGAGATAAAATCACTTTTTGAAGGGACAATTGGGCAAAAGGCACCTCAGCAGAAAGAGTAAACCATATTTATTCTAATGCCAAATAGGCCAAATGCTTTAAATCAATAAATAAATAAATCAATAAATAAAAGTAAAAAAAAAAAGTACGTAAGTAAAGTAAGTAAGTAAAAGTAGAAAGTATTTTACTACTATTTTATTTTTAGTTTTAGGCTAGTGTAATTTTCTATACAATTTGGAGCAGCTATAATAATGTACAAATGTTGCTATAACGTAATTATACAAAAAGTCATCTTTAGGAGTTCAGCCTCCTATTGCATGCAACATTTTGAGGTATTTTTTTCCATTCAGAAGATATAATATTATGTTGTTAATATTGTTAGTCTCTATGGCAACAGTCCTAATTATTCGCAGCTTTCATTCTTGTACACACATCACATTCAGAATTGGGACTGAACTTGCACTAAACAGATACAAACCAGAACTACAACAGTACCAAAGAAAGTTTACATCAGGACTAAACTAAGATCAAACCAGAACCAAACCAGGACAAAAGCAGGATCAAACCAGGACCAAACCAGGAACAAACCAGGATCAAACCAGGACCAAACTAGCACCAAACCAGGACCAAACCAGGGCCGAACCAGGACTAAACCAGGATCAAACCAGGACTAAACCAAGATCAAACCAGGACTAAACCAGGATCAAACCAGGACCAAACTAGCACCAAACCAGGGCCGAACCAGGACTAAACCAGGATCAAACCAGGACTAAACCAGGATCAAACCATGACCAAACCAGGACCAAACCAGACCAAACCAGGATCAAACCAGGACCAAACCAGGACCAAACCCGGACCAAACCAGGACCAAACCAGGATCAAACCAGGATCAAACCAGGACCAAACCCAGACCAAAGCAGGACCAAACCAGGATCAAACCAGGACCAAACCAGGACCAAACCAGGATCAAACCAGGACCAAACCAGGACCAAACCAGGACCAAACCAGGACCAAACCAGGACCAAAGCAGGATCAAACCAGGACCAAACCAAGACCAAACCAGGACCAAACCAAGACCAAACCAGGACCAAACCAGGACCAAACCAGGACTA
Source organism: Periophthalmus modestus (assembly GCA_019594935.1). Classification (NCBI taxonomy): domain Eukaryota; kingdom Metazoa; phylum Chordata; class Actinopteri; order Gobiiformes; family Gobiidae; genus Periophthalmus; species Periophthalmus modestus. Next base: position 20,854,871 of record JAIEZT010001390.1, on the reverse strand, counting down.
AACCAGGACCAAACCAGGGCTAAACCAGGACCAAACCAGGTCCAAACCAGAACCAAACCAGGACACGTGTGAATGGCCCTGAATGTAATAATAGCAACAAGGATAATATACCAAATAACCAACCAACTCCCGATAGCAATATACCACTTGTGGAACAATATGGTACGTGCTTGAACTGAGTGAGTTATGGATACGTGACTTTTGCGGACAGTGATGGAGGCGCCTCGGAGCTCCTATTCTCAGGCCAGCCTTCCTGGACCACGTTCTTATGGCTCCCTAGGGTGGGCCCTTTGTCGTCTGGTACATAAGAACAATAGGAACAAATAGCACAGTAAATATGTAAACACAAATGGCTTATAAATATGTTTGTTTCACTAGATCACAGGACACACTCCACATTAAGAGTCCATATATTTAGTCCATTCATTGATGAAAACAGTCTATTGTGTTATAGCAAAAATGAAAGAAGCTGAACAGTATGTAAATGTCAGAATCAATTAGTAGTTGCCTTAAGTTTGTTACAAGGTAATGCTTTTTCATTTCAGTTCCACAATGTGTTAGAAATTAAAGTAATATTTTAGAACTTGTATTTTAACTATATTCATTTGTCCTTGCATCCACTTTTAGTTTGTAAATTCTTTGTTGAGAATGGTTTTAAGCTTCTAAGCAGTTAAATGGATAAGAGGCAGAAGCTGGCTTTTGCTGATAGAGCGATTCATACTGCCATCTGTTGGGCAGTGTAAAACCTGAACAAATCCTACAGCAGTTGAGACTCCAAAATATATTTAAATACTAAAAGTAAAGCGTAAGAAATAAGTAGAAAATAAAATATGCCATGTATGTTTGTGGAAAGTAACAATAATTTACAGTATTTTAAAGGCAGTTGTTGTTCCCGGGTACATTTTCTTACATAGATAGTCTTATGTACTTTGTTAAGGTGCTCTTGTCTCCATGGAGATGCGAATGTATTGCCCGGAGTGCTCCAAAGTATGAAAATCAACATATCTATTACCGTGGAGACAAGCACGTAACATCACTAGGCAAAGTTACAGGTCAGATCTGTGAAAAAGTGAACCCACTCAGATTAAGAAGGCATGTTAAAGATATTTTTGAGTAATAAAAACTGCTGTTATTAATGTTTAATGCCATAACGTGGAACATTCCAGACAAATCTTCATGAAGACAAGCAAGCGGCAGACGTTCCATTTGCAAGGTTACATAGTTCATCTTTAACAAATATGGTGAAGTGACACTATTTCTTTCTAATGTAATTTGAGTACTTCTTCAAACTCCACTAGTTAGAATGTTGGACAAATCCTGGCTTGACTACTAAACAGACAGATCACCATTTGATTGTCCCTGTACATTTGGGAGGGGGGGCATCACAAACCTCTAAATGGGACTGTCGCCGCGTCTTTTGTCCCACTGCTCGGTCTGACAGGCACTTTGAGAGACAGGAGCAGACAGGAGCAGACAGGGAGGTTTGGGCAGAGGTGCAGCCGGGCCAACAGCCACACAAATTAGCTCAGGAATGTGTTGGTGCCATGTGTCTGACAAGGCTTTTTAGCTACACTTAGACAATAATGCCACACAGTTTTCCAGTTGGTATAAAGTATAGTGTTTAATGTCCCACTGGTGTAACAAATGTGTAGTTTTCAAATTGCATCGGAGTAAACGCTGCTATTATGTTCATTAGCAGTGACCTTTTGGTAATGAGTCAAATGAATGAAGTTTAATTTGCCAGTTTAAGTCAGTTAGTTTACTTACATCATTAATAGAGTACTGTGTGTCTGTGCTACTCAAGCTAATAACTTTAGGCCCAGAAGAGGGTTATGGAGTTGGACTGAAACATGCACTGCGTAACTTTTCTTATTGAGAAGAAGAGAAGCATCTACCATCTTCTTGTATTCTTGGAGAAGCTTTGCTTGGACAGATTCAGAGTATGGCATTAAACCTATCTATTCTTCATTTATTTATTACAGGTTTATTAAATATCTCTTGAAAAAGACGCTTCTTGCTATAGTCAGGGATGCCTCTCCACAGATCTGACCTGTAGCTTGGCCTGGTGGTGCCATCTGCTTGTCTTCAAGGAGATAGAGTGTCACTTGAATGAAGAAAATGACGAGATTAGCATTAGCATCGCTAGCATCACTAGCATCACGCACGCACGCACACACACACACACACACACACACACACACACACACACACACACACACACATACACAACTTTAACACACACACTTAATGAACTTTAACAGCACTTAACATTTACTATTAATGGATGTGTTGGAAGCCATTTTGAGGAGTCATTTTGTATTGAATTGTTTCATTGCTTTTCATCACTGACTTAGGGGTGGGCAAAATTTTTGACACACGGCCAATGGGTTCAAAAATTTGACAGTGGAGCCGGGCCAGGATATATATATGTATATATTACATTCAAGATTTGGCCCGTAACATGTAGCAAAGTGTGAATATGCAAGGTTCATTGTACAGGCTGGATTAATAAACTCAAAGGGCCGTGTGTGGCCCCTGGGCCGTAGTTTGCCCATGTCAGGTCTGACCCCATGGATACTACAGGCACCACCACTTTATAAGACTTTAACTAGCCTTAATAAAGAATAAACAAAGACTTCATATTTCAGTAAAATGTGTCTTGCCCCAGTAGATATAGTCAATAAGTCAAAATAAGTATGCCGTGTTATCAAATTATAAAGCACTTTATTGTCAGAGAATCAGAAAGCATGAACTTAGTATTGCTGTTTGTTGTTAGCTTTACCTTACCAGCAAAACTCCGCTCTGACCTCTGAAAGTTATGAAACCTATAAACTCATTGTGGTGAATAATTAGGATGCTCGTAATGCATAACGTAAGTGAGGAATAACTTTTTTGTTTAAGACTGTAAAAATCTAATACAGCGCCTTCATTCATGCTTTATTAAGGCTAATTAAAGTGTAGTTATAAAGTAACATTCTCTGCCTGTAATGCATTGGGGTCAGTTCAGGTAAACCTCCGTGCTTGGGTGGCTCTCCCTGACGCTGCCTCACTTCTCTTACACACACACATGCACACAGCACAGACACACACACACACACACACACAGAACTCAGAGTTTCAGCCCCAACACAATGGACAAAGCATCCGAGGAGATGGGTGTGCGCTGGCCTCACTGGTGGTCCAATAACAAGCTAGCATTACACGGAGGTCATCTTTATCATCCCTGGAACGGCCCCGCTGAATGGGGAGAAGGACTGGCGTGGAGGGTAGGGGGACAGAGGCCACGAGCGCAGAGTCAAGCCAGAAAAGATTTGTAAAAAAGACCAGAGAGAAAGGGAAAAACATTGCAGAAGGAGGAGGAAAATCAATGACAGCTTTTGTGTGTGTGAGAATGCATAACACAGGGGAAGGCCCACGCTCCCACACACGCACTAGCATCAGAAGGACAAATGGGACTGGATGGTATGATAAAGGAATGAAGAAAAGATAAGGAAGAATTGGTAGGAGTTTTTAGATTCACTGTTTAAACATACTGCATACTTTCCTGGTAGAAAATGAAGTTTGTTGTCCAATTCCATTAGTATAGTAGGAATAAGGGCTGAACAATTTTGGAAAACAAATATCTACAAAAAGTATGTGATTTATGTTTCAAAACAGAATTCAGTTCACAGTGCACATTTTAAACATATCCAGTCGCGTTACCAGTACAGTTTGTAACGGTCTAAACTGGGTCAGCAGCTTTTGGGAATACAAGATATAAATGACCTAACTGGAACTTTTGTGATTTGATAATTGTGTCAATACAAGAAAGAGGTAAAACTCAAAGAGGAAGTGCACTATTTTATTGCTTTTCCTGGAATGGCATTAACCTATATTGCATTTTCTGGATGAAGATGTTAGTGGGGTTGCCTGTCCACAGATCTGAACAGCTGTAACTTGGTATGCATGGCCACACCTGCTTGTCTCTGTATAGATAGATAAGTTTAATGCTATACTGTAGGTGGATTTTTATAGGCAAAGCAATAACATCTCCAATAACAAGGTCAAACTGTTTAAATAACACATATCTTAGTAAAACCTCACTTCAAAAAAGCGTAAAGTGTAAAGAAGTAAAGATTTGCCTTAAACTGAAGTGTAGCCAAGCTGAGTTACAAAAAGCTAACATGACAAGTGAGTGGATGTGAGTGTCATGTGTACTGAGATGCCACCCGCACGAGTAACCAAAGCTCTCCACCATGTCCTCTGGTGCCAACTGCAACCAGAGCCACTGCTGCCCGAGTCCACTGCGGAGCCGAGCCGTGCCAAGCAGAGGGGATCAACTTTTACACTGCCCTGTACAATATGCTCTTTGTTTTTGGAGAAAAGGTAGAGATCTGGGAGAGGACGTGGATCAGAGGAGGACAATGGAGGAAGAACTAACAAGTGAAATCAGGAAAATTGTGGTTAAAATGCACATGACAGGTTTTCATGTTTTTCTAATTATGAGTTGGTTTGGTGGGATAGTACCTGTGGTAAATATTTATCATAGTTTTAAAGCAGTTGAGTGGCAGCTTGTGGAAAAAAGTTGAGACGAAAAGTACAAAAATACAGGAAGTGGCGGTGAGTTCTAAAAGGAATACGTCATCAACATGGAAAAAAAACAACATCCAAAATGTAGGGAGAGTGCAAACAAGCCAGTTTAAACCTTAACAAAATAAAGGGGTTGCTGTTAATCATAACTATAGCAATTTTTTGGCCCTTGTTGACATTATGGTTGCTTAGTAACAGTCATGGGATCACCTCATATCTGTACAACCAGGAAGTAAAATTATAAACTTCACCGGATTTAAAAATTAAGAAAAGGCTAGGCAAAAGTTTTAGTAAAAATACAATTATGTTGACTGTGTTTTGGTGAGTCTAGTGCACTTTAAGTTTTAAATGCAGCGGAAACAGTGCCGGAGCACCTGACGCACATGATAAGTATCAAGAGCTATGCCACGTGCCGCTAAAGTGCAGCCAAAGCTCTCTGTGGAGGAGGGGGGAGGAGGGACGAGGGGGGAGGAGGGAGTGCGGGCTAATCTCTCCTCTGAGTGGGAGTGCACTCAAAGCTGCTTTTGTTTCCGAGGGATACTTTCACGAGGACGCACAATCCGCGGCTACGTCCACTCTGCGCCCCTCCTCCCTGTGGTCCTCTCTGGGTGTTTATCATTTGGATGGACGCAGCCAAGGATTCAGAGTATTTTGCACACCACTCTGTGTATCACAAGTTTGTTCTAACTACTTTCAAGCACACATGCAACAGTTTACTTAATCAAATCCTGTGTTACGATAAGACAGTTCATCTTTTGTCTGTTGGCTTTCCAGAACAGTAATATGATCAATGCTCAGTATGAGCTAAGTTTCATTCAATTTCATCCAGTGACAAATTACAGATGGCTAAATAGCTTTAAAGAGCCAGAATTACAGTTTGTAAGTACCAATGTTAGTGCCATATGAACCATCTCACACTCTGAGGACTTCAGGGACTGGCCTTCTGCTGGTGCCCAGAGTCAGGACTAAACACGGGGAATCAGCGTTTCAGTTTTATGTAGCTAAAACCTGGAACAGTCTTCCTGAAGATGTGACACAGGCCTCTACTTTGACAATGTATAAAGGCTCAAAACATTTCTTTTTAGCTGTACTTATGATTGAAAGGTTTTTATTCTGCACTCTTCTCTTTTAATGTTAATTTTATGATAATTATTTGTGATTATTTATGTTTTGATGTGTTGTATTGTGATTTTAATGTCTTTCTTATTCTGTAAAGCACTTTGAATTACTTTGTGTACAAACTGTGCTATACAGATAAACTTGCCGTGCCTTATTATTCAATACATTTACAGTAATAATTATGTCTTATAGAAGAGCAATCTTCTGGGGCAGAGAGTACATTTAGGAACAGCTTCTCAAGGAGTTGTAACACACAAGCACTTAACACTTTTCTGTGCAATCCAAATGTAAATACAAGGACAAAAATCTCACAAGGTCATTTGTTGTAATTTTGTCCCAGGAGATCTTGTGGGAGAATGTTACAATATTAAGTAAAAAACACCCACTTTTTCTAAATTAGGAAGTTGGCCATAAATAGCAAGGTAAAGTAAATGCACCTACACTTGGCAGGCCATCTAGAGCCTTGATGGTCTTTTATAATCATTTGTTTAGACTTGACTGAGAGAGAATCGTGTGTGGTACAGACACTTATGGTGCTTTGTGTTTGGAGACATCCATTGGGACTGACATGCTTTGAGTTTCTATAAGAGGTATAGATTGGCACTTAAAGTAAATTATGTTACAAACAAGCTTCATGCAACTTTAAATATTTGTAACAACAAAAGTGACTTGACGCCATAGTTCATTTTACGTACAAAGACCTATGTAGACAAGTTTTAAAAAGGCACACAGATGTCTCATTGAATACACAACGAAACACAAGTCAAATGTTAATTAGCCTACATTTTAACAGCAACTAATAAAACATGTACCCAACCTAACCTATGAAAACTTCTAGCACCTTTAGTTACTTAGGACCTGTCATCACGTGAGACCGGGGTATGGGGGAGTTGATAAAATGCTTTTCAGTCCATAAAGGCCGTGCAGTCGACACGCAGGGGCGGAGGAGGAGGAGGTGGGCTAAGGTGGGGCAGCAGCAGCAGCAGTTGCCTGGTGAACATTTGTCCCTCGCAGACAGCTGCTCGTGATTAGCTGCTAACTGGCCCCTGGTGTGGTGGCCCTCGGAGCAGACACGCTAACAACACGCTAACAGCACGCCTGTAACTCAGTCGTAAATGCACACACAAGATCCTAAAAGTACCAAAAACCATCTTGTGCATGGACAAAGCATTTGGAAGAGATGGAAAACGCCTGAGGAGTGTTTAAAAATCAACCTGTCCTGATGTGTAGGCAGTGATGGGAAGAATACTTTGAAAATATATTTAGTTACTGAATGCTGAATACCTGTTCCAGTTTGGTCCAGTCCAGTGTGGCTATGCTTCCATTGTAGGGAGTATTATATAGGTCTGTCACGATAACAAATTTTGAAGTGTGACACATTGCTGAGGTAAATATAGACGATAAACAATAATACTGAAACCAAAACATAAAGCAAAATTACCCCCCAAAAAGTATTCTAAATGTACAGAATTGTTATGTCTAGAATTATACCTCTGATGACGAAGCACAAGATAAGGGTTGAACTGACAGTGAGTGCCCTCGGTACAGCACAGAAATGGCATTTTCTAACACCTGTATTAAAATGTTACTAGGTATTATATTCTGAATACTTGGAATTCTTCTATAATATTTTGTTGTTACTTATATTTAGCTACTATATTACTTATTCCATATTTAGTGACAGTGTCAAAAAGTTGCAAATACCAGCAGGAGCTGCATTTTTTGTCTGTTATCACTGATGTCATGTCGGTGTGCAGCCTAAATTGCATGATCAAATATCACAATGTATTCCTGTAATTTTAGAAATGTAACTTCTGAATACCACCAAATGATAGTAACTGTACTATTAACTACTGTGAGTACGATAAAACCTTTTTTGTCCACTAAGTTACCTATCAGCTTGTAGCATGTCCACCCAATCACCTTATTCCAGAGAACTACCAAACCAGCTCAAATCATGCACGTATATATATATATATATATATATATATATATATATATATATATATATATATATATATATATATATATATATATATATATATATATATATATATATATATATATATCACAAATAAGAGTGAACCAGATTTTGATAAGTAGTTTGAGCGATTTGGCTGTTGTCAAATAAGCGTCTGGAGTATGTGGCGCCGCGCTCTGATGTGTGACTAACTGGGACAATGACAAACTGTACACGGGCCGTCCATAAAGCGCACACCTGTCCACTACATGAAAGAAACACTTGGACCAGCCCAATCTGCACAGGCCCATGAATCACCACTGATCCCGGGCAGACTTCAGTGTGGAGTGCATCAGGGTGTGGCAGACGTGGCACTCACACAGGGCAGTCTTTATAACCAAAACCCCCTCCTCTCTCTTCACTTCTCTGCCAGCTGCCACAAGCACCAAATGCCCCCCACCTCCGCCCTCTATAGCTCACACCACACATGCCCCGGCCTGGTACCCCCCCTCCCCCTGCACCAGGCGGTGTGGCAGCCAGCGTGGCATGGCCAGTCACCAGGGAGGTGCCATGTTACTCCGGCCGCTGCTGTAGGTCTCCCACACTGTGCCTTTGTTTCCAGCGTCAATAGGCCAGTCAGCCGCACGCACGTTATAAATGATGAGGGGTGTGCCAGCACCCTGGTCCGTGCTCCGGGCACTGTCTCAAACATATACTAATAGCATGCAGGTTTTTGACAAGTATATAGCAGGGAAGCTACAGTAGAAGATACCATAGAATGATCAAATAGGCACAAGTGTTGAGTGATGTGAATATGAAAATCATGATTCAGTTCACAGAGCATTTTAAGCCCTTATTCTGACCAGTCTCCACAAACTTGACTCCTTCCTTTCAGCTATAATCTTCCACAGTATGGCATAAAACATATTCATCACCATGGAGAATATGCTATGAAGTATGGTTTTAATTTTGTCAATTATTTCCACAATTTTGTCCTTCTCTGGGTAAGTTATTGGTTGAGACTACAGTAGCAATTGTGTACTTAGATTTTAGACCTATCCCTTATTAAAATCTGAAATAGTAGGTTTTCAGACCTGGTTTAGATCTGGTGGTACTTGGAAAACCAAATGTTTTTTTTAAAGCGGTAAGTGGTATGGGAGCTACTCTAAACTATACTTTTTATATTACTTTTGTTTGTTAACACTAGATAATAAATCATCTTAAATAGCATATAGCAACAGTCTAAAATTGCGAATTCAAGTTTTTAAATTCTATGATTTCTATAGAAAAAGTCATACAAAAGTGGGCATACACTATCAGACAAATCCATGCTCTCTATTTTGTTTATCTAATCGTGCTGTAGGGAGATCCCCACTCAAACCCAGCTGTCTGCTCCGTCCAGACAGCGGCTCGTGCCTAGTGCCTCAGCCCAGTGCGTGCCAGCTGATCGTGGGGCACAGTGACCCTCGGCATACCCCCTCCCTCCACGCTTTTAACCAGCCGCTGTCCTACATAAAGAGCCTTATTATATTATACACAACAGCTGGCCATACATGCAGACAGTAGAGCAAAGCAGAGGCAGACATGTTCATGATCTCTCTCCAGTTTCCAAATTTAGCCTCTCTTCCCGGCCCACTCAGAGCTTGTTTGTGTTATGGTGGTGTTTTCCCTGTTGAAAGATGCACCCCCGCGTACACAGGCATGCATCTGGCCCAGAGCAGACTGATGTTTGTTAACTTAAGGAAAATATGAGGAGAAGTAGACCAGAGATGCGTCGTTAGTTAGCTGAATTGGCTAGAGGATGATTTTGGGATGTTTTATTGGTCGAAACAGCCAGGAAATTTCTGTAGAGGTGTGAGGGAGTGCTCAAGAGTAGGAGCTTTTAAGAGGCTGTACCTATTTTTTCATGTCAAATTTCTCTCGCTCCAGGACAGATGAATTGTAAAAGAAGCTCTTAGGGTCAAAACGAGACCACTGTGTTCTGTCTTCATCTAATTATAAAGCGTTTTATCCTCTGCTAACCAGAAAATGAGCTGTTAGCATGCTAGTTGTTGTTAGTGTTAAAATTAAGGCAAAAAAAACGAGGTGAATACTTAGGTGAGAAAGTGTAGGTAGTGAGGAAAAAGTAGACCGCGGCAAACCGTTTTAAACATGACAATCCAATGAAATTCTAATTAAATTTACACAAAATAATATATCCAATGATGCGTCCAAACTGTTACTCTTAGTTGATTAGTAGTTTCCCCCCAAAATCTTACTTGAGTCATTTCTTGGACCACTACTTTGTACTTCTGCTTGAGTAATATCATTTTGAAGTGACAGTACTTTTACTTAACAACAGTTTTTGGCTACTCTCCCCATCTCTGCCTAATTCATGAAAAGTGTGTGAGAATGTCTGAATGAAACGCCATGCTTGTGGAATTACTAATGCTGGAGGAATGAGGCCGTGTTGCTGTACATTTGCCATTTGTGGAGCAGTGGTGTTATTGCAAAGGCACTCTTCAGAATAACAGCCTCTGTGTGATGAGCCAACATTCTTTAGAGATGAAGGCTTGCCTGCTTTAGAAGACCAAACAGATATGAGAAGGTTATATGCTCCCTGCTTTTGACAGACAGATAGATGTAAGATGTATAAAGAAATAATTATTGTGTTTGTTGTTTTAAGACATGCAAAATATTCATAAAAAGGGAAGGACACAAATCTTAAAATGTTGATTCTGACTGTTTTGATCAATCTCATTCTTGATTCTTCATTCATCTATGCCATATTAAAGACGCACACTTCCAGCTTGTGTCCATGGAGAGGTTATGACTGCCCGATTTTTCCACAGTATAGCATTAAACTAATCTATCTTGCATTTTTTTCAATGACAGATGTTTTCATTGTTACAAAATACAATGAAAAACATGCCAACTCACTGTGAGCCGCGTTGCTACTCCAAAGATCTGACAAGTAACTTTGTCTGGTGGCATCACCTATTTGTATCCATGGAGATAGATTAAATTCAGTTCAATTCAAGTTTATTTATATAGTGCATTTAAAACAATGTCAGTTGACCAAAGTGCTTCACGACAAAAAACAAATATAGAGAAAACCACGATACATAAGAAAAGAACAATAAAACACCAAGATATCCTGTCTAGCTAGTACTAAATGCCGGGGAGAAGGGGTGGATTTTCAGTCTAATCTTAAACTGTATTAAAGGCTGAGAGGATCTGACAGGCAGAGGGAGGCTGTTCCATAGTCTGGGTGCTGCCACAGAAAAGGCTCTGTCACCTCTGGTCTTGAGCCTGGCTTTGAGCACAGGCAGCAGGAGCTGGTCAGCTGGGTGGAGTAGAGGGCTGCAGTAACTCCCTCAAATCAAGCGGACCCAAAGAGTGCAGACTTTTAAACACAATCAGTAACATTCTGAATTGCACCCAATATGAAATAGGGAACCAATGCAGGTTGCACAGCACAGGTGTGATGTGTTCCCATCTCGCTTTTGTCAGCACACAAGCTGCAGTGTTCTGGATCTCACCTGCTGACAAAATCTAAGAGACTAAATGTCTATAATGACATACTGTGAAACAAGAGAAAAAGCAATAACATCTCCATGAAGACAAACAGGTGTCTAACGCTCCATCTGAAATGCTACATAATACACCTTTAATGTGTAAGGTACTTTACATAAGGTTAAGTGCTTTTAGTTTATTTTGCAGTAATCTAGTGTCTTTCTCTTGCCTCTGTAAAAAGTCCTTGAATTTCTTTTTGATAAAGCTATATAAAACATGTGCATTATTATTATTAATGCACTAATTTTAGTCCAGTTGACAGTATGAAAGAAGTTATACAATTTAAAATAATGCTAAGTCTCCCTTTTAACCACCCCACCAGAATTTAAGCATCTCGAGTATGTCAATAACAGCCCTACACTGGCATCTAGCTTTACCTTGTCTGGGGCCTTGGATTCCTCACAAGCCTGTAGCCCTAATCTGATCGTCCACACAGAGAAAGGCATTTAATCAGAAAATCAGTAACTACTTTCATTTTAGATTTATGGACAGGCACACACATAACTGCCTCCATATCTCCCCTCCATTACCTCGTCATTTGAGAAGGCCAATTGCTTCTTGTCATTAGGGTTTCAGTGCGCAGTTTGAGTGGGGGCTAGACACATAGACACACATACTGCTTATAAAGGCTATATACAGTATTTATGGGATTTTACATCAGTTTCAACAACATAGTGACTCATTTTGATTCACGGTCATGACCCATTTGGGATTTGTAAAGATTCGAGGGAACAATTCTCTTTTCTCTTTTTAACAGTAAGCCTCTGTGTAAAACATACGGTACATGCTTAGTATCAGGCAACTAGTGGTGACATATAGCATTACTGTATTATAGCTCAGCCTTGGAACAGTCAAAGTTTATTCTAGTTTGGGAATATATTCTTAGGAAAAGAGTCATTTATAAAGAACACGGTCAGGTTTATACACCAGCAAGACCAGTGAAGTGGTAACTAGTGTACTTAACTTAATTATAGTGAACCTAAAAACTTGATCTAAAACAGCAAATTTACAAAATGTACTATTTTATATTTACGTACTTTATAGTTTATGGCGAGTTTGAGAAACACATTTAAAAGATACATATTATGCATTGTTACTGACCTTTAAACATGCATGAGTACCTTGGCATCTCATGTTTTAGAAGTTAAAACGAGGTCTATGTTTAGAGAATGTTTACATCCGCTGTGCTGCCCCTACTTGGATTGTGTGTTAGTACAGCATCTACTGGCAGCAGGGGGAATGAATCATGGAAAAAAACAAAAACGATCCATTTATGCAACGTGACCTGCATGCTAATATAAGCAAGCAGCTGTAATGAACACTGCTGAGGATTTATGGACTTACAACCAGCACTTTCTGTGACGTAACAATCTGGGCAAAATTTAAACAGGTTTTCCGGTGATCTCTGAGGCTTGGAGGAAGAGGTCCTCGTAAACAGGATTAATGAAATAAGCAGGAATGCAACAAAATACAAGTCTAGCTATGTATTTGATGAACGGATGATGTTATATGGTTAAAAGCTAAAAAAAAAAAAATGTATATGCATCCTGTAAAAATTTAATTACTAGTCAGGTCACTTGTTACCATAGTTATTTAGCCCCAATCATGCAATGTAACATCATCTGGCTATCTAATAACTAACTTACTTGTATTTATTATTATTAGGCCCGAGCCGGAGACAACGTCCCGGCGAGGGACTCATTAAAACCGCGTCCGAAACGGGGAAAATGGCAAAATCAAGTGGTTAACACGCCCCGACATGCCAGTGAGTGGTGTCAAAAATTAGAACTCGCCAAGCTCTAAATGTCACCGAAGACCGCGAAAAAAAATAACGAAAGACGACTCGGTAGCGCCACCTCAAACTTTGATTTTCATGGGGCCTATGGGAGCCCGACTCGGAAAAAAGTTGACGTAAAAATCTGAAACTCACATAAAAAAAATAGAACATGTCGGGACATGACAAAAATGATATTATGGCCCCGCCCTAAAATGTACAGGAAGTCGGCCATATTGGATCAACCCCGGTGATGACAAAAGTGCACACCCTCACATTCAGGACATCTCCTCGCACAGTTTTTTCATCACAAACACTTCAAATTTGGCCAAAACCCCACGAAACCCATGTGAGATTAAAGATCATCAATTATATTTGAATATGACTTTGGGTGTGGTCATGGTGAATTTTATACAAAATCGCAATTTTTGGAATATTTCAATAAAATATTTCTCTTTCACATTTTTTGTTGGGGAAAACGCTAATACAGCGTTTATGCACATTTGTGAGCTGAACACAATGATATGCAAATCATGGCTTTATCTCACAAAATGACTCTCTAGCGCCCTTCAAATTTCATTTTCAAAAATTCATAGAAGACAATCGATTTGTCGTGGACTTGTGTGAAAAATTCACAGGGGCTTTATTTGTGATGGGGCACAATGTGAGAAAGTCACATGACTGTAGCTTTTATGGTTTAGGAGAAAAATAATGGGTCGAAAAAAAAAATTTCCATTATTAGGCCCGAGAGGAGGAGACAACGTCCCGGCGAGGGACTCATTAAAACCGCGTCCGAAACGGGGAAAAAATGGCAAAAATCAAGTGGTTAACACGCCCCGACATGCCAGTGAGTGGTGTCAAAAATTAGAACTCGCCAAGCTCTAATTGTCACCGAAGACCCCGAAAAAAAAATAACGAAAGACGACTCGGTAGCGCCACCTCAAACTTTGATTTTCATTGGGCCTATGGGAGCCCGACTCGGAAAAAAGTCGACCTAAAAATCTGAAACTCACATAAAAAATAGAACATGTCGGGACATGACAAAAATGATATTATGGCCCCGCCCTAAAATGTACAGGAAGTCGGCCATATTGGATCAAACCCGGTGATGACAAAAGCGCACACCCTCACATTCAGGACATCTCCTCGCACAGTTTTCATCACAAACACTTCAAATTTGGCCAAAACGCACTACACCCATGTGAGATTAAAGATCATCAATTATATCTGAATATGACTTTGGGTGTGGTCATGGGGAATTTTATGCAAAATCGCAATTTTTGGACAATTTCAAAAAAAATATTTCTCTTTCACACATTTTTTGTTGGGGAAAACGCTGATACAGCGTTTATGCACATTTGTGAGCTGAACACAATGATATGCAAATCATGGCTTTATCTCACAAAATGACTCTCTAGCGCCCTCTTCAAATTTCATTTTCAAAAAATTCATAGAAGACAATCGATTTGTCGTGAACTTGTGAAAAAATTCACAGGGGCCTTATCTGTGATGGGGCACAATGTGAGAAAGTGACATGACTGTAGCTTTTATGGTTTAGGAGAAAAATATTGGGTCGAAAATCAGTTTCCATTATTATTATTCTTATTATTTTTGCGGCCCCGCTTTAAAGCAACTTTTGACCCCCTGAACGTTAACGAAAACTCAATTTTATTGGACCCAAAATTCAAGTCTGGTGAAAAATTAATTATTTTCATGGTCAAAAAAATTAATGTTTTAAAATGACTCAATAGCGCCACCTCAAATTTCAAAATACATTACGGCAATGAGAGACCTTTTTCATCGTAGACAAATGAAATTTGGTACAACCATAGAACATGTCAAGACAAGTAAAAAATATTATTATGACCCCACCCTAAACCCTACAGGAAGTCGGCCATTGTGGACGGAATCCCATATTTTTGAAATTTTAACTCTCACGTTTGAATTTTTTACGCAATGGATTTTCATTCTAGAAACTTGGAAATTGGACAAACTGAACTAGACCCATGTGGGATTAAAGGCGACTCATTTGGATTTTTCTAAGTCATAAAATGTGGGTGTGGCCAGCCTGCAAAGAAAAAAAGCTATTTTTGAAGTTTTAAATTGCAAATAACTGAGACATGCAGTGTCCTATTTCCCGGCATTAATATACGTTTTGTTCAAAATGTTGATTTAAGTGCATAGATATACAATTTACATAAGTCACACATTACATTGCTCCACAGCGCGCCCCCATGAACTTTTGAATGGGACCAAAAAAATTACTTTGTCAAAAACATTTGAAATTTCGCATGGACATGTGGCTTGACATACTGAACAAAAAGCCAATGAGAACATACCTCTATTTGTAACTATGTTACCGTGGTAACGTCATAAATGTGTCATTGAAATGAATGGGGTCCAGAGTACTGGACTTTGTTGTCGACTAAATAGATGCTCTGCACTAATCCAACTATGACCTAAAATTCAAGGTTAGTGAAATATGTATTATTTTGAAATTTAAAAAAATTAATGTTGCAAAATGACTCAGTGGCGCCACCTCAAAAATCAAAATACATTACGGCAATGACAGACCTTTTTCATCGTAGATAAATGAAATTTGGTACAACCATAGAACATGTCAAGACAAGTAAAAAATTATATTATGACCCCACCCTAAACCCAACAGGAAGTCGGCCATTGTGGGCGGAACCCCATTTTTTTGAAATTTTAACTCTCACGTTTCTATTTTTTACGCCATGGATTTTCATTCAACAAACTTCCAAATTGGTCAAATAGAACTAGACCCATGTGAGATTACAGGCGACTCACTTGGATTTTTCTAAGTCATAAAATGTAGGTGTGGCCAACATGCAAACAAAAACAGCGTTTTTTTCAAGTTTTGAATTGCACCTAACGCGAACATGCAGTGGCCTGCTAACCGGCATTAATATACGTTTTGGTCACAATGTTCATCTGAATGTCATGATATACAGTTTACATAGCTGAGACAATCCATTGCTCCACAGCGCCCCCTTGAAATTTTGAATAGGACCCAAAAAATTTTACTCTTTCAAAAACATTTGAAATTTGGCATGGACATCCCTAGCCCCATACTGAACAAAAAAGCCAAAGAGAACATACCTCTATTTGCAAGTGTATTGCCATGGCAACGACCGATATTTCTCATTGAAATACATGGGTTTTGGTTAACTGGGATGAAAAAATGTACTTTGTCATAATTCACAGAAATTTGGTACACTTATTCCACTCATCATACTGAACAAAAAAGCCAATGAAGACATACCTCTATTTCGAACCGTGCAGACGTGAAAATGTCATAAATGCTCTCATTGGAATGAATGGAGTAGTATTAGTCAGTCGCTGATTTTGGTAGGAGGGGCGATGTAAGCGGGAACAAGAAGCGCGAACTCCGCGGTTGCATGAACCCCGCGGTCGCAAGGGTGGCGAGGGCCTTTATCACTGCTTGCAGTTTTAATTATTATTATTATTTATTATTTTGTGGCCGCTTCGAAGCCACTTTTGACCCCCTGAACATTAACGAAAACTCAATTTTATTGGACCCAAAATTCAAGGTTGGCGAAAAATTATTTTTTTGAAAGGTTGTTAGTAAAAATATTCAAAAATGACACGCTAGTGCCCCCTAACAACCTCCATTCATTTTTTGACAAAGTTTTTTCATAGACATTTGAAATTTGGCACATCCATCCATCTTTTGATACTGATCAAAAAAGTTAATGAGAACATACCTCTATTTTCAACTATGTTACCGTGGTAACGTCATAAATGTGTCATTGAAATGAATGGGGTTTCAGAGTACTGGACTTTGTTGTCGACTAAATAGATGCTCTGCACTAATCCAACTATGACCTGAAATTCAAGGTTGGTGAAATATTTTGTATTTGCATGTGCAAAAAAATTTATGTATCAAAATGACTCAGTAGCGCCACCCAAAAGTTCAAAAAACCATTACGTCAATGACAGACCCTTTTCATCGTAGACAAACGAAATTTGGGACAATCATAGAACATGTCAAGACAAGTAAAAAATTATATTATGACCCCACCCTAAACCCTACAGGAAGTCGGCCATTGTGGGTGGAACCCCATTTTTTTGAACTTTTAACTCTCACGTTTGCATGTTTTACGCCATGGATTTTCATTCAAGAAACTTTGAAATTGGTCAAAATACAGTAGATACACTAGGGATTAAAGGTGACTTCCTTGGATTTTTTTACATCATAAAATGTGGGTGTGGCCAGCCTGCAAAGAAAAAAACAATTTTTTGAAGTTTTTAATTGCGAATAATTGAGATATGCAGGGTCTTATTTCCCGGCATTAATATACGTTTTGTTCAAAATGATGACTTGAACGCATAGATATACAATTTGCATAAGTCAGACATTACATTGCGCCACAGCGCCCCCTTGAACTTTTGAATGGGACGAACAAAAATTACTTTGTCAAAAATATTTGAAATTTGACATGGACATCTGCCTTAACATACTGAACAAAAAAGCCAATGAGAACATACCTCTATCTTCAACTATGTTACCGTGCTAACGTAATAATTGTGTCATTGAAATGAATGGGGTTCAGAGTACTGGACTTTGTTGTCGACTAAATAGATGCTCTGCACTAATCCAACTATGACCTGAAATTCAAGGATGGTGAAAAAGTTGGTATTTTGATGTATAAAAAAATTAATGTTGCAAAATGCCTCAGTAGCGCCACCTCAGATTTCAAAATACATTACGCCAATGACAGACCTTTTTCATCGTAGACAAATGAAATTTGGTACAAACATAGAACATGTCAAGACAAGTAAAAAATTATATAATTTAAACTCTCACTTTTGGATTTTTTGCGCTGTGGATTTTCATTCAAGAAACTTGAAAATTGGTAAAAAAAAGAACTACACCCATGTGGGATGAACATGGACTGTCTTGAATTTTTTTCAGTCATAAAATGTGGGCGTGGCCAGCATGCGAAGAAAAATTGCATTTTTAAAAGTATTTAATTGCATGTAACTCAAATATGCATTTGTCTATTTCCCGGCATTAATATACATTTTACTCAAGATGATGTTGAGAACGCATAGATATACATTTTACACAGGTCAAATATTACATTGCTCCACAGCGCCCCTGGAATTTTTTAATGGGACCCAACAAATTTTACTTTGTCAAAAACATTTGAAATTTGGCATGGACATCCCTATCCCCATCCTAAACAAAAAAGCCAAAGAGAACATACCTCTATTTGCAAGTGTGTTACCATGGCAACGACCGACATTTCTCATTGAAATGCATGGGTTTTTGGTTAACAGGGATGAAAAAAATTACTTTGTCATAGACCATTAAAATTTGGTACACGTATTCCACTTATCATACTGAACAAAAAAGCCAATGAAGACATACCTCTATTTCCAACCGTGCAGGCGTGAAAATGTCATAAATGCTCTCATTGGAATGAATGGAGTAGTATTACTCAGTCGCTGTTTTTGGTGGGAGGGGCGATGTAAGCGGGAACGAAAGGCGCGAACTCCGCGGTGGCGTGTGCCCCGCGGTCGCAAGGGTGGCGAGGGCCTTTATCACTGCTTGCAGTTTTAATTTATATTATTATTATTATTATTATTATTATTATTATTATTATTATTATTATTATTATTATTATTATTATTAATAATAATAATAATAATAATAATAATAATAATAATAATAATAATAATAATAATAATAATACAATAAAAAGTAATAAATTAACTAATACATTTTTTGTGCTAATTTTCAACACCTGTCCATAGGGGGATTTTAAATGGGTTTGTAGCCTCATGTGCACAAGACCAGACCTCTATAACAACATATGTGAGTACATTGGACATGTGTGGACAAAGTCGTCTCACACACTCACGCACACGCACACACACACACATACACACACACAAACAGACTGTATATGTGGAGCAGACATCACAGGCCATAGGAGCACCTGTTCTCTCCCCTGTAGCACAGTTGGACGGGCTCACAGTCTCCATAACATACAGCTGTCGGGACTGGGCCAACAGCGGTGCATAACATCCCCCCTCCTCACCCAAAACCAGACTGGAGTATTTTTAGCTTATAGTAAACAGAAAACCCTGCCTCTTTTCTCCAAAAGTTCCAAATAAGCACAAAGCAACAACTGAAATGCCAATTTTCTAAAGGTGAACTAAGCAACTTTTCTGGTGAGGAGTCAGCACATGCTTGTTCTGGAGATGCCATTGGAATAACTTGATCCGTTTACCATACAGAGGAACATTACAGGCGAAGCAATAACATCTCCACATAGCACATCCTTCAACAGAAAAGTTACACTGTGCTGTTTTAAAGGGCCCATATTATGCCATTTTCTGATCTGTGTTATAATGCTGTTTCCTCATCAAAAACATATATGGAGTTGTGTTTTGTTTAACACACAAATCCTACACATTTAGGCTAAATACTTCTCTCAAACAGAAAACACCCACCTTGTGATGTCATGTGGTCATACAGGAAGTGCTCCACAGTCTTATTAAACTGCATCCTCAGCACTTTCACTAGAATAATTGTGATCATATCAGCCCTGGAATTGCCAGTCTCTACAGAACTAAAGGTAAAAGATGTTAACTTGAAAACTACCACTTCATGACATCACAAGGTGGAACAGAGCATTTTGAGCTTTGGAGATGTAGACAAACTAATAAACCAGCATCAATCAAACATGTGTGAATGAAACAAAACACAGCTTGGGTATGTTTTTGAAGAGGTAACAACATTCTATCATGGCTTAAAGCTCAAAATTTAGCATAATATAGGACCTTTTATAGTAAGATGGAACCCTAAGTAAAGCAGGACTAAATTTGGACTGAACTATATCAGATTAAAACCAAGACTAAAATGGGTCCAAGAAGGGTCTAAATTAGATCTAAACCGAAATGTCATGAATAGAACTTTAAACCAGGTTCAAGCAATAACAAGTGAATACATCAAGATTAAATGAGGTAATACCAAAATCAATCAAGTCAGCAGATGGTCTTCAGTTAAAACCCCAACTAATCACTACTAAAACCCAAACTAATCACTACTACTTCTCAACTTGTCCCACACGTTGAGAAGTGTTCAGTCTAGGGCTACTCAGAATCAGATCAAAATCACAATCTGAATGGACGCAATTAGCAAATGAGAAAAGGCTGTCATTTTTACATGGCATAATTTCCTCCACAAAATATCCTCTGTTATTTTGCATAAAAACAGCTCACCTCATAGTTTAGACATGTGCAAACGTGCTCTAAAATTAGATTCTTGTATTAGTTTGTTTCTTCTGGAGGCGTTTAAGGTGTGAACTTTGAACAGCATCCTATTATTAAAACATAAATTGCTACTCTAATCTCAATGCTTGTAAGAAAAATCACAATTAGATAATTTTCCCAAATGGTTCAGCCGTAGCTCAGTCTCTGCCCATTGCTTGTCAAAGAAACCAGTCAGAGCTCATTGGTCTGTAACAGGAAAGGAAACGTGGAACAGCTCAGGAAATGTCTGCAGGTACTCCAGTCTTTTCAAGTGCCTCAGTCCTGCTGAATTTACACTTTATTTTTACCAACCACCTGAACAGAGCGTGCCCAGTGCTCGCCACAGAATCAAAGGCAATGTTGTAAAAATATAGCGTGTGTCCACAACCTATTTTGAGTTCTGTAAATAGAGTGAAAACAGTCATATATGGGCCACTGCTTGGAATCACTGCATAAATTAGGCCTCCCCATGTGATCG
Organism: Periophthalmus modestus; assembly: GCA_019594935.1. NCBI lineage: Eukaryota > Metazoa > Chordata > Actinopteri > Gobiiformes > Gobiidae > Periophthalmus > Periophthalmus modestus. Next base: position 20,834,108 of record JAIEZT010001390.1, on the reverse strand, counting down.
TAAGTGTTCATCATTCAAACCTAATGTTATGCAATTTTCCAAGGTTAACAGGAGTAATGAGAAGGGAGGGGATGCCACCCACGTTGGGCAATAGTGACCCAGCGCCTCCTTTTGGCACGTTGCGGTTTATTAAAGCAGAAATAGAGCTGTGTGACACATCAAGCTTTCCCCAAACTGACCTAAACTGTAGTGAGTCAAAACAGTCACCTGACAATGACGGAACCTAAAATGCTGGTAAGGGAAAAGGACATAAACTTAATTTATGATAAAGCATAACCAAAAATCATCAAAGTGTATGTAAAAATGGACTGGTACACAGTCTATCATAGATATTGATGGAAAATACACGCCAAGTTGATCTAAAAGGGCTTAACGATAAGATACCCATTGACGTCCTATTCAAAATGATCAAACTCTGCTCCTCGCCATCTGGTCTCTTCATAGTGGCATTTCACCATAGCATATGACTGGTGTATGAGTCTTTGTTTTTTGAGGAACTTGAAGTACTTGGTCGTGAGCCGGGATAGAAGATACATGCAAGCCAGACTTCTGCATTCGAGTCTCAAATTCAGGACAATACAAGATTACTCAAACATGCATGAATCAGTCCAAATATAACTCCAAAGAAGGTAACCAGTAAGGAAATTCTTGCCTGAGATTCAGAATACACGCTTCTCCAGTACTTTATGAAATGAGTCTGGTCACTGGTTACAGGTTGACAGGTGGATTGGTCAATGTGTGACATGCATGGTATCAAAATTAATATGGCCGGTTATGAAATGAAAAGGAAAAAAAAATATCACAGGGGACTGAACTCTAATCTGAGGTGAGAGAAATTAGATTTTGATTGTAAATAATAGGTGACAATGAGCTCCTTTGTTTCACATGCGTCACTGAAATAAAGGGATCTGACTCCACAATCATGTTTGGTTCTGGTTCGGGATGTGAGAGAGGTCGTGGTAACCAGACTGATATGCCTTTGTATAAAAAATACAGAGAGATATCATTCAGGATTTTCCAGGTAAAGGAAATTCAAATATGGTTAAAAGCTCAAAAGCTTTTGCATAACGCCTTTCAAGTCACAAGTAGCGTGATGATGATGACGTGTACATTTGTCATATGGTAATAATAGGAATCTGCTGACCATGACTTCCTTCCCTGTCAGGAGATGCTAGCCTTACGTGTGGTTACAATTTATGACTCAAATCCAGATCTTCCTCATTATTTAAATGCATAACTCTTTCCTGTACATAGAGGTCCCGGTCTGGTGACACTGCAGCACTAACACCAGTCAGGCTGTTTAGTAAAAACACTTAGCCGTACGCTTTGGTGAGTTTGAACAAGGCTGCGGGTGTGAGCTCTGACCCTTAGTGACCTCTTTGTAGCATCCGGACAACTGCTGCCAGGACGCTACTCAACCATCAACTGCAGATGAGATGTAAGGATGCAATGAAACACTCTATTTAAATAATAACCTAAAAGTTGCCTGAGGTGTGAAAGAGGGAATCTCATGTCTGCAACCTTGACCAATCAAATTTTTTCCCAGTCAAATAATAAGTGTATTTATTTCACTTGGATAAAATGACTTAGGATTGGGGCTACGCTTTGCCCACTCTCAGTGAATATTACCTTTGCAGCTTACAGTTTGAATTGAATAAAAACTAGAACAGAATTGAATAAAGATTGAAAAAAACAATAACTTTATAACAATTCAGTCCAGCTTAAATGTGCTGCTCAAGAAGTTTTATTAAAAGTGTGAGTAATAGAGACAGTCCTGACATGCTCTGTATGTGAAGATGCTGCGTAACCTTTCTGGCAACTGATGGTCTCCATGGAAACAATACTGCTTTGGAATGCTCCACAGCATGGTATTGAACTTCACTATCTTCATGGAAACAAATGGGTTACATGTCAGATCTGTGGAAAGGGCAAGCCAATAAGAATGTATGTTTTAAGGATAGTTTTTGCTATGAGTTAAATTAAAAAAATACAAAATATAGACGTTTAATGCTATGGATAATTTCAGTATGTGTTGTCAAAACTATTGAAAATCAGATATTAATCGATGCTAAATCTCGTACTGAAACTAGATACGCATTTGAGCAGGTACCAACACTAAAAAAGTCAAATCCACAGAACAGAAATGAACCTTTCCTGAATAGCTTTAGAATGATCTTGATATAAGTATAAGACCACATAGTCTAGCACACGCCCATGGACCACTATGGAACCTACCTGGACGACTGAGGGATTACACAGATATAAGACGACATGGTAAAAGAAAGTACTTTGATTTAATGATGAAACTCACATAACAGAGTTCTTTTTTAATCTTTATCATCGCGGTATTGGAATCAGTATGGAGTAACGAGTCTATTCCTTAGTACAGAAAATTAGTTTGAAATTATATCATGACAACACTACATTCCAGGCAAACCAATGGAGACTAGAAGGTGGAAGACCCCACATCAGAAAAGTTGCATAGTCCAGCTTTAAATGTCAGTCAGGGAGATTAATATGGAAGTCAAGCAAAACATGTTTTCTGAATCTAATAGATGAATCAACAGTAATGTGGAAGGAAGTCTGCTGGGCTGCCTGTCTGGGAATATTTATAGGCTGCAAAACAAAACTAAAAACAGCCATTTTTATTCCTAAAATAACATGGAAGCAATCTATATAAACAACTACATAATCAACAGCTGCTGATGGGAGCTCAAGTGCGTGTAAACAGTTTGGGAGGAGGACGGAGTGAATGTCTTTCCGGGACAGATTCTTGTCCAAACACAGAGACACATGGGGGCTTGTTTGTCCCTCTGCCCTCCTGACCCGGGACATGCGGGGCAAACCGGGATGTTTGTGCTGGAGTAAAGCCGTAAGCAGCCCAGTGATGGAGGAGATATTGAAGCATGACCTGTGGAGGCCCAGGTCACATGATCACTATCACAATGTTTTAATGATCATAAAGGTTTGCACTGCTGGTAGAGGGCACTTCAGGTTAAGTCTTAAAAACAATAACATATAAGTGAGTAACTGCATTCAAAATTGATATCTGTGAGCTCTAAATTTGAGTGGAAACTTTAAAGAAAATATTAAAAGACAAACATGTCCTAGGGTTTATATATCTGGGATCAAAAGTTGTTAAAATAATTTATCTAAGCCTCAGGATGTGACCATAATGAGCTCTTAATGAAACAGCCATTTTGAAAGTATAAAAATCCCTGTAACTTAGACAACAAGTGTCAGAGCTGGACAAACCCAATATAATTTGTGTATTTTGCTGACCTGGACATAATGCAATGTAAACTTAACTTCTATCTTAAAAAATGGCTCACCAGCGCCCCCTGCAAAGTTAAATATGCCGGAAACATTTATTTCCAATGTGACAACTGCTTGCAGTTTAATCTGAAATGTATTTGTAGGATATTTGTTTTATTTTAAAGGTGTCTTGTGAGGGATCTGACACCTGCTTGTCACCATGGAGATGATATTGCATGCCTGAAATGTTCCACAGTATGTTATTCATCTTATCTGCATTGTATTGATCCATTAACAGGAGTTTTATTGACAAAAATACCTTGAGAAACCCCTCTCCACAGGTCTGATTTGCGACTTGGTCTGGACGGTATCACATGTTTGCTTTTATGGAGATAGGGTTAATCAGTGCCTTTATGCCGATAGGGTGAGTTAGTTTAATGCCATGCTGTGGAACATTCTCGGCAAAACAATTCCATCTCCATGCAGATCGGGTGGTGGCTGATTCCTCATTCAAAAAACATTACACAGACCTTTAAATTAGTCCAATAATTCAGAGGAGTATATTCTGTAAAGTTTAGTTCCTGTAAAAGATTAAGAGAGCAGCATTTGACACATTCGTCATCAACAACAACTTTAAACCTGTAATAGTCTTTACTATAATACAAAAACTGTCTGGTCATTATTTTGAAACTAAATGAAAACCGTATGGATCTAACCTTGAAGCAACTCTAATAGTTTTAAAAGTAGAACTCTATTGAATTCAGACACATATTCAAAGTTGATTTACACAAAGAAAAACACCAGCTTAACATTTATGCACTTTATGTTATTAGAAAGCAGTTGGTGTGCGGACAGTATTACCATTGGCTGCAGCTTGTGAAACCATCAGAGCGCTGTGTGAGTGGCGTGTGGTGCAGACAGACACGCAGGTGCTGGTTCACTTTAAGAGGAGAGGGAGAGACGAGAAGGGCTGCGTCTGTCCGCACATCTGGGAGAGGAGGGAGGAGGAGGAGGAGGAGGAGGAGGAGGAGGAGGAGGATGAGGAGGAGGAGGAGGAGGAGGAGGAGGAGGAGGGGAGAAGAGAAGGAGGGGGAGGAGAGAGGAGAAGAAGAGAGGAGAAGAGAGGGGGGAGAGAGAGAGAGGGAGAAGAAGAGGCGAGGAGAGGGAGGAGGAGGAGGAAGGGGAGGGTCGCTGAAAGTTATGGGCAAAGATGATGTGTGTGTGGAAAGCAGAATGATGGGTTGAGCACTTTATTTCAGAGGAGGGAGTGGGAGAGGTAGCACTGCACAGTGAGAGAAGGATTCGAAAATTGGTTTTGTTTTACTGTTGAAATGAAAGTTTAAAGTGGAGATGGTAATTTTCTTTAATAAATGTCTCTACCCTCTCTCATCCCTTTTCAGGTCTGGTCTATCCAATAAAGCCATCAGGCAAGAAAAGGCTTAGATCAAGAAAAAACACAACCAAACTATAAACATTGCACACAGGGCTTTTAAGTATACAAGCAGCTGTTTTGATATGGTAAAAATACATTGGAATTATATTTTTTGAGTAGCTTGGCAACAATCCACCAAGCTACAGCTAGAAAAACAACGCAAATAGTCTGAAAATAAACTTCTGCTACACGATCAAAGTAAAGCCTGACAAAACATAACAAAGTATAGCAATGGACAGACTCAGAGTTAATGGTGAGATTTCGGGTATTTAGAAAGGGTCAGCGACAGCACATCATAACATGCACGGCTATTCTCTTTGAAAGATCTGCTTGTGATCATATATGTGACCCTCTGTTCCCACTGCATTTTACACCAAAGGAAAAACAGACAAAATATAGTGGGACCACCCCCAAGGCAATGTCTGGCACCAAGATGCACCATGACTTTGAAGTCCACGAGGCCGAAGAAAGCCCTGGGGATGTGACCCTCACTCAGCCAGAGCAGTCCCAGCATGCATTTCAACCCCCAAAAGTTGTTTAGAGAATATTTTTAAATATCCTACCAAATTTTTGTCACTGTGAATGTTTTTTCTGTTGACTTTTCAAATTGTGATTTTTAAAGATGCTCTATGTTACTTCTCTGGTGGTGGGTCAGCCGCTTGCTTGTCTCCCTGATGTTGTTGTTGTTTATCAGCAGTTTTACTTAAGCATATCTATGCATTGGTTCACCCAAAGGACAAAAGCCCGGTCACAAACAAAGCCATGTGTTTTACTCCATTCTGTGTAGTGAAGAGTGCAGTGAGCGTTTTATTGGAGAAACAAAACAGCCGCTTCAATGTACCAACACCGTCACGAGAGCTCCTTGGGACTCCAGTCTGCCACCTCAAAGCCACTAACCACTCCTTTGAAGATAGTGAGGTACAGATTTTAGCCAGAGAAAAGAAATGGTTTGAGAGGGGAGTTAAAGAGGCAAGTTTGTTAGGAAAGACAATCCACCTTTGAACAGGAGTGGTGACATTAGACATACTTTATTTCCTTTTTATGACTCCATCGTCACCCATAAATCAGAACAAGGAAAACAATAGTGTTAGCCAGTTTGCTGATAGGTGTGAGAGGACCCATTATAGTCCATTATGCAAAAATATGACTCAGGCACAGGTCACATATAGCTCAATTAATTCAATAGACCCCAGCCTACAAACAGAAACTGTAAACGATAGGTGTGTTAGTTTCAGTGTATTTCACTCCTCCCTTCAGATAAATATAAGGCAGTGTCCACCAATAAGCTGTCCAGAACTGAAAAAATGGCTTGGATGTTGGATGAGCAACAAAACGTCTTAACTCAAATATCCGAATTGAATTTTTCCTTTAGTGCGGATCATACCAGGACGACTGAGGGATTACACAGACTTCTTGCCAGCATTTACAGAGTTATGCAAAAATAAATACATAATCAAAGTAAAATAGTACATACATATATACAAAATACACAATAAATAAAAACTGTGGCCAAGTAGTCACATGGCCAATCAACTATTATCACAATCAAAGAGTTTACATAGGCACGTAGATTGCAGAGAGTCACCAAATGGAAAATGGTTACGGGTGTGAGAGGAGACAGGCAGATGTTCCAGTGAGCAGCAGTGAGGCGTGCAGCTGCAGCTTCGTCATCACTTAAAAAGAGGACATTTCCACTCGCTTCATGTGCGTCCAGGGCTCATTATGTTAAACAGTGGTACAAAAGGAACCACAATATTAACGGATTGGGAGGATTTAAGATGTCAGATAACGGTGTGTTTTTTAAGTAAAATGAGCATTTTTCTTTTTACTAGATTAGATATAAAATTCAAATATGGAATATCAAATCACATACTAGGAAGTTAAAGACTGCACAAATATAAAATACAAATTTCAAACTTAAAACCTGGTTTGTTCCATTTAAGGCTAAAGGAAGTATTCTCAAAAAACATGTATTCAAATGATCTATACTCAAATGAACACTGAAAACTGGACAATCTTAGACTTAATCTTCATCAGAACTATAAGATCACATTCTAATATTAAGTAAATGACCAAGTTGTCATCATTGTGTCCTTAAGCAAGACACTTCACCCAAATTGCCCAAAAGGTATGTGGTGCATTTGTGAATGATGGGTGGTGATGAGAAAGGGTGATAATGCAGATTGCCAGCCTCACTTCTGTCAGTCTCACCCAGGGCAGCTGTGGTTACAATAATAACTTTCCACCACTGAGTATGGAGTGAATGAATAATGACTGTTTTCCATTGCAAGTCTGTAAAGTGCAAAGTGTACAAGTGTAAGGCATTACTATTTGTTGAAAAGTACAATCTATACTATGAAAAAGAGTTTTCTATATACAGTAATTGTGGTACTGACTATGAAACTTTTCCTTTGCATCAGAATTGAGTTTGAAATGTTCATATTATGAGACAAAACTACATGATATACACACATAAACGAAATACAGATCTTGTGCACTCAATCTTATTTTCAATTTCAGTGTTGTTGCTGAACAGTGAATGAAATGGGATCACCGCACTAAACTGTGGGTGGTGGGGCTCCCTCCTCACAGCTGTACAAATCCTGGAGCAGATCACGTCCGTATGTGTTAGCCCGGGCAGCACCTGTACAAAATCTCATCTTCTCTGAGAGGCCCCCTGAAGAATTTGACACCACGTATAGGAGGTTAGCAGCGCCGCGCACTAGCCAAAAGCAACAGAGTGGAGCGGGACCTCTGGTGCTCCTGTGGCACGCGCCCGTCCCCCCTCAGCTCATGACCCAAGATGGAGTTAAGAGATGTAGGGGAGGAACAACTGTACTGTTCCCCCCAACAGCCCCCTAAGCTCCAACTGCATATACCCCCCACTAAATTCAACAACATGCACAAGTCCATGGGGGTGAACTTTCTATTGTGTAGGATACAAAAGAGCTGAGGATGGAGTGGTAAAAAAGTCTTATTGACTCTAATCATGAAATGAATGTTTTGGACATGTCATAAATTCATGATATATTGACATATGAACTTGAACTTATATGAATATTGTAAGAGGTAACATTTTTATATATAGCACTTTTCCATCTTCAAGTCACTCAACCATTCACACACTAGTGTACGCAGACACTGGGAGTGAGGTGGGTTAAGTGTCTTGCCCAAGGACACAAAGACAGTATTCTTTTGTGGGGGCTAGAATCACAATGCCAACATGTGGATCAGTGGATCTGACTGTTCAGCCAAAGATGTTTATGTCGAGAGTGGGATTTGCACCGCCAACCTTCAACAAACAGACAAACGCTCTACCAAATGTGCTACTGCTGCATGTGGACTGCAGGGAGGTAGATAGAGATTGTAGCTTAAACACTGACTGTCAAGGTTCTACTGACACGAAAAACTTTAACAATAAGAATGGAGAAGGAGTGGAAGCAGAATTTACATATCTAGCCTTTGTACAACTATTATAAATGCCACCATGAAGTCTGTCTATTGTCTGTTAAGTCTCAAATTGTATCATTATCACATGCATTTTAGGGCTAATTTAGGCTATGTCTCTCTGCCCTAGAAGTATATTGCTTTCCCCGTAATGTTCCTTTAAAATGAGACCACTAGGCTAAGTTACAGGTCAGGTCACTGTAAGACTGTATAACCTGTAAATGACAAAATGTGAGCTGGATAATTTTGCCACCATGCTTGGAAGATGATTCACATTAATTCACTATCGGCGAGTAAGATTCATCAACTGTACTGACTTATACATGGTTTTGAGAAAACACTACAGGAGAATGGAGACTAAAGTCGGTCCCACAACCTTCTCGCACATCAGTGAAGACCAAAATATGCAAGATAGTGAACTCTTTAGCCTAGAAGAATTTACCACATTGAAAAGTACATAAACATGACTAATGGTGGTATTGTGTCTCAGTATTCGCTGGAATCTTGGCCCATATCAGTGTTTTTCTCTTCTTGGCCTTTTCAGTGATAACTTCTAGAAGGAGAATAGCTTCAGTGAGGTGGTCTACTGATATTTTGTGGAATGTTTGAAGGACACAAGAATGCTCTATTTCAGGGTCAGGCCTATTTCGGGAACTTTAGTCATAACAACGGCACGCTTGCAAGATGGCCGATAAGACGCCCATAGGGTGAGCTCACTGTGCGGAATGTGTGCCTGTTTATATGGGGACAGACACGGCCAAGACAAATACAAGCACAAAGGACAAGGAAGAGGAATAGGTTGGCTTTTTATCATGAGAGAGATGTGGCGCTGACGTCAGAGCTGTGTTTGGTGAGAGCTTCCTGTTTAAGGGGTTTCCAGATCACACAGAGAAGAGGTAGGGACATGGCTGTTTTTAGTGGAATAATAAAAACAAGAGGAAAAAAGCAAAACAAGTATACTTCACATTTATGTTCAGTGGAATTAGTCACTGTTTGTGGTTTAGACATTATTCAGGAATGGCATATAGCCTCACTGATGTGTCCATTCAAATATTGGATATATACGTGAGCTCAATCCTAATTTTCCAAACTCACAAGAATCCATCTTTCACGGCTCCCAACTTTTTTGGTTTATTTTATTATTACATATATTTTCAGAAAAAACAAAAAATCGTGAGTTAGCAAACAATGTAGTAGGGGTAAAAACACTATGTATGAAGCTACACGTTAATTTATCCAAACAAAAGTACTGTTTTGTTATTTTAGCATGCTAATTGGCTGCTATGATTGCCTAAAATTCCAGTAAAAGTCCCTCCTCTTTCTCAGACAATTTCAACGAATGCCGTTCCAGATTGATACAGAGCTAATCTTATAAGTACTGTAATATCAATTGGGCTTAGATTGGTCTTGGGTTTAGATCTGAAATCATAAATCAATCAGTGTCAAAATACACTATTCCATTGTTTTCCATTATATTATTCCAAGACAGTGAAATTTCCAAAGGTATTTCTTACTTAAAATACATACAAGTAAATATTTCTGTAACATTCGTGCAGACACAAGCTCTGACTTCAAACACGTGCAATCAGAGAGCTTTTTTACAATGCCACAAGTCTCCAACGGCTCCGTTATGGGGACCGCAACAGAAGTCAGTTCATCTTCCTCTGTTGTCTGGTTGGCTTTTTCCCATCATACACAGTTATGATAAAGATATAAGCATGAACCATAACATGTTTGAGGAGCAACCCTGCAATCCCTCAGAATCCACTTGCTCGAGACCACCTCTCATTTATACCGGGGGAGGGGGGGATTCTTCCTCTCTTGCGTTTTCATGCTTTCAGTTCTCATTAAAACCACAAAAAGAGAACTGCAAAGGCCCCTCACTGCCTCGGCCTTGGAAATTTTGCTACGCTAACCACCTTAATGTGCGCTTTAGTCCCACTTGCATACTGGAGGGGGGCTCTCCGGTTGCCGTGTAATAAGTCCTGGCGGTCTAGGCTTGTAATTGGCCATAATTAAAAGGAGGCAGGAGCAGACGTGGATCTTCCTCTGAGCAGCAGGAAGTAGTAAAGACACGCTGTCTCTTCCTTTACTAGGTGCTGTTCCCTTTGAGCCCCTTTTCCCTCTCTTCCTGTCACTCAGAATCTTTGCGGGCTGTGTTTTGGGGGCTCTGTTTGCAGTGAGGAGGGAGGAGGAGGAGGAGGAGGGGGGTGGCCAGTGTAAAGTCTACCCTTTTATCCTTAAAGCCCCTCACCGCTGCTTGGCTAGGGATACGTGTGAGCCCGGGTTTATGTGTGTGCATGTGTGTGCGTGTGTGCGTGTGTGTGAGTGAGCAGGACTTTACCAACTTTGTCTGTTGCCTCTGTAATTATTCAGTCTGTCTGTTTGTTGTCATGTAAGCATCAAGTTGGTGCGACATCCAGGACGAGCTGTAGTCTGCTGTCTGCTGCTTTAATCTGAATCGTTTATTTCAAAGTAAAGTCAATTATAAGATACAGGTGGTGCTGAAGGCACAGAATTGTATGCGTTTAAATGTGTATTTCCATGTATTCATCTTAACAAGCAATGGGCCTGTGATTTAGAGCACTTTACTAAATGTGTGTGGTCTGTCTAGACTATATAATGTTACATATAGACTTACATATTTGCTTGCGCATAAGACAAACAACTGAACAAAAGGGGCAAAAGAAGTGGGTACAATTGAGCAGGGTCAGAGACCAAAGTAGAGCGAGTTACTGTCCACAGTTTAGTGTCTAGTTAAGGTGCTGCATCCACATAGCCAAAAGTTGTTTTTTTTAAATCAATGAATATGTTCTGCTGGTTGCATGCAAATCTGTGCTTATACTTAGGCACTGTGAGTAAAGAGTCTTGCCCATTACATAATGGGAGTTACAAAGCAAAGGCACAGAGCCACTGCTATCCCATCTACCATGTAGTTTCCAAATCCAGCCGTAGTGCACCAGGCTTTACTCCACACCCTCTGTGCCTCTACAGGAAACTTCCGAACTTGAGTGAACTTTGCTGACTACGTCTCCTCTTCTGTTCTTCTCGTGTCAAAGATGGAAAAATGACACGAGGTCAGGCAGGGCCCACAGGCGGCCATATTTCCAGGGGCTCCTCCTGTGGTCTTCACAGCCAAAACACACAGGACAGACAGTGGGAGGATTCTGTGTGACCTTTGACCCGGACTGGGTTCCTCTGGGGTCAGCAGGGGTTACTTTGCCATGTCTGCTGGGGTGAGCACCTGGACCAGTGGACCAGGGCCAATCTCTGTGTATGTGTGTAGAAGTCTCTTGGGACATGAATCAGGCACTTAGTGCTTAGCTCCGCCCCCTCACTTACAGACAGGACCAGGGGTCAACTCTCACCCGTCCTCACATTTGTGAGTCTTCAGGACCACTCTCCCTCACCTCTCCCCCACCTCCCCCTCAGAGGTGAACAAGGAGCCATTTTACCCACACCATGCACTGGCTATTTCTATGGACCATACCTACGGTGTGCAGACAGACAGTGGCCCTCTGTCACACCAGTAACCAGGATAAACACAGGCCACACACAGGACACTGTGTACTATAGGCTATAGGTTATAAATGTAAATCAATGAACAAAAAAGTGACTATAGACCACAGAAGCAAATAATCGACTAACTTATTGCAATGTATCACAAAATGGTAGAAAATTCTTAAAGTTACTATGTTATTACAGAAATATTCTGAACAAAAATAATCTATTTGCTGATATAAAACATATTTTTATACCTAGAGGTTTTTATTGTACAGAAACCTAAATTGTGGAGTATTTTCCACTCCAACAAGTTCAGGTTTTTTGTTTGGAAGTGAGTACAAACCCGACACACAATCCAGCTATAATTGTACGTCTGTGCCCAGACTATAATTAAGTATTTTACATCTCATGAAGGTGTAAGAGCAGGCAGTGTGCAGTCGACAAAAGACTGTTTTGTAAGATCCCAATTTAGAAAAGTCTAAATCTGTTTAAGCCCACACGGAGAGCGTCCAAACAGTGCGGATAAGGTGGATTTACACCACTGCACAAAAGCTCTTCCATTGTGCCAGTGCAACAGGAACGACACTGGCTAAGAACATTTTGTACTTAGTGGTCAACTGTTAAAGAAGTAATCCCAGACATTTATAATCGTTTTTGTTTGAGATTGTTCTGGCTTGTGTCCTAAACACACAGGTTAAAGCTATCTTTTTTCTTTATACTTTACAGCAGCCAGAGGTGAGTAGCACTCAGTTACACTTATTCAATTACATTTACTTGAACAACTTTAAAAAGACATTGTACTTTTCAGAGCATTTTTCCAGCAGCATACTTTTACTCCTACTTGAGTAATAATTTTAATGAGGTAACAGTACTCTTAATTAAGTAAAAGTTCTGGCTACTCTTCCCACTGCCAAGTCACAAATGGTTTATGTTGTTATGTCCCGACAGTTACTCTTTAAGTTACTCTTACTTGATCACTACTTTGCACTTCTAATTGAGAAATATTATTTTGAAGTAACGTTACTGTTACATGTCAGCAGTATAGGAGTCAGATGAGTACAATCCATCTGTAACTGTGCCCTCGTATTCCCCTTTGTGGTGGCTCTAAACACCCACAGAGCCAGGACTGTACCACATGAGCACAAGCACCAGTCCTCACACTGGTGCTGCACAGACCTGTAGACCACAGAGCAGACAGGGGAGTGCTGTGCTCTGGTGACATCTGGCTGTAAGAGAATCTGTGGCCCTCAAATCGCCCCAGGGCCCGGAGCTGTTGACAGGGCCTCACCAGAACCATCACATCCCAGACCAACTGGCCCCCAGCACTGATCTGCAGACTGATAAGAGAGAGAGAAGGACAGAGGGGGGAGAGAGAGGAGAGGAGAGTAGAGAGAGAGAGACAGAGAGAGAGAGAGAGAGAGGGAGAGGGAGGAGAAGAGAGAGGGAGAGAGAGAAAAGGACAGAGAAAAAGAGAGGTAGAGAGAGATAGAGGGAGGCAGAGAAAGACAGTGAGAGAGAGAGAAAAGGACAGAGAGAAAGAGAGGTAGAGAGAGAGAGGGCAAGAAGGAGAGTGTGAGAGAGAGAAAAGGTCAGAGAGACAGAGAGAAAGAGAAAGAGAGAGAGAGAGAGGGAGGGAGGGAGGGAGGGAGAGAAAGAGAGGGAGGTAGAGAGAGAGAGAGAGAGAGAGAGAGGAAGGCGAGTGGGGTGAGAGAGAGAGATAGAGAGAGAGAGAGGGGAAGAGAGAGAGAGAAGTACAGAGAGAGAGAGGGAGAAAGAGAGTGAGATAGAGAGAGGAGAGAGAGAGAGAGAGAGATAAAAAGAGATAGGAAGGAGAGTGAGGTGAGAGTCAGAGAGACAAAGTGATGGAGGGAAGGGTGAAAGAGAGAGAGAGAGCCTGCCTCCAGCTGCACATTACACAGCTTGAGAACAATCATGATGTTTAGGAGTTTCCTGGGACAAAAGCAGCCTGAGCAATAGTCAGTGGAGCACTCCCACCAACCCCAAGGTCACTAGGTCAAACTCAGCTCGGACCAGTGTATGCTGTTGTAGAGTCCTTGGGCAAGACACTTCCCCCACCTTACCCACTTATGAATGTATGTGTGGTATGTGAGTGATTTGTGATTAACAGGGCCGATCAATACAATTATAAAGTATTATTATGGGGATATTATTTAAAAGTCAAAACTTAAATTCCTTGAGGAAGGGACGAGGTTGGTCACCTGAGAGCTCAGAGTATAGCCGCTGCTCCTCCATGCTAAGAGAGTGTATGTTCTTCCCAGTGACGTGCGGTGAGGTTCATGGCTGGTGAGGCACTGATGTCGTCACAATCAGATTTACAAACATATAAACCAGGTGTCATTACATTTGGTCCCGGGCCAATATCTCTGCCAGTAACTTGGGGCCAAAATAAAACAGAATTTCAAAATAAAAGTTGAGCTTTAATATGTAATCTTCCTCCATTTAAAAAGTAGGGCCACACATAGAGAAAAAGGTGAACGGATTGCTAAAGTTGACTTGCTAACTCTAAATTGTAGTTTGCAGCCCCTATTCTGCAGGAGTTACAAGAATCCCTGGGCTCACGAGTGCCCCTAACATGAGGCAGGGTAACTGCGTGCCTCACCCGGTGCCTTTTCACAGCTGCTTAAAGCAGCAGCGTCACTGCTGAACTACAGCACAGTCAGTCCATGTGAGGCACGAATGGCCGGTGCCTCACCGCGCATCTCTTCTCAGGATTTCAACGGTAAACGTAAAAAATCTGCGATTTTGAGTTTTAAAAAAAAGAATAAAATTGCAAAGTTAAATAGAAAATAACTTTATAATACAAATCATTGGATAAATATAACCATTTCATTAATTTTTTTCTGTGATGACAGGCACTGCCTCACCTGCCTCACCTGACCACACGTCACTGGTTCTTCCACACCTTAACTGATGTTAGCTTACTGCTAGCAAAACACATTTTCTCCCATTACACCAAATACACCTCAACTTAATTTAGACATTTTTGCAGAGTGCACACTTGGGGAGATTGGCTTACATTAACACGATCTGTCTCGCAAACCATTGACATATCATTGTGTGTCTTTGCGAGGTCCAGTTTCCTCTCTCCACATTGCAACTGAGCAGTGGTCGTGTGCAACTGGATCTGTCAGTTGGCTCCATCAGATAGGTGTATTTCTATGTGTACCTGGGTCTACCTGTTAGGGCTGTGTGCCTGTCATCCAGCCAGTCAGACAGTGCCATTGCTCCAGCACTGCTCGACTTTATCAGGATAATGAGGGGCCATTACCAGATGACCCCCAGGACTTTCTCTGCTGCTAAAGTGGGTGCCGTGTGCCAGTGATGGACAGGGAGCAGGAACGTGATACAGGGCTGTGGAGCAGGTATAGCGCTACTGCATGGGAACATAGGAGCAAACTGTGTGTGTTGGCGCAGAGCCTCTGGGCAGACTAATGTGTCAGAGGGGAAAAACTGAAATGTGCTATGTTGTGTATTGAGTGTGGTGTTACAATAAGCTCTGAACCATCGCCAGTGTATCAGTAGCATCTAAATGTAGTAGGCGAAACGCTATACTGCTATCACCAATGTTCCATTACTCCAAATAAAATCAATATTTAATCAAGATAAGCTCATTAGATAAAGTCACGCAGCACCAAGCTGTTTGTTCTGAGGTCACATTGACCTTAACAGGTCGTGTTGTCACTAGAGACTCAATCAAGAAAAGTCTTTCTATAGGTCCTATGTGGAGGGGAGTCATTCACAGCATTAAACACATGATTTGGTGAAGCCTGAAAGCACTGAAGACACATATAACCTGTCATATATCGCAAATAAGTCTACTCTTGGTTTAACACAATGGTGGGCAAACTTGGGCTGGGCCAGGATATATATAAATGTGTGTGTGTATATATATATAAATGTGTGTGTGTATATATATATAAATGTGTGTGTGTATGTATATATATATATATATATATATATATATATATATATATATATATATATATATATATATATATATATATATATATATATATATATATATATATATATATATATATATATATATATATATATATATATATACATATGTGTGTGTGTGTGTGTGTGTGTGTGTGTATAAGAATCTCCTGCTCACCCTCCACGGGTGGTCTTATCCCCTCTTTTTCATGCTCGGGACCTCTACCAGAGGCTGGGAACTTGAGGGTTCTGCGCAGCATCTAGGTTCTGCTGTTCCTAGTACTGCTCTTTTCTGGACTGAGATGTCTGATGTTTTTCCTGGGATCTGCTGTAGCCACTCCTCCAGTTTCTCCTTCCAGGCCTTCTCCAGCTCTTCTTTGAGCCCCTGGTATTTCTCTAGTTTCTCATCTTTTTCCTAATGTTCCCATCGCTTGGTACTGCGATGTCCATCACAACGGCTTTGCTCTGTTGTTTATCCACCACCACTATGCCCGGTTGGTTCGCCATCACCATTCTGTCTCAGGGCCCTCTTTGCACAGCCTACACCTTGGGTCTTGTCTGGTGTGGTAGATCTGGGGCCCTATCGCTCTTGGGCTCAAGGCCTGCTCCTGTGCAGCCAGAAGAGTGCCTCTGTGCTGTCCTTCAGTCCAGCTTTCTCAAGCCATTGGTAGGATTTCTTGATATCAGCCACTTTGCTCCAGCTCCTCTTCCTCTGCACTCCACTGTCTGAGACATTCGCTGAGCATGTCATCTATTGGGGCCTTGTCCTGGATGTACTTGTGGATCTTGGATGTTTCATCCTGGACTGTGGCTCTCACAATCACTAGTCCTCGGCCTCCTTCCTTACGGCTCGCGTACAGTCTCAGGGTGCTGGATTTGGGATGGAACCCACCATGCATGGTCAGGAGCTTTTGAGTCTTAACATCTGTGGTCTGTATCTCCTCCTTTGGCCAGGTTATGATTCCTGCTGGGTGTCTGATTACTGGCAGGGCGTAGCTCTTTATTGCCTGGGTCTTATTCTTGCCATTGAGCTGACTCCTTAGGACTTGCCTTACTTGTCTGAAGTATTTGGCCGTGGCTGCTTTCCTTGTTTCCTCTTCTCAAGATTGCCATTTGCTTGTGGGATACCAAGGTACTTGTAACTGTCCTCAGTGTCTGCTATTAGTTTCCTTCTGGGAGTGAGACCCCTTCTGTGTGGACTACCTTCCCTCTCTTTGTCATCATCCGGCTACACTTCTCAAGCCCGAATGACATTCTAATGTCTGTGCTGTAGATCCTGGTGGTGTGGATATGTGTGTGTGTGTGTGTATATATATATATATATATATATATATATATATATATATTGCATTGGAGATTTGGCCTGTAGCATGTAGCAAACATGAATATGCAAGGCTCATTGTACAAATTGTTTTCCAAATGCATTCTTTTAAAAACTCGCCTTCAGAGAAAGGCTTGCTAGCTTTTGTTAATTTGAATGCCAGCAAAAAACTTTGATTGGACTTCAGTGAAAAAATATTTTGTTGTCCACTCCGTATTAAACACTCAGCGCTCACTATCCACTTTTCTTTTCTTTGATGAGCTCATTTTTGCAGGCTGATAAGAGAATAAGAGAGTAATACAAGGTTGATGTAGCTGAAGTGCGCCATAATTTGGTCACGTTCAGCGGGCCGGATTAATAAGGCCAAGTATGCCCACCCCTGGATTAAAACAATCATGCATGCAAACGCTTGGAGAAGTCACATAAATTATTGAATTATAAAAGCATCACTACATACATACACATACAGTATCAGTGCTAAAATAATAAGCATGTTTGTTATCTCAATTATAATCTTAAACTTGTTCCACGCTGGCTTTTGTATTTATACAAAGCTTCATTGTTCGTGCCAACATGAAATATTTTTCAAACTTTTTTACTACCACTACTACTACTACTATTGCTACTACTATTATGACTACTACTACTACTACAACTACTACCACCACTACAATATACTTCAATTTGCTCAAATCAGTCCTACCCGGTATGTATGTCAGACTAATAAGATTTTTTTTAATTTGAAGAATTTTAAAGAAAAGAAAATTACAAAATTCCAATCTAGAATGTTACAGCCAGAACTCTGTGAATGTGTTTGGGGCTAGCATTACATTTTGGCTATAATTTAATTTTGGTGTTAATTAAATCGGATCAAGTTGACACACAGCACACACTGGCCCATTTGCCATATAAAGCCCTGCTCATGCATGTAATAGTTTATACAACCATCTCCCATCATGTAAACCACAGTAGCCGCCTATTCTCCCCTCGCTCACTCCCTTCCTTCCTCTTGTGTTCAGAATCAGTCAGCAAAGATAATCTATTGATCCCAGCCTCTAAACAAGCTACTCTTTGTTTTTCCTTTTCACAAATTGCTGGACTACAGTTACGGAAAAAAATGAAAACAACATTCAACATTGATGGGAAAAATTGCCGAAAGTAGTGCGTGCTCATTACCGCATTTGAACAAGATAATTAGTTACAAGGAGGCTAAAATAATGGGCGCATCAATCAAAGCCGAGGTTACAGCGCGAGGCCAGAGGGGGAGCCGTCCAGGGCAAAAGTGGCGGGAACGTGAGTCAGCAGATCCAGGCCATGGGAACTGTCTCAGAGTCAGCTTGTGTTATGAATGTGTGAAGAAGGACAATTAGGGAGCATATTTGACTTTCTATTTCACCGATATAAAAATTGGTTGTGGTATTGTGGTATTAAATGAGGCAGACAGCTGGCAAGAAGGCCTACTTGACTTTGCTGTTGTATCCTTTGGCAAGACACCACATTCATTCTGCTCAGTGTTCAGATATGTGTAGGGTGGCAGTTGTAAGCATATGTCATACAATATACTATGATTAAAATGAACCAAAAACACAATCCGAAAAAAAGATTAGCAGCTTAGCAGACAGCTTTATAAGCAAGTGGTTTCCAATGCTTCACTGTTTATGAGGACTTCCCTAGCAGCCTTCTCCTTGGGTGTAAGTGGAGATGTGTGCTACTGCAGCCAACTTGTCTCAGCGCTGGTTTTTGAACTAGCAGAAGATGGAAGGATGTGGACAATTCATAGTGATGGCTGTCAGTTTCGATCAGATACCAAATAAGGTATCGAGATATCAATCCGATGCCGATACCAATGAGTTTTAAATGCCCTGAACCTTCTATACTACAGAATTTTACCTTGGCGTACAGTATATAAGAGACTGTGTAATCCCTCATTGTTCAGGAGTGGTCCAATGTAGAAACGTATGCCAAATTACAATATGGATATAATGAGCCATAATGAGGCAAGCTTGTAAACAAAGGCTGTGCAGAAGTCATTTAACTCAGTATCAGTATAAATCTTAGTGTCTCAGACTAGTACCATCAAATTGCAAATGGCTTCTGGATGAAAGCTGGAACGTCTTTATTTCCAAAACAGTGTCTACATGACTATCTCTGAAACCTACATGTATATAGGTTGTCTTTATCTTTCCCCAACCCATCTTATCTTATCTAAAAAATAAACATATGAGCAGATATAGGCATGTCATGTTAAGTACTATATCGACTTCAATCGTTCAATATATGAAAGCTGGATTTTTAAAAAAAAAAATTTAAGTGGAGCGATTGTGACATTTTGAAATTATTGCTTCATTCTGCTATTCATTTGTTGCAGCTTGTGCCACTTAATGATACTGTTTGTTTAAAAATGTTTACTGGTTATTGGGACTGGGATTATCTTGCATTATTGTTATAGTATCAGTGACATAAAGAAGTTTCAATATTATCATTTATACCAGTATTTCTCTGTAGCAAAAGGCCGTGCCTCAGAATGTGTTATCGTGACAGGCTTATGCAAATATGCAACATATTCTTGCAATATTACATGTATTAAAATTAGATTAAAAACTCATTTTTTGAAAAGTTTTTTGCATTTTGCTTTTTTTCATTTTATTTTCATTTTTTTTAATGCATGATAGACAAACACAGGGACCAGTCATATACAGTGCTGACAAGTGGTGATAATACATACCAAGACACAACATGGTTTGTAGATATAACAGCTATTTACAATTGTTTGTGACAAGTTTGTGTTGTGTGTGTGTGTGACGTGTGTGTGACGTGTGTGTGACGTGTGTGTGACATGTGTGTATGTGTGATATTTATGCGATTTTGGAGGGGAAATGGTGGGAACAGCAGAGTAGAATGCTAGTACTAGTCATTTGTAAGTGTGAAAAGAAAATATAGAGAATGTAAATGGGGGGGAAGTAAAATAAAAAAAAAAATAAAAAAATTAATAAAAAAAATAAATAATAATAATAAAGAAAAATAATTAGGTGTTGTCATTGGTGAAGCCCAGTTGTTGATGCTTTTTTTTCTCCCTTCTTCCTCTTTGTCCTTCTTTGAGATAGCCATGCTGAGGACTTAAGCTCAGTTGTTGCCTGACCCTGAGAAGCATGTAAATACTTTTTGATACCCCAGTCAGTATTGATATATAAATATTTAGATACTAAATTACTTATCACTAGGCTCTAACAAGAAATAGGTTGGGCATATGACAAAGTTCATCCAAGTTTGCAGTTGGCATTTTACAAGATGGAGAATGACATTAACGAGAAATCTAATTATTTATGAGGCAGTCATGCAGCATATATTGAATCAACCTATTTTCTACATTTATGGACAGAGATTGCCCTTAGCGTCTTTAAAACGCCTCCAGCTCCGTTAGGAATAGTGAAGTATTTGAAGAGTTGGACTGATTGCTGCTTATTTGTTGGTACGATGGCTTCACGAGTGCATTGCGTGGTGTGTTTTTTGGCTCGGTGACTGGAAAGAGTAATTGTGTGAGTCTTAAGTGTCCCATTTTTTACGAGGCGCATTAGTGTTTTCCATCGCACTGCAATTACGGCTATTCATACACAGGGCAGGACCTCTTCAGTGAGCGCTCAATGGAGCCAACTTGCTAGTGGTGCTCGGTAGACAAGTCACCAATTCATATGCAAAGTATATACATGCTGGTATGCAAACAAGGGTGGACGTGGATAAAGTGGTGAAAACACAGCCAAACTCATGCAAATATACAAACTGTTGAGTAGGGTCAGTCGGGTCTTAAGGTCATAACGGCTATTCAAAACACAGTTGGGATGGTCGGTAACGTTTAAAGACCACAGATTTGAAATTTTTGAACAACCGAATCACTAATAGAAATGTGGTGAATAGGGCGGGTAGAGATTTTTTTTCTTCTCTTAAATTAACTTTGAATCTAAACAAGCAAAAAAATAAGCAAATAAAATAATAAATAAAATCAGGTAAATATTAAATGAAAAATGTCCAAAATCCCTCTTGTGTATTTTTTTTTATATATGTGCATCAAGAAAATATTTGTAATAAAATTGTAACTAATGTTCAAATAATGTCAAATGTATTAAGATATGTAAAAAATTATATGGTGCCATTTTGAGGACGACTGACTCATTCATTCGTTTAAAAAAATAGAATATTTCGTTTTCTTAATTGCTATGACAATGGTCCTGACTTTTCATCATCAGAGAAAATTATTGATGAAATCCACTCCAGTATACTATCATTTATAATTATGTATAGACAATGGTAACAAAATTTAAATGCTGTTTTTTTTTTTGCAAACTTTAAGTGAAATGTATTTGCAAATGGTGATAATAATTGTGTAATAAGTGTAGCCTTATTTGGGGCTCTAAAGCATCCAAAACTATGAATATGACCGTTCTATACTAGCCATTCAAACTCAAATGTGACCAATTAGCTTAATTAGTTTATGTCACCCAATTACCTTTTAAATGGTAAAACTGTGGGAGTGGTTCAAAAATGTATGACACAAAATATGGATGATATTTTCATAGTATCAAATCCTGTTTATGGAGCAGTAATAATGTCATATTTCTCTTTCTTCCTCCCTGGAAACCCAAGCAAAATATTGAATGTAAATCATAATTTCCGCCCAATTTCCCACATATTGTACAAAGGCTGTGCTGCCAGAGTCGTGTCGGCATACACACACACGCCCTAGTGCTATGTAATGCTTACGTCCTGGATTCGGGAGGAAAAACTTCCCTTCTGCTCCTCTCGTTCTCTCTCTCTCTCACAACCACAGCAGCACTTCAGCCACAGCTTTAAAGATACAAGCATAGAAGAAAGACGCATGGAAGCCACAGTCATGTTAGCATACACAAAATACAACATAGTGTACTTTTGAATACTATTTATTTCTTTTTGTCTGAATAACTCTGTGGTAATTTATGTGTGGTAATACTACTACTGCTCCAGCTGGTTTTATGGACTGAAAAGGTTAGTTTTATAGTCAATGAGTAACAAGTAAGATACTCAATAAAGGCAACAACTGACTAGATATATATATACACATACACACACACACACACTCGGACATGGGCACAAGGACTTACATGGACTTAAATATGTTATGATCATCTTTTAGTTTATTTATTGATATTTTAACAGGATGATGTATAGTGACATAATGCCCAAGGGAACGATACCACTGGATTTCCATCTGCAATCCTTAAGCTGAATTTTGTGAATTTTTGTTCCAAATCTTGATATGACTCAGAATACATTTTTCCTGTTAGCACTCCTGGATCTTAACGATGATCTGGACCACCAAAAAGTACACACAGTCTATTCGTATAATTACAAAAGAAATAAACTGTTCAAGCAACAAGCTAATCAAAATATCATCCCAACACTGTCATTTTTAATCTGAAAGTACTGGCCTCATAAACTAGAATTTATATGGTCCTTTTTTGGACAAATGAGGGAATACATTCTCCAAAGTGTGTCTCTCACATATCCCTCAGCTCCTGTCCTGGTTAATATATGACTACTATGACTAAACCTGGCTGAGTTTAAACCCTCTTGGCAACAATAGTGTATTTTATGTTGCAGTAAACTTATGCTGCAGATAACAGAACAGCAGCAGGGTGGGTCCTGCACCGAGCTGGAACTCGCGTGGCTGGTTAATATGTACCATGATGTTAAGTGATGTCAACCAAATACTACTGAGAAAACTGCAATGCTTTATAATAACTAAACTTTAGTTCGCCTTTATGAAGCATGAACAAAGACTGAATTCATAATGAGCTAAGGGTTTATCTAGAATGATTCAGGGTTAATTAATAGCCTATCTCCTAACCTCTTAATGAAGTAGTTACTAAGCCTGAATCATTCTTAATAAACTGTTAGTTCATGCTTTCCCAAGGCTCATTAAAGTAGATATTTTAACCTCCTGGGACCTGGCATTCTCATATGTGGACAACACATTTTGGGTTGTCTAGGCCACAATGCAAATTTGTAGAAGAAGAAGAACAGCAACAATGCAAAAATGTTCAATTTCAAATATTTTAGTTTAGAATGTTCAGAGTATTTTATTTATTTATTTTTTTGTAAAGGCACATGTCTTCCTGCACCTCTTAGCAGCACTTCAAATGAGTCACATTGTTCCAAGAGGCACAATAGTTTTTACACTCAGGACTCATGTTGCTGCGTTTCAGGCACTTAATAAATAGTTTTAGCAAATCATTATTCAAATTTTCTATCAAAATGATTAAAACGTTAAACGAATGTGGACATAATTTTTCTCAGAAACTACATAATGTAAAAATATAATTCTTTGTTTTTACACTCATCAGGTCCCAATCAACTCAAATAACAAAGAGAAATGAATAAAGCCACGCAAGAGCTTGGATCTTAGGAGGATAAAGTGGTACAGAGAAAATTAATAGCTCCAATTATGCAGTGAATATGCATAGGTTTCAAAATTATGAAAAATTAGGTCAATTTCAAAAAATATGGTAAATGGTCACATCTTTATATAGCGCTTTTCCACCTTCAAGGCACTCAAAGCGCTTTACAAAATCACCCATCCACACACACACATTCATAACCAGTGTACGCAGACACTGGGGGCGAGGTGGGTTAAGTGTCTTGCCCAAGGACACAACGACAGCATTCATCATGTGAGGGCTGGAATTGCACCGCCAACCTTCGAGTCAGTGGATCTAACCACTCAACCAATGATGTTCATGTAGAGAGCGGGATTTGAACCGCCAACCTTCGGATCAGTGGACAACACTAACCTACTGAGCTACTGTCGCCCCATATGCATTGAACTTTACATTTTGAAGTCCTCAAAATGTAAAGCTCTTTATAAATCTCTGTTAGCACAACCATCTTCATATATTGAATCAGACCCAATAAAAATGAATGAATCATAAAACAGAATGGCATAAGCTGTATCTTCCAGCCCGACTTTCCCCACTGAAGCTATAAAGCAATAAAAGTGTTTATTTTAGCCTTACAATGTAGTTAGCTGTTAATTGGGCCTCATTTGTGCAGGGATGGGCTGGGAGCCATGGGGAAGCCTTAAGATGCGGCGCGGCGTGGGAAAGTTCACTCCTATGTAACCGCACTCTCACATTTGATTTCATGGCAGAGCCTCAGCATCACTAAATGTGTCCAAGCCCTCAATGTTTGCTCAAACGTATAGAGCTGTGTGGCAGGTCCAAAATAGCTAGAATAACATAGAAGTGACAACAACAAAAAAAATGGTGAAGGTTTGAAACAGAAAAGGGACTATATTATGTTAAACTGATTTTGTCGTTGGGGTAGCCTCAGTAACAAATAAACGTGTGTTTGTTTTGTATAGATGTAAATCATGTGAACTACTGCAACTATTGCAAATACGTTAAGGCATTTCCAAGACACAACACTGCACATTACACAACAAAAATTATAAAGGCTATTTAGTATAATGTTATTTAAAAGCCTCTAAAAATTCAACTTTTTTTTTTTTTTTTTTATGATTGAAAACTTACAAAAACATGAGCTTGCATCGCCACAAACCTGACTCCACCTGCTTGTCTCCATGGAAATGTTACTTTGGTCATAATATTCCACAGTATAGAATAAAATATATCTATCTCCATGGAGAATTTCTATTTCCATGGAATTATGAACGTGATGTGACACCTTCAAAAAGTTATGCAGTGTTAGTCAAGCTCATTTTGTTGTTTTAATTAGTAAAACAACTATAAAACCTGGTCCATTGACTTCTTGTATGAATCTGCTGAACTGATTGTCAGTTGTGGGCCCCGCCTCTACCTCAAATACAGGACAATACAGGATTATTCAAACATGCATGAATCACTCACAATACAATTATGAGAAAAGATAATGATGAGGGAGAACCGTAATAACATGGTTCATAAAAGAATATTTTGCACAAGCTGTCCCCTTTAAAGGGGATGTTATAATTTTGTTGCCTCATCAAAAACATACATGGAGTTGTGTTTTGTTTCATTCACACGTTTAACACACAAACCCTGTATATTTAGGCTGAGTTCTTCTCTCAAATGGAAAACACTCTGTTCCACCTTGTAATATCATGTGGAAATACAGGAAACGCTCCACTGTTTTAAACTCCATACACTACTGAACTGAAGGTAAACGGTAGCTCTTAACTTGAAAACTACCACTTCATGACATCACAAGGTGGTACGGAGCATTTTGACCTTTGAAGATCTGACAAATAATAAAGCATGAAGCAAAACACAACTCCGGGTATGTTTTTGAAGAGGGAACAACATTCTAATATGGCTTAAAACGTACTCACTTTTCACACAACTGTACAGCACACTTATAACTCCTTCACAAGTTACTGTAAGTTTAAAAAATTGCTTATTTGTGATAGTTTCACTTCTCTAAAAACCTGTGCAGTCAGACTATTTTGACGCCAATCTGTGTAACATTGTGGACAGCTGCGTGTATTTTTGTCAGCTCTTTCCCTGCGGCCTGTCAGAGTACATCTTGTGATACAGCGACCGCACACGCACCACTGCATGCCAAATCCAGCGTGACCCCGCCCCCTTCTGACAGAGATTTCACAGATCTGATCCCACTGAGCTACATGTGCTTTCACTCGGAGCCTCTTAACATGGCATGCATCAAACACAATACACTAAACTGGAGGAGTGGATTTACACCGAGGTGTTTGGAAAATGAGTGCGAAGTGGAAGAAGTACTGTGAAGCTGGAAAGTATGGCTTCAAAGTAATGTTACCTCAGAGATAAAAGGATACCAGAAAACGCTTAAGCTTAAGAAGTATTCAGAGTAAAGTTAACTTCCGAAAGCTACTAAAACTTGTACTGAGTTTTGCTGGTTCAGTTTGCAGCCGTACAAACATATTCCTTACTATAAAAGCATTCTTAGCAGTCCGATTACTTACCATGATGAGTTGATAAGCACTTTTCACAACTTTCAGATGCAAATTTTGCTGTCACAAAACTGCTTACAACAAATAGCATGCAGGAAAAAATAAATAAAAGAGAATGGAGACTCAACCCTGAAACTGAATGTCAAAACTAGTTTAACTTCATAGCTATACTCACTCATTCACTCATTTTACCAGCTCAATAATAAAACATTAGCTCATTGTAAGCCCCCAAAAAACAAATGGCATGCTAATAGTGCATAAACCTTACTTTCTGGGCTGTGGACAATAAAAATGCATTATAATTAGAATTGGGTAGCGTATAATGGTTTTGACCTATAGAGCTTCTTTTACATCTGTACTGGAGTAAAACTAAATTTACATCCCCTAATAAAAAAAATAATTTTCCCATGCATAGTAAACCGTGCAGACATAAGGGAATTATGTTTTTTTTTCCCATATTATTCCCAACTGTACTTGGCCCCACGTAGCCTGGTTCTGTTTCCATTTACTGTGCAAAATCTGGTACAGTATCCATAGAGACAACCCACAACAAATTGATATCCAATGATACGCCATGGTAACTGGAGACCACCAGCGCTCTGAAGAACCAGTATACTGTTTAGTGCCTTCTTGACCTGGTTAGAACCCAGACCAAACTGGCACAAAAAAGTACCTGGTACCAGTAAAATGGGCCAATGAAAATGCTCCAAATTGAACCAAGTAACCAAATAAAATTAAGTA
The DNA here is from genome assembly GCA_019594935.1 of Periophthalmus modestus. Taxonomy (NCBI): domain Eukaryota; kingdom Metazoa; phylum Chordata; class Actinopteri; order Gobiiformes; family Gobiidae; genus Periophthalmus; species Periophthalmus modestus. The sequence continues at coordinate 20,807,492 of JAIEZT010001390.1, read as the reverse complement.
GCGATGGTGGAAATGAACAGTGATATCAGAAGAATTCAATTTTGTTACTTCAGTAAATGTAAAAGTAAGTAAGAGTAAAATGTAAAAGTATTTTGCGCAGAGTTTGAGATCTAATAAAGGTTCAAATGTATTGATTTTGATACAGATTTGTGTTGAATTTTGTGCAACAGAATTAATAGATTTTTTTCCCTAGCTGTTTTTATTTGTGTATTTTTGTTTGCTCACACTATGGTCTTATTAAAAATAAACTCATCAGGCTTTTCAGCAGCTCTCATACAACAATAAAGATACTTTTACTTTTCTGTCCTGTTTAAAAACCTAGTAGAGTAGACAGTACAGATACTTACTCTCAAATGTAGTGAAGTAAAAGCTAAATTTATGTAGTACAGTACAGATACCTAACATTTTTCAGTACAGTGCAGTACTTCACTACTTTTACTTCGTTACGTTCCACCACTGGAAACAAGGCTGCTATTTTTACCCTCAGTCCAAGATGGAAGACAAAAATCATATACTATACTCTATGGATGCTATGGCAAAAGCTGCTCCTATAGCTGTGAACACTCCTATCAGAATTACTCCCACTACCCAGTTTGCCACTGAAGAACAAAAACATCTAACTTTACCATCCCAGCAAAAAATGTTCTCAAATAACACACTCTTACAAAATAAATTCAGAAAACTGTAGCGTATCGAGTTACTTTCCAGCTCGGGGCACGCTCTAAATGAGCGGTGTGTGCGCCCTGCAGAATGGGTGACCACTAATAAGCGCCTGGAGCCAAGTCACCCGGCGGTTTGTGTACTGCGGCTGAGGAGACGCGCACACACAAACCTTCTCCTTACGCGCGTGTGTTTTCACCTATGTCCTGATGAGCGCAGGCCGTCATTACCTCCACAAGCGGGCTGGAACCAATCAGCCTCTGCCCCGAACCCGGCCCGGAGTCAGGGAGTTCAGACCTGGAGACCCGAGACCGCAGATCTGAGCCAGCCTTTACAAAACACGGGCAAGAGAATCTCACAGAGCGTATCAGGGCGGCCGCAGCAAGACACAACACGCACGCTCTCCAACAATGAGTTTCAGTGGTGTTTAGACTGATGCATTGTAGTCCAGTCCAAGGTTTGGTAATGCATGGGCGGCTGGGGTGGCGAATTTAACAGGCCCATAGTGAGTGAATGTAAACAAATTATGTATGTTATTTATTCATTTTTTTTATATGTTTACTAATTTTGAATACATTTATTGATTTTTTTTTTTAAATCAATGACTGATGATTAAAAGCAATGAATTCTAAGTCAATTTAAAGGGCCCATATTACGCTATTTTCTGAGCTGTTATAATGTTTTCTTATCAAAACATACCTGGAGTTGTGCTATGTTTCATTCACATATGTTTAACCCACAAACTTTGCATAGTTAGGCTAAGTTCTTCTCTCAAACTGAAAACACATTGTCCCACCTTGTGATGTCATGTGGTAATACAGGAAGTGCTTCATTGTGTTGTAAAACTCCACACACCTTCACTAGAACCATCTGGATAACTGCAGCTCTGGAATTGCTGGTCTCTACTGAACAAAATGTGAAAGATAGCTGTTAACCTGAAAGCTCCCACTTCATCACATCACACAGTGGAACACAGTAGTTTTTTTTGAGCCAGAATAATAATAAAGGTTGACTTAAACATGTGTGAATGAAACAAAACACAAGTCCGGGTATGTTTTTGAGAACAACAACATTCTAACACAGCTTAAAGCTCACTAGAGTCAATTTTGCGCAATATACTAACCCTAACCCCCACCCCACATTCTGCACAGAAGATGGCATCGCGGTTTCTGGTTGTTAGACAAGAGAGCCACATTCTTGTCTGAGAGCTGAACAGTAATGGCATGGTCCTAAAAGACTGTAAATCTTATAGGAGTTGACAGAGGGACATACTTGAGTACACAAAAATAAACATGGCACTGAGCATAACCACCATAATGAATATGTTTATAGTCGCCCGGAGTACTGCTGGTGCCTGCAGGAGAACAGGGGACAGAGGACACTGGTATTCTAGGGCTGGCAATGGGTGGAGTCCAGATCAGGTTTCGATGCAATTCAGAGTTTTATATTGCTTGTTTTGTGAATTATATAACCTGGGCGTAGAGGAGAAAGTGACAATAACTGTGTGTGACTGGAAACAATAAATGAAAAACAGTCTCTTAAAAAGACTTTCAAATGGGTAGTAAAACTTTGTTCAAGTCATCTTTAAAAAAATATATTTGTAGTAATAGTAATAGTACTGATTGGATGGAAATGAACAACAAGTAAGTTTGAAAGTGATAACTGTTAGAAGTGTGTGTAGTTGAAAAGTACTTATGCAAATATTGTGGGTACTGTTTTTGAAGTCACGCACACAGCTGAATGACTGTACCTATGAATGAAGTACTACTTTTGTATGTAACTTATACATTGAATAGGTCCTCGGGAAGAATAACTTGCTGCAGTTAATGGGGTGTAATCATAGACTGTAAATACAAAAAGGCATAGCTAACCTGCTAGCCACTACATTCCAAACAGGAAGTGAGCATGGGCGCGCTTCTAGCTTTATTGACTCTGCTCCAATTCACTTTCTATTAAAAAGCTGTCGCCCCTCTCTTTGTCACAGCTGCTATCAGGCGAAAGAGCATTACCTTCAACAACCTTGCTTCGGATTGGCTCTTTGGTTGCTCTGATATTCGCGGTCAAAATTCCAAATAGGGAACTTGTCTCCAAATTTGCCGTGATAACTTCTAGTGTCGACAAGCTTTATTTGGCTGGAGCCGACCGTTATGAGCGACGCCACACTCACTTAGTCCACTTCTTTTTACAGTCTATGGATTTAATGTAAATGTGAAAAATTGCAAGGCAAATGATAAGGCAATTACACAAGTGAAATGATCCATAATATAATTTATATTCATGAGAAAGAAAGTGAAAGTACCTATAACTACTTTGCATTTTGTTTACAGTGTAGTAGCATATGGAAAGCACTGGGCACGCAGACACAACAGCTTGGGACTTGCAGCAGATAACAGCTGTCATAATTGAGCATGACACGTAAACAATAGCTGTCAGCGGCGTCATTGTCAAATCCACTTTAGATTTGTCATTACATGTAAAATGATTGACAGCTATGATGGGATTGTTTTGACGTTTCAGCAGAATCTGTCTGTCTATCTTTGCTTAGACTGCTCCCCGCTGTGCCCTACCCCCGGATAAGCAGTGCAAGATGGATGGATGGTATCTATGTGACAGGAAATACTGAGTTAAGACAGTTCTAAAATAAACTTAAGTACACATTTTTAACAGTTTAACAAGTTAATCATTTTAGTTCGAACAATATCAGACGCTAAAGTCAAATTAATTTAAAAAAGAAATAACCTCCTTTTCAAAGTGTGATAGGAGGATTTTAACTCTTTGCTTGTGCTCACAAACCCTTTGGCACAACAGCAGTATTGACCTACATAAAGAGCAGCTTTTAGAAGTGAAGCAGGGATTGACCACCATCGTTCAGTCAATCCTTGTGTCTTTCTTCCGTATTTACAACAAATAAAATGATTAATTATTATTTTATTATTGGATGAGCTGCAGAAGTGTCTAGGGTGAGGGAAGTCTGGGAGTCCCTGCTTAAACTGTTGGCCCATGACCTGGCCCTGAATAAGCAAAGGTGGATTTATTATTGCATACAGAGTGGTGTGCTGCCTTTACAATATACTCTGAAGAGGAAAGACTAAATCTCTTTAATAAAGAAAAATTTATTTGGAGGTTCCTTGTCAAATAAACTTTAGATTTACATCCTTACTAGCAGTGACTAAAAGACCATACCAACAAAAGATGAGTGGAATAATTGTTTTCTTTTTGGGAGTGTTTAAGAGAGGTAACAGGGAGTAGTCCAAACAGAAATGATTTAAGTTCCAGGAAGAGGAGATGGAGCAGAGATGTATGCTGGACGGGTCAGGAGACACTACCACCACAGCTCCGGCCCCCAAAAGACTCCACTGATGAGGGAGAGAGGGGTCAAGTTGGGCCCCATATACACATCCACTGCCTTTTCCTGCTAAACCACTCACTCAAGTACCTGCCTGCTCCTCTGTCACGCCGCGCACGCTGACATGACAAGAACACAGCCGCGCAGACAGATAGAGAGGGCTTCATTGTGTCCTAATGAGGGGCCCCGTAGAGATGACCCCAGGCCCTCGGACACCGCCGGACTGCCCTGCACGGGGTTGCTGCTGGGAATGACCTTTGACCTCTTAGTTTTCACCTCTCACCACGAGCTGCTACTGATGGGTGTCCTGATGGGTGTGTTGCTACTGCAGGGGTAGATTGTAGTTTACATAAATGTTAAACTAGTTTTTGTTAAAGGGATAATGTGTAACTTTTATCTCTAATTAAAATTTTAAAACATGGAGATCAAATAACCCCTCAAAACTTTCTAAATAGAATAACTAAAAATGAAAAATAAAATTAATATCCACAATAACAAAATGCCTAAATTAAAGGTGCACTGCATAACTATTCAGTTTCCATGGAGATGTAATCACTGTGGCGGGAAAGGTTCCACAGTATGACTATTCAATTACAGGTGTTACATCGTCAAAAAAACTAATGAACATTAAAACATTGAAAAACAATTTTACTATGAATCGGGTCACCTCTGCACAGATCTGACCTGTAACTTGGCCTGGTTGATTTCACCTTTTTGGCTTCATGGAAATAGATAAGTTTAATGCCACAATGAAACACTCATGCAAAAGGCACCAGAAAAGTCCCATAGTGCACCCTTAAGTATTTTAATCTTCAAAAATTCCATTATAACACACTCATGCAGTCCTTCTTCTGTTTTTCTGGACTTGTTCCTGGTCTTAAAACCTTGCACAAAACTAACTTCCTTTAGTCAGACATCTTCCCTGTGGTCTCCTCTCTGCTTTATCTGCTGCTCTTATCAGCTCAAACACTCCTGGCAGGTCTTACGCTCAGGAAAATGTCAACCATGGAGACGTTTATACCCACAATTTGAAACTGCTGTCTCTGGCTTATCTATATGTCTGTTTTTAAGCTAACTACTGGAATGAGAGAATGGTGTCGTAGATTAGCCTATTTGTAATTCAGGGAAATATGTTGGGGGGAAAAAAGTCTGTCTAAAACTACTTGAGTTAAAAGGGCTGTACCCAATATTCTTTTCATGTAATAAAGTAAATCGTGTTTTGCCAGTACAGATATATTGATAAAGCAGTTCTTAGGGTCAAAATGCAACCGCTGTGTGCTAATTATGAAGCGTTTTATCATCCACAAACTAAGAAGTTACCTGGTAGAACACAAGTTGTTGTTGAAAGTTGCAAAAATCGCTTATTAAACTCACTGCAGTGAATATAGATGCTAGGAATGAGGCAGTGGTAAGTGCAGAATAACTTTGGCCTGCTGCAAAAGCTTGAAAATGATGATGATCCCTCGAAAAAACGAATACAAATACAATATATGTAAAATCAATACTTAAAAAAGGAAGATATTTCTAAAATGACTCAACATAACAATTCATGCACAATACTGTATGTTTCACTTCTTGTTTGCCAAACCACCAAACCAAGGAATTAGGGAATTGAGATGCTTAGCAAGTAAATAGGTCATACGCTACAACACTACAATTTACAGTAAACAGCAGCCTCTATTGAAGAACAAAATATTACTTGAATGTGCACACAGGGCGGTCACATGTCTTTTGATAACTGTTATTCACTGGTCTTTGAATATGCCTTTCCCATCCATACACAAACGCAGCCTCAAATAAGGACTTCCTGATTCCCCGCATTGTACAGTATGAGACTAGAAGTAGCCTGTATCCTGTGCACACTACAAAGTTAATTACACACAATTGGGAGGTGGGTCTCTTTAATTGTTCTGCAGGGAAATGCTTGGCCCAGAGGTATAAAACACTTTTTATGTACGGCAGAATATATGGACTTCAGACAAGCTTGAGAAAAGCAATGAAAAGGTTAAAAGGAGGTGTTTTGTGCAATGAACTTTATAATTGAATTGTATTGTGCAACTAGCCTCCATCTAGCCTCATTGTGTAACTTTTCTGAGGTCATTAAAACTGCCTATGTTCCAGCATTCATTAATCAATCAATCAGCATTCACATGTGTCAATTACATCACCTTAATCACCTTAAATCCGCCCATGCTTTGTACTTACGTCGTTCTTCAATTTTATTTTCTCAATCGGTCATAAGCGTAGGAGCAGTACAGCAGTAATCAGTTTGGTACAAATGGAAAAAAAAATCCACTACATGCTAGTGTGATCTGCAGCTATCCATAAGAGGGGCCGACAGCACCTCTTTGTTGTGATGATATTTACAGCTATGTTAGCTCCCACTGGGCACCCAAATTTTCTAACACAAATGTCAGCGGGCTTGTTTCTTTTATTAAGTCGTTTTAGATGAATATTGCGATTTAAAACGTGCATATCATAACATAATGATCCATGTGTGTCATAAATTATAACTATATAGCAGACACAAGCAGCATAGGTCTTCTTTAATATTTGAAAGTTAAAATGATTTCATTTCATTTAAAATTAAACCACTAGACCAGGGGTGTCCAAACTATGGCCCAGGGGCCATATGCGGCCCTCAGATCAGTTTTTATTGGCCTTCAGACCTCCTGCTGAACCGGCCCAATTGATCATAAGCAGTACTTTTAACAGCAAATTAAACTATTTCTACCACTACTACTTCAAACATCACATTGCAGTGTGATACAGACCTAAATCTGAATGTGTTTCAATCCTTATTAATATGCAGCGGCTCTGTCAAAGCTGTGTATAAAGCACTACACTGATCACCGGTTTGTGGCCCTCCGCTTCGAATATGTTTTGAGATGTGGCCCTTGATAAAAAAAAGTTTGGGCACCTCTGCACTATACTATTATTATAGATCAATAAAATATTCTTTAAGTCAAACCAAACATCTGACTGAACATTTGTAAAACTCGTCAAGCACCAATGCGCACAAAAGCAAGATACTACAAAGCAAAACACACAAAACATTATTATAACTAGGCTTGAGTCTGGTATAGACAACCAATACCCACATTTCCAGTGACTTTCAAGAGCGTATTGGACCAAGAAAAGTTGTTGAGCTTTCAAAAAGACAAATGACCAAAAGTGTATCTATAAAAAATAATGACTTGGTGTTCTGAAATGTCTTTTAGGAGCCAGTTTTAGTGGAGCCAAGCCTCAGCAGTGGCCCATCAATTTTTACTGTTTATGGACTGAAGCATGTCTTGGCATGATAAGATCTGGCCAATGAGTTGCAGGCTTAACATATGCAACTAAATACATTATGTGTTAAAAATAAATTGTAGATTCGCGAAGAACAGAACGCGGTGTACATTTGAGCGCGTTCTCTAGACGGCTTTAAATTTAACAGCCTTGACATTTACACATTGGGTCTCTGGAGTCACTTACACACCTTGGCAACACCGGCACATAGATTAGCATTGCAAGCAGTAGACTGACTTAATAGCATTGAATAGAGAGGTGGCACCGGTGCTACTTAGCACTGTGTGTTAGCGAGACTACAGGTCCCCATAAAAATAAAAAAAAATGGCTACTATTTCATGCCCTGAACATGGACCCATTCGTAACCCGCTTAAACAAACTCTCGCGTTCCTGCTGATAATGAAGTGGTCTATGTTGGGAGTACATTAGCGATGAAGTCCGACCAAAAGTAACAGCGGCACACGGCCAAAACAATAAAATATATATGTGCAAGAAAGAGGCCGTAGAGACTTCAGGGCAATTAAAATGGACTATAGTATGAGTATTAACAGCCAATAGGAGAGTGGGTGCTGGAGAGAGAGCAGACTTGGATGCAGTTGACAGCAGTGGTAGGGCACAGTGTGATTTAGATGCTGTGAGACTGGAGGCCTATAATTGTGAAGGACGAGGCAAACCGAAGAAGTAGGGACAAAGCCAGAGAAATACGTGGCAACTGTAAAAGTACACAAAAACTGTATCGTGGTACTACGTCACTGAGAAAAGCTTGAAATACTGCATATTTTTGTCTGTGTACACGTAGTGGATTGCATCACTTTCGTTCTAGATTTGATAGTCACTTGAAAAGCTGTTGCTGGCTCTTACAGTCACATTTACAAATTATTTTTATAGCAAATGGGAAGGAAGTAGGAAGTAACCAGGGTTGTTCCAGTTCTTTTGGGAAATTTGGCAGGAGTAGAAGGTAACCATTCTTCTAACTCCCGGATCTTGGAGTTTCCAGCTGGTGGATTACTTATGTTTTAGTTAGCCTACACAAGCAGGTAGCACCGTGGGTGGTTGGGTGGTGGCTAGCAGTCTTGCCTCATAACAAGAAGGTTCCAGGTTCAACTCCTGGAACAATACGGGCTCTTCTGTACGGAGTTTGCATATGTCTCCCTGTGTCTGAGGGTTTCGTCTGGGTACTGGTTTCAACCAACCCAAAATCTCCGACTAAAGAAGCACTGACGAAGCTTCTCTCAACACCTGAAGATAGGTCCAATGCTCCTGTCAGGTGACCACTGTGACACTGAATGATGGGTCAAATGCAGAGGACAAATAAAAGACTTTACATGAATATATTAAAAGACACACAATGCAACTTTCCTCTAGTTTACATCTGGGTTAACAGAGCAATGTCTGAACCACAAGCGTCTAACTCCACCTTTTACATGCCCATAAACACAACTGCATTAGGAACAGTGAGGTAAAATCTTTCCATTTACTGATTTGGCTACCATACAATGACATAATACACTCTACTTTCCAATAGCCATGTCTCCTGCTTTGCATTTATTTGGCCAGTGTGGGTTTGTTTGTTGTTTGGTTTGATAATTATTCAGAAAGACCCTGCAGGAGCCAAGAGAATGTTTGTGACAGTAGGTTGAATTAAAGAGCTATTCCAGACCAGAAAAAATTAAATATAGAATCTAATAGGATGGTCAAAAGTATCAATTTCCAAATACTAATTGATACGTCCACTTTACTGAAACAAGATATTCATTGGAGCAAGTATCAGTACTGAAAAATACATCCACTGAACACATTTTGACATTTTTGGAATAGTTTAGAATGGTCTTGATCTGCATACGACCGCACTGTAATATTGTTAAAAAGATTTGAATTTTGTGTTCTATTGTATAAAGAAGAGTGTTTTTTGTTATCATTGTGGTATCGAAATTGGTATTGAGTCTGAAATTTGTGTTTGAAATGTTAGAATTGTGACAACAGCAGAAGCCAGACGCGCAGGCAGACTGTCCGACTCTGTTTGTGGGAATGTGGTGAGGACACAGTAGTAGGCAGGGTCTATGGGCTCAAATTAAAGAGTGGCGCTAAGAGAAAGGAGCCAGAGCCCGTCTACAGCTGCCACGGGCTACATCTCCTGCTCGATAGGTTGGGTTCATGTACACTGGAATTTGTTGATGTCATGGTTGCAAAGTGATCAAAATGTAGCACCGTTATCATAGCAATTAGGTTTTGAAAAGTCACTTAAAAACAGGAAGTTGAAACTAAAGACTGTATAAAGAAGCTGACAAAGTGACTGGACTGTGGAGTCACTCATAGCGTTCGGCTCCAGTGAAATGAAGGTCATAAGGTCATCGAGGCTAGCGGTTATAGGGGTGAATTTGAACCAAAGAGCCAGTCCGGAGTGAGGTTGTTCAAGGTAATTCCCATTCCTGATCGCACCGCTTTACCCGGTTTAGCAGGGAGCGAGCGCTTAGCAACACTGTCAATCAAACCTGTTGCCACTGCTAACGGGTTACAGATGCAATAGTGAAATAATAAAAATATCAGGATCATGTAGAGCAGGTTGATATGAACATTTTAAGATCAAAATGACAAGGTTCACTGCAGCACTTATGGAGAGAAGGGTGACAGTTTTCTAATGTAAAGTGAACTGGAGCCGGAGTCGATGTAGCCGGCTAGCAGGTTAGCTACGTCCATTTATATATTCAGTCTATGATTGAAACCCATGAATAAAACTGTATGGACGATCTCCTGGTTTTGAAAGAAATACCAAAGCTCATGATCCACAAATGTTGGTAAACCTTTATTAACATTATTTGCTAGGGATTAGGGCCAAAGAATTGTGCTTTCAACTGACAACAATCACATTTTTGGGGTTGATTAATGGCACCACTTTCTGAAGTTATTGTGGAAAAAAATATTTCAACTTAGTTCGTTTATGATGACAGACTTTTGTTCCACTTTTTTGTTTCATGTGGATAGTACAAAAAGATATTAAGCGTAAACCAAGCCAAAAAATCTGCAATCTGACAGTTAAATAGACAATTCTACCATAAAATTCTGACATGGCCTCTAGCTCAATTTTAAAACATTCAGTGGTTTCAGGTTTCTGTTACGCAACATTTTTCCCATTCAAAAGATATAATATTTTGTTTTAAATTGTTAATCGCTACGGCAACGCTTCTAATCATTCCGAAACCCATGAATAGGCAGAATGTTGTGATGTCACGTGAACTCAACCCTGAAACACGACTTACAACTGGGCCACGGGGGCAGATCGCACGCAGCCTCAGTCCTGGTGAAGTACTATGAGAAAAACACAGAAATAGTGGCGTGCGATTGAGTTCACAGGACTGTAAAGACACCACATCAACGGGGGAGAAGTGGCGATGTGAGAAAGAGCAGCTTGTAGGGTGGTGCTGTCTGTTAACGTGCACTTCTGGAGCAGGGGTGAGGGCTGGGAACCCAAACCACTGTGGGAAAAAGTGGCAAGACTTTGTAGGGCTCATTAATCTGAAAATAAACCCTTTTCATGACATATTATAGTGTAAATCTGGTGTTTTAGAGTGCATTTTTAACACGTCAACACATCCCGAGTAAATGTGGTTAAATGAGCTTAGATCCAGCCTGAGATAAGATGAGAGAAGCTTCACTGGGGAAATTTTAGTGTTGCAACAGCGTAGTACAAGAATAGCACAATAAGAATGCCAAAATGGATTTCAAATGTGCTAAAATTAAGTCTTTCTAGTTTACAGCCACTATTTTTGTTAACAAATTTAGAATTTTTAACCCACTTTTATGCATTTTTCTGATGTGCTAGACAAGACCAAACTTCTGCCTCTTCAAAGGAAAAACATAATTTAGGTTTTCCAGTTGTGAATTGTGCAATCCTTATAATAACTGAATAGATTGATAGAATAAAAAAAAAAAAAAAAAAAAGGAAAAGAAAAGAGTTATTAATATGTCAGACAAATGAATAGTCCAAATGTCTGGAGTTTCTTCCTGTACTGTACAAAAGGGCCACTGTGACCTTGGAGCATCTCACTGCAGAACATCTGATTGTGTAATGTGTGTCAGGGGTCTGGAGCAGGACAAAAGAAACACAGAGCCAAGTCCTGTTCCAAGCAGGACTTGGCTCTTTGTCTTGCAGCTCAATGTGCTTGTCTGAAAAGAGGGAAACAAACTAACAGCTTGCACTCCAAAAAATTAGTGCGTTCATTTTGTGGAGGATAATTCTTCACTACTTAAATATCTATTTAAAGGCACGACCAAAAATTGTTGAGGCACAGACTATGCAATGTGTTGTATAAAAGTAGCTAAATACTGTATGATTTGTATAGCCATTAGATGAGAACCATAAAGCTGTCCAGATTGTTGGACGAGAACCCTATGGAAGCAACGGCCTGGCACTATGCTGACAGTTTTTTTTTTTTTCTGTCATGGTGCAACACTGAAGTGAGAATTGGGTGGAGCTAAAAGAATTGGGTGGAGCTAAAAATTCATAGTTAAAAGTTCAAAGACAATGAGTAATCTCTATTTACTGTATGGGAAATAATATTAGTGATAGAAATCAGACTGACAGTGTTGTGAAGAAGTAATAGTTGTTGCAGTAAAAGTATTAAAAGGTATTAATGGTAGTAATAGTTGCTCTTAGAATACTTGATAGATGTAGAAATTGTAGTATCAGGCTTGAATTAGAAGTGAAGTTGTAGCACCTCGTATTGTACCTCTGCTTGAGTCATTTGAAGTAACAGTACATTTTCACAGATTTTGCGTCGTAATGCAAGAGTGAGTAGTATTCCGGGATTTGTGTGTTGTGAGTGAGTGTGCTTCCTTTGCCAAGTTTCCTCTCTTTGTTTACCGCCTCAGGTCAGCGCAGCTCCCCGCTGGGCAGACTGCGGCCAAATACAGGCATATATCAAAACATGGGACAACAACAGGCCCGGCGCTCATAGGCCAAAAGGGGGCTGGGAACAGGGCCAAAGGTGACTTCTGCAAAACATGCTCTGAAAATGAAGACTCAAGAGCTACGGGAAGGTATGACAGCAATGGATGGAAGTTTTAAGTCACGGGTTTGAGCAAGCAGACTGTGAAATAATAGACAAAATGTTATGTTATTGGTATGAAATTCTTAAAATATCATGGCTGCGTTCATATTCAAGAATTTTATGATACACACACAAACATGACATATTAATCTTAAGGCTTAAAGTCCTTTCAGCTGACAACAAGCACGTCTTTAGGGTTGAACAATATGGCACCACTTTCTGCAATTGTCAAACTTTATGCCAGTTTTTGTTTCATGTGAATAGGTCCAGCAATTACAGAGATATTAAATATAAACTATGGCAATGATCTGCAATCTGACAGTTAAACAGCAAATTCCACTACAGAATTCCGACCTGTTTTCCAACTAACTTTTTACACTGGATTGGAGAATGTTGTGATGTCACGTTTGTTGTACAGTGACCTCTGACCCATTTACGTCGTAACGGTAAAAACAGTGCCTAGAGCTGTCTCCTATCTCCGATCTGCAAACCTATAACCACTGAGCCGCAAAGTTCCTGAAAAAGCAAGAAATGTTCTTAAACGACTTGTTTTGTTGTATTCATGCCTGTTACCACTGAAAACAATAAGAAAGTGACCCTATCTGACAACTGTTAAAAAATCCACTCCAAAATGGTCTATGAAAAAAAAGTAAAAATGTAAGAATTTGAAGTTTGGCAAGTACAAAATACAAGGAATCTATCTACTATGATTGAAAGATATAGAGCCAAAGCTGGTTGTCTCTTGTTTTGAGTTTGTTGTGGTGACATTATTGGTTTAAGGAACACTTGAGACCGCCTGAAGGCTTAAGGGAACACTGCATGAGTTAGTGCAGTTGATGTGGTTAGGCTTGGTGTGGTTGTCAGCAATAATCAAAGACTCTATTCACTGTCACACACACATTATAATTTCAATCAAAGAGACTGCACTGTTCTCACTCATTTTGTGTACTAGCTTATGATTTATTTACAGTGCTACAAAGGGTGTGTTTGCACTTGTCCTAGTTTAGTCCTGATTAGAGCCCAGTTTAGTCTTGATGTAGACTTGGTTTGGTCTTAATATAGTCCTTGTCTAGGCCAGATTTAATGGACATTTTAATTTAGTCACAAATTAGTATTCTCCTTGTCTCATTGGTCCCTAGTTTAAAGGGCCCATATTATACTGTTTTCTGATCTATGTTATAATGTAACTAGAATAATCTGGAAAATGAAAATGTAAAAGGTAGCTGTTAACTTCCAAACTAATGCTCCATGACATCACAAGGTGGGACAGAGAATTTTGGAGATGTAGACAGCCTAATAATGCAGAATTATTTCAACATGTGTGAATGAAACAAAACACAACTCCAGATATGTTTTAGGTAACAACATTCTAACGCAGCTTAAAGAGTCCGTTTGCGCAATATAGGACCTTAAAAATGTGTCATGAAGTAATTTTTTCTTTTTTCCAAGTAACAAAACATTATAAAAATAAACACATTAATAAAATAAAATACTGAAGAGTTTATTTGACTTCACCTTTTATAGCATTTCACCTGTTTCATCATGTTATGCAACTAAAACCATTGCTAGTCTTTAAAACTGCAACCGACTTGTCCAAAATGTACTGTGTAACTTTTCCAGTGGAGGGGCCACCGGTTGCGTGTTTTCATGGAAATGTTATAGCTTTTTCGTAGAATTTTCCACAATATGGCTTTAAAGTTGTGTATGAGACAAACAGGTCACACCACCAGGCCAAGTTCTAACTTAGATCTGTAGAGAAGCGAGCAAACCTAAGAATTTCATGTTTGTACAAGGTATTTTAAACCAGTAAAAACACTTGCACTTGAATTATTGCTTATTATTTGTTTTTAAATGTTCTATATTTCAACTGAATAAAACATATAGACAAAGAGACAAGGAAATTGCGGACCCTTCACACAAAAAGCTACAGGGTGCTCTTAAAGTAATGCAAAGTTTAGCTAAATTGAAGTCTGCTTTGGTGTGTTTACTATGACCAGTACTAGCCTGGTTGGGCCGCACATACACATATACACATAGAGCCCCCTCAGCGCCCTGCTTTCAGAGTGGAGAGGCCCTAAATGCCTTACAGATGGACTCCTCACAAACACTAACCTCCGTCGTGGCCCTCAACTATTCCCAGTATTTGGCCTTGCTATAATTTACAACATACTTACCTAATTGAGATGCTATTAAGGTCGAAGCATGCATTCTTCAGCCAATATGCCTTCTGCTAATGCACGGGATACAAGTAAACCGCAGTATATTTAGGAGCAGGTCTATGGTCCGTATAGGGCACTAAATAATGTTGAGTGTAGTCATGTCGGTGCACGTCTAAAGGGTGTATTACGGCTGTTTTTCTTTCAAATAACTGCTGATACTTAACACTGATTAGGGGCCAGCGTGTGATTTCAGAATACCACTGTGAACTCTGAGTTAGGAATAAATACTGAGGATTTGTCGCAAATTTCAAAAGACTTAATAGAGTTTTTTAAGGGTGGGATTTTACTTGGTGCAGCTAGAGACAATATTTCACGTTGTATGTGCTTGCCATTGATGATAACAGTATAGTATGCTAAGAAAAATAAAGCGGGAATCATAGGCTGAAAGAAGTGGAGGGAGTGTGATGTCATCCATAGCGTTCGGCTCCAGCCAAATGAAGCTCGGGCCAAGTTTGGGGCCGAGTTTCATATGTAGAATCCCGACCGCAAGTATCTTAGCAACCAAAGAGCCAATCTGGAGCGAGGCTGTTAAAAACTATGTCCCTTCCCGCCCACATCACTGGTTAGCAGTGGTGGGCTCAATCAAACCTGTTTGCTTTGGCACCTCATTGGTCTGTTATTAATGTTCATATCTTTATTTCAGGACAAAATAGCCAAATAAAAACACCAGGATCATATAGCGCAGATTAATATGAATATCTTAAGACCAACATGACGAGTCTGACTGCAGAAGTTATGGAAAGAGGGGTGATGCTTTTTCAATAGAAAGTGAATTGGAGCGAGAGTCGATGGAGGTGGAAGTACACCCATGCTCACTTCCTATGTGGAATGCGGTGGCTAGCAGGTTAGCTATGTCCATTATATACAGTCTCTGGAGGGGATAGGATACAATCATGACTAAAATAAATACAAAATATACAGTATGGATAGAATCTAAGTGCAACAGTGCAAATCAAATCAACCTAAAACAAAAAAGTCATGATACGGGTTCTCCACTACTTCGTAATATGGCATTAAACATACCAATAGGCAGTTCACATAATCAGGGCAAATTGCCGGTCAGATCTGTGAAAAGGCAAGCCCAAGGTATTAATACAATGTAAATATGTTTAATGCCATTCCAAGGAACATTCCAGACAAAGTAATAACATTTCCATAGAGACCATCAGGCATCAGACCCCCTACCAGAAAAGTTACATAGTACACCTTTTGTGCTCGGTAAAAAAGGGATAAATCCTACCCCTATAAACGCTGGTGAGATTTAGCCCAAGCTGAGAAGGGAGACACTGGCCCTGGCTCCCTGACAGGCCAGGAGGACTCATCACTGGCCACTGTTGGAGCTTGTCTTTGGGGCATTTCTCATGGAGTGTGTCTGACAGAAAGATAACACCATGTCACTGCGGAACATCCGTCTTCGTTTCCATGACGTTTTTTGCAGAATTCAATCTTCTGGGTGTGGGGGACGACACCAGGGTCATTCATCAAACTTGTACTTGTAAGTGTCTTCTTTGTCTTTGGCACTATAAATCACTGTCTATCGCTGTGCTGGACCCACAGTGCAGGAGTCAGCTCAAGATAAATCTATCTATAAGTGACGTGCTGACGAACAACAAAATGGCTGTTGCTCTCCCAGTTCTAGAGAAAAGTGAGAATTTTCGCAACCTAAGGCGAGATTCTATAGGAAAGGAATTCAAATGAAATGAAATGAATTTTAGTATGTATTTTAGTATGTTCATAAAGCATGTAAGTACAATTGGAACTGTGAATAGAAAAAAAAAACTGATTTTTAGAGATATCAATTTAAAAACTTCATCTGTAATTTGCTGAAATTCAGAAAAAAATGTCATGTTGATGATGTCATGTTCAAATTGCACATATAAATATACAAATCAGAAATGTGGGCAGAGTCGGGTTTAAATGATTCTCTTCTTTTTGTTAACATATTGACGTAAATATACAGAAGGGAAACTGGTCTAAAATTCAAATTTTGCCTCATTTTGCTGAGTTAAAACTTAAAAATGTATAAGCTAATCCTTCTGGACAATCTGTCAAAAAGTACAAGATTGAAAAGTGTGGTGTATGTAGGTGCTACTTTAAGAGGTGATCTTTATGTATTTTTATTTTATTTTTTTTAGAAAATGACCTTTGAAATAACAATGTCCCTTACAAATGCATGGATTGAAGTTGAAAAAAAAATTTAAATAGAATAATAAAACATCTTCAGGTGCAGATTGGGCCATTTCTTGATTCCAGGTAAAAGCTTACAGCATATAATAACAGAGCAAACTGACCAAAAAACTACCGTAACAATTGAAAAAAAAAGTTTTGCCTATAACGTCTCCCTTTAAAATAATAATAATAAAAAAAACAACAAAAAGTCAGAATTGAAACCAAGTCAGAGTGTACAGGCATGGAAAGGCACACACAAGCGCACATTAAGGCCACATAGTTGATGAATAATGGCTGGAGGCTTTTAGGAAAGGACCCGTAGTGGAGTGATTCAACTGTGACACCCGGATTTTGCTTTCTGTGCACTTGGTTTTACTATTATGAGTAACAGGAGGGAGGGTGATGTAATACTGCAATTATACAACGCTGGGCAGGCTGTGCAGGGGGCTCTGAGAAAAACAGCTGGAGGGCACTCTTGACCTAAGGAACTAAGCTAAGAGATATTACCAGACATATTTTAAAGACATATTAAACATGTTTATTTTGCATGTATTCAATTGCTTAGAAAAACTCACAAAAATATGCATTCAGTCTGTTGAGTCAACTCTCCACAGAGCTGACCTGTAACTTGCCCTAGTGCAGTCAACAGCATGTCTAGGTGAAGAGATAAATGACTGTGGGAGTAGCTCAACTCAATCAAATCAAATATTGTGTCTCTTTTTTGCATGGTTAGCCCTATTTCATCCCATTAATGATTGATTATAAAATACAGTAAAAACAACAGACAAATGCTGAATTGTACCAGTGATTGGGTCTGCTAATGCTGCTTAAAGGCTCTATATAACTCAAAATTAACTCTCGTGAGCGTTAAGCCATGCTATAATGTTGTTACCTCATCAAAAACATACTTGGATTTATGTTTTGTTTCATTCACGCATGTTTGAGTAATCTTTATTATTATTCCGTCTGCATGTCCAAAGCTCAAAATGCTCTGTTCCACCTAGAGAAGCTGTAGTTTGCAAGTTAACAGCTACGTTTTAAATCTGTGTAATCCCTCAGTTGTCCAGGTCGGATCCATAGTAAAAGCCAAAAGTACTACACCTACCTTTTACCTTTTGTTCAGCAGAGATGGGCAATTCCAGGGCTGAAATCATCCAAATGATTCTAGTGAAGGTGTATAAAGTTGAAAAAAAACACAGTGGAGAACTTCCTGTATTACCACATCATGACATCACAAGGTGGAACAATCTTTCTGTTTGAGAGAAGAACTCTGCCTAAATATGCAGGGCTTGGGTGTTAAACATGTGTGAATGAAACAAAACACCACCCCGGGTATGTTTTTGATGAGGAAACATTATAAGATAAATCAAAAAATAGCGGTTAATAACAGTTTGGAGGAGACCAGAAATGTGCAGGTCCAGGGGTGAATGGGTTTGTTCACCTGCCTGAGGGACAGGAAGTAACTCATGTGTAACAGGTGTGCAGTGCCATCAAAACAAGGAGTGCACATAGAGCCACAACACAGGACTTACCACTAATAAAGAGTCATTACACTGGATATAGTTTCACTGCAAATTCATGATTCACAGGATATTGTTTTGCACATTTTTGCCTGTGGACATTAAAGTGCATGACAGGCTTGCTTTTCAAATTATGACTTTATTTGGCGGGATGGTACCTGGTTGGAAATAAGTCTACTTGTGTCATTCGCTGTCTATTTTTTCATGTCTTTCTTGCAAAGTATAGTATAGTAAAAACTGTCATATGCACTTAAAATCTGCTGAGAGGGGTCACAAGCCAAAAAAACAAAACTAAACACAATTAAAAAAAAAAAAAAATCAAACAAACTTCTCTCTCAAATGCTGGATGGAAAATTTTAAATCATTACACGATTACATGCACACGAGCTGGTTAATAGAACGGTCCAAACAAGAAAAGAAGGCAGAGAAATGAGGTGTGAAGTTTGTGTTTTCAATCAGAACATGAATACACTTTTCCTGACTTTTCCAAATCCGCACATTTTATCAGTTAGTGCCACTTAAACAGGCACCAGATGTAACTGCAAAACAACACCAAACAGCTTTGTTCCTCACATGAATCATCCATAAAAATCATGAAAGATAAGCAGGGCATGCAGACCGCGACCTCTGTTATACTCGTTAACTTGGCATATAGTGTCATATGATGAATCTAGTTGAGTTTCATAACATAGCTGTAGATCTTTAAGCTACCAAACAGTATTTAGTTTAGAACGATAGTGGAAATTTAAACATCCAACAACTGACTTGACCAACCTGCCACTGAAGGACAAATAATCCTCAAAATAAGATTAAACCAGAAGACCAATGCATGAACAAGATAACATTAACTAGGTAATAAACTTGACTTGAACTTAGTAAACTTTTACCAAGAGAACAGTCTTCCCCAAAACACACAGGCATTACACGCGGTTAGAAGTAAAAAGTACCAAATATGTGAGATCCTACCTTTGTTTCCAGTCGGATAAGTCTTGCACCAATTGTTGGATATTCTTTATCTTCTCCTTTTCCTGGTTAAACAAAAATATTCAGTTACTTATAATGACAGTTGTAGGCACTAAAACATGCAGTGTACAGTATAAAAAAAAAAAAAACTATACAAAATATTTACTGAAACCTCAAGTTGTTTTTGAGATATTTGCACTTTTATGGGCTATTGGCCTTAAATCTCCAGCACACGCAGATATTTTGTGTTGGCCGACCTGCTGCCTAAAGAATACATATAAAGTTTTATTTGAACACTACTGCAGAAAACGTGACTACAGCTCTCTTAAGGTTTGTGGTAAAAAAGGAGCTGTGGGTAAGTTTGTAATAAATTTTAATTACATAATTTGGGGAAAATAATCAAAGTCGGCTCTACATGTCCAGCCAGAAATATCGGCAGAGGTTATCAGACATGGGTTGCTTCTGAGACAAGCGGGAGGCGACACAATGCCAAATTATAGGTCAGATCGGTGGAGAAGCGACCCCGCTGACACACATACAAAGAGCGCATGCCACAGAGATCAGCTTGTATTTAGTCTGCTGTGTCTGTGTATGTTTGACCCATAAACATAACGATGGAAAGATGAGGGGGTTGTGTCTATCAGATCCAGACTGTGGGCTTGTACCTGGGAGAAACATTCCTGGCTTTCCAAGTGTGCCATCCAGCCTGCAAAACAACACAGAGAGATTAGACAGAGCACAAGACAAGAGAAGGAGATGTTAAAAATGTGTTACATTTGAGATTTGGCCGGTAACATGTAACAAAACATGAATATGAAAGGCTCAGCGCTCACTATCCACTTTTCTTTTCTTTTTTTTTTTTTGATTGGGACAGTGCATGTTAATGAACAGACATGACATGACAGACATGAATGTAAACACGCCGGGTTATAGCCAGAGGCTAATTTCCACCCGTTGTCCCAAGGGCTGGGGTAGGTGGGTTAAGTGTCTTGCCCAAGGACACAACGACAGCATTCGTTGATAAGCTAATTTTTGCAGAAGGGCAAATAAGAGAATAAAAGAGTAATACAAGATTGATGTTGTTGAAGTGAGCCATAATTTGGTCACGTTTGGCGGGCCGGATTAATAGACCCAAGGGGCCGTACGTGGCCCCTGGGCCGTAGTTTGCCCACCCCTGTTCTAGGTTATTGCAAACTAGTAAAATAGCCTAGCACAAAATTAATTCAAATTAAGGTTTTCCTTTAACTTACAAAATGTGGGTGTCATATTAGGTGAAGACCGAGCCTCAAAACAAAAAAAAATCAAGCTTTCTGGAGGTCTAATCTTAAAGGTGAACAGTGGGGATTTCTTTTGCTTGTTTCCATGGATATGTTATTGCTTGTCTGTTCCACAGTGCAGCAATAGACTTTACATGAAGACAAGCCGGTGACATCACCAGGCCAATTTACGGGTCACAGAGAGTCACAGAAGAAGGATTTTTTTTTTTTTCAAAGGTTGAGCCATACTCTGGAACATTTCAGGCAAGCAATAACATGTTAGTGGATAGAAGAAGTTAGCAGGTTCTCCACCAGAAAAATGACATGTTGACCTTTAATGTTGACACTTATAATCACGTTGTCTAACAAGTAAACAATGCTGTTTTCATACAGTCACAGTGTATAATTATAATGCATCTCTTTCGCTAGCCATCTCATCTGATCTAAAAATATTTCTAACTGACCTGTTTATATTTAAGCCTTGTGTCTGCAGTCTACAATTTGCTGAATGCTGAGTATGAAGAGTTCACAGTGTATGGTGACCGGGGCACATGGCGAGACAGACAAGACTTTTAATAATAACTTAATGATCAGGGATGTGCACTGTTTGAAATATACAGTTCAGACATGGAACACTGTGGGTCAAACATGGGCCACAAAGATGTAAAAAAAAATAACTGCTGTTACAATAAAATAGCAACATTAAGTGTATCCATGTGTTCACAGTTATGAAAAAAAACTGTCGCTATAGCAATTAACAATTCATTTTTAAACTTTGAAAAGTCCTCAAAATGTCACCTATAGACAGGAAGAAGAAACATATGAAACATATAAGAGCATCTGATGATATAAAATGTATAAAGTGTCTAAAACGTTACAGAGTATAAATGGACTTTAACATAGTCGGTGTCCGAGTATTTACTTAGGTGAAGGCATTGTTTTCCATTAAAAAAACAAGGTTAGGAAGTTTCCAAAAGCTTTATCAAAAAGTAAATGTTCTTAATTTATGTAGCAGTAGTGACACTGCAATTGTGCATGAAATATGTTGTTTTTATACAAATATAAAAGCTTTGGTGCGACCACTGGGCATTCCCCTTCTTTTGATGACTGGCATGAAAACAGAGACGTAATAAATCAAGAGGCCATAAAGTCATTGTTCAAAAAAGAGCATTTTTGAAAGAGCCAGCACAGAAGAAGTCTGCATACTGATAGAATCTTATTGTTAGAATATAATTTATTTGATTGGTGAGATTATTGCCTAGACACATTTGGTAGACTTGTGTTCCCCACCCATTCACTCTCTTAAATAAAGTTAAGTTGTTCTAAACTTCTTCCAGATCAAGCTTTTTGGGTCCAAGATTAAACTAATAAGATTCATTCATGGCTATATGTTCCTTATGTCCCACGCAGAGATGGGTAGAGAAGCCAAAAAGAGTGCTCAAGTAAGAATATTGTTGTTTAAAGATAATATTACTCAGTACTGGTCCAAGAAATGACTTAAGTAAGCGTAAAAGTAGTCAGGAACTAATACTCAAGCAATAGTAACTGTCTGGAGCATCTGATTTGTAATTTAAATGATTTGAACATTTGAACGTTTTTTTCATCACTCCATATATGATTTTTTTTTAATCTCTTTTTGTGGTGTATCTTATGAGAATATCAGATTTAGCTTATGTTGTAATGCTTTGTGTTTCCAATGACATAAACTTGAGTACTGCAAATATGAAGTCTACTCATAGCAGAAAATTTACTGTTACGCTGTAAAAAAAAAAAAAAAAAACTTAAACATAAAAGTATGGTCTCTGAAAACTACTTTGAGAGGTACAATTTTATTCTCCTTAAGTACTCAAGTGAATATATTAAATCAAACTAAGTAATACCCACCCCTGGATCTCATGTTATCATATTCATAAATATCTAGGTAGTTGAACTTGAACCAATGTTAATTTGTTTTGATCCCTGAAAATCCAAGTGAAACCAAATGGAACAAGATAAATACTTTCTTCTGGGGGGAAAAGCTGTCTGTTCAAGTCAACAATTTGAATTAAGTACCCTGCAATAATTTAACCCCTCTTATTCAATATATCTGTCAAAAATGGTGGTGAAACTTGCGAGTTGTGCACCTTCTCTGCAGCTCCTTGATGCGGACCATCATGTTTAGGTGGCCCTGGGAATACTGCTCGATCACATCCCTCACATCGTAGGGCTTCCGCGCTTGCTGCCAGTCCGCACACAAAACACAAACACAAAAGCCATTGTCAGACTGCGCCACTGTTGGCTTGCCCCCCAAAAACATCCCCGGCCCACCCAACCCCCCTTTAGGGTGCAAAGGGTTCATTGTTAACCCTGCTATGAGTGTGTGTGTGTGTGTGCGTGAGGGAGTGAATAGTGACAAGAGCATGGTCTAGAGAAAGCAATCGTGTTAAGGTCTTTTCACAGCTTTGTTTAGAGTGTGGGTGATACAAGCAGCGTGGTCGTGAACCTGTTGAACTCTTTAGGGGTATCTTAGGTATACATAACATAGCCTCCACAGCTGACTTCACTTATGGGCTATAATTGAAAACACGCCCGGGGCTTGGAAGAGTGTAAGAATATAGAAACCATTTTGGAAAATAGACTGGCATGAAATTACATCTCAAACATGATTATATTTTGAAGTGGAATCCCAAAAGGGACTCTGCAGAAACGTAAACAAAACTAAACTATTAATAAAACATGTCTATATTTTGTCCAAATGTTTAAATGAATGTTAACATTTTTCCAAACTTTTTATTAGCGGTTAATATGTTGTTGCAGCCAAATTCAAGTTCAAACTATTCTTATTTGTTCTGAAATGTATGTGCTTACTAAAAGATGCACTATGTAACTTTTGTGGTGGAAGGTTTGCTATTAAATGTATCTATCTCCATGGAGACCCCAAATAAATGTAAGATAGATCATGTTAATGGAATACTATGGAACATTTCAGGCAAAGCAATAACATCTCAACCTCCTGCCACAAAAGTTTCATAGTGAACCTTTAATTTGTGGATGAAAATTCAACAAATTGACAATATTTTTCAGTTTGCTTACTTCTGCCAAGCTCAGGTCCATATGTCTATTTTTTATTGTTCTTGTGTGTGTATGTGTGTATGTGTGTGTGTTTTGCATGTAGTGAATTCCTACTAGGGCCCAAGAGACCAGTAAAACCGAGATCCCATGATACTAGCAGCACTAAACGGAGACTGAGAAGACATGCAGGTGCAAGTTACAGGCATTTTCACACAAATATGTACACTATACACACACAATAGCTTGAACAGCAAAACACAGCTGATGTGCCTCCTCCCATCCCCCATCCCCCCAAAAACATCCCCCCGCTCTCTTCCTGTGCAACTAGTTCAAAACATGTCTGTCTCTGTTTAGCAGCTAGTCAGTTCTTTTTGACCTTTCAACGTTTTTCTCACCTGAAATTTCCTCCTGGCCACAAAGTACTGCATACGGCGAAGGACTTTGACTGCTGACCGCTGGGCATGGGACAGCCTGGAGGACAGAAGGCAAAAAAAAAATAAGTATTAGTAAAATCTATAACATGAAACTAAAATTGTAATGGTTAAAGGAGAGATTTTTTTTTTTTTTTAATTCATGTAATAATGAAAAATTCGTTTTTGCACTGCTGTGTGCTTTCTGTATCTAATTATAAACGTTTTTATCATCAGTGAACCAGGAAGTACGCTGTTAGCATGCTAGTTGCTGTTGTCAGCAAAACTCAGCTCTGGCCTGTGAAAGTTGTGAAAAGCACTTATAAATTCATTGCTGTGAGTAATTAGGAATGCATTTTTGAGCGCTGCAAGCTTTACAATGAACTAGTTCTGTTTTTTTAATGTTTTTAAGGCCATCAAAATTGGGTACAGCGGATTGGAATAGATTCAGGCAAAACATTTGCTGCCATTACATTCAAAATCAATATTTGTGAAATTGTAAAAAGATATCCTTGTGGCAGTAGCATGTTTACTACAGTGAATAGTCTCATTTTCACAATTCTAACTGCATCTGGTTCTGTGTAGTAACTGAGAGGACAACCAGACACCGATTGCATTGATTTGAGTCCCAAAACACAAGTCCCCTGGCTCCAAGCTGCACATCTGTGTCAACACTGTGTACAAGCCCAATGGTGTGGAGTGAAAGACGAGAGCCGCAGCCACTGGAACAACAGTTACTGCTATAAAACTGGAACTGTAGTGTGACAAGACCAATGTTGGGTTTCAGTACTAAAGACTTACAAGTTTTGATGGATAGAAAAGTATTGAAAACAAGGTTTAAATGGGTTATCTGTTATGCTTCATACTGTAACATCAGCACATTGTATAGTGTTAAGCAATAGAGCACTGTAGCCCATAATGCTATAAGGAAAAAAGAGATCAAATTAAATTGGTGGGAAAAAAAAGAAAGTTGCACCCCCGAAATGAATAACCAGACATGCATTCATAGTGATGTTAGGGGGACTTTTATGAAGAGTTCTCAGTTTGTTTTAATATAATAAAAAAAATAAATAAATAAATACATAACAGTAGGTTTAAAGAGGCCAAGATGACACAATATGATTCACCAACAATTAATTGATAACCTTGTTTTATTAGAAACTGGACAAGATGGCAGTGTATCACATTTTGCGCAGTGTCCTCTTTGTACTTAAGTGTTCAAATAAAGCTTTATGTGTATTCTTTAGACAGCTGGTTGGCCCAAACTAAATATCAGCCTCTGCTGGAGATTTAACACCATAAAAAATAGTCTTAAAAAAGAATAAAAAATAACAAATTATGTCAAAGTGAATGTTTTTAAATGTCAAAATAAAATACTTTCAAGGAGCTAAAAATTCATTAGGAGTTTGGCCTCAACAAAATGCATAAAATTCTAAATATGTTACAAAGCTAAGGAGACATTAAATCAAAAATTCACAATGAAGACTTGGCTCTGATAAGTACATTGACACAATACAACTCAAAAAACAACTCGACACGAACTTGCACTCTCCCTTCATATGCTAATGGCTCAACTTGGACTTGACTCAAACCAGGCTTTAGTAACTCGGACTTAAACCCGGACTACACTGCCCCTCCCTCTCCTCGCAAAAGTCCATGGAGTCAACAAGTCGCTCTGAAGTCTTAATTAGTCTGAGGGGCAACAAAAGACCTAAACAGACAATGCACTAACATGGGGGACCATAAAACTTGCACATGAAAGCCTCTGGTCTGTCTATAGGAGGAAACACATACAAACAATACAAAACAAGTGCAGTTAGCCACGTACACCATAGCGCAAGGAGAAAGGATGTATTTTTTCAACTACTACTGAGGTTTGGACATAATTGGGAACGAAAACATATGTAGGAAGCAAAAAAGGAGTGTGGTTTTTGATGGTTGTAGAACTTCCTGACACCACATATGTTCACACAAGAATAACACGGGAGAGATTTAGTCTAACACAAGCCCCCGCCTTTTGGTTCCATTAAACATTTGGCGAGCAGAAAGTACAGCAATGGGATTCTTACATCTCTTTATTGAGGCTGCACTTCAAACGCACACTGGTTTTGGGCTTGTACACTTTGCTGCTTTCTTTATTAAAGTGCCTTTACCTGAATTTGATATTTTTAATTGAGGAAAATGCCTTTTAATCTAAGAAGGAGTGTTGTAAAAGCTGTTATTTGTGAGGGAAAAATAGAGTGAATGGCTATAGGCCTACTTTTTAAAATGCATTTTTGAGATGAAAACCATAAGAAAGCAACTACTACCACTGAGACTTTCCTGGATAAGAACCATATAAACAAGAGGATTTTAGATTTCAAATGCTGGTTTACTTTTACCCCTGGTGCTGGTTCTGAGCTCGTGCCCATTTCAGAACTTATTCTGTTGTTTTCTACTCAAAAAAAAAAAATAAAAAAAATTAAAAATGCTGGCTCCTGGTGCTGAAAACTGGTGCAGTTGGACCAGAAATGAGAAACAGCTCCAGTGTAATACTAAACATAAAACATACTTTTCATAGCAAAATTTTACTAAAAGACAGTAATGGAGAAGGAAAAACTAAGTCAGTTTAAGCAGAAATACAGCAAAAAGTAGAGAGCACAATTCAGAGAAAAACAACCAGTGCTAACTGCTGGCTAATAAACAATGTATTTATTGCCAAAAAACACTAGCCCTAATCTGGTGGAAAACCGAGCTGACACAATACAGAACCAGCACCGGCACCGGTACTGACACCAGCCGAGAACAGGCTCTGAACCAACCCTCCATACCATCTTCTCCTTCTAGTTTTGGTCCTAGTTTAGTTCTGTACAGACCTGAGTTGTTCTTGTTTAGTCATTAAGTCCATGTTTACACCAGGTTTATGGTTAATCCTTATCCTCAGGCTCATTTTAGCTGAATCAGGTGGTATTTACTTAGCCCAATCATTTTCTGAGGTCTAGTGGAGGGGGTGAAAAGTAGGGATAGGTATGTATGACCCTGGAAAAAAGAAAAGTTTCTGTTTTGTAGTACTTGATAATGGTACAGAAAAAGAGTTGTTAAAGTACCCCAAAAAAAAACAAAACCCCAAAAAGGTTCAGTGGAAAAGTACCCACCCCTCTGTTCGTTATCTTTCATCTGACCAAAGTGTGAGTTCTGAAATCTCTTCTTCTTGAGTCTGTAAATGTCACACACCCACTTCCAATATATGTGCCATTATTCAGCCCCGTGACTTAAAGTGGGGAGGGCTCTTTTGTATGTATGTAAGACAGGATTAAGCCCACCACCAGGTTCCTGAACAGACAAACTATTCTTCATGAGGTCACCCTGTGAAGTCATGTTAAGGCTATTAAAACAAGTGACAGATTTAGTGCTTAATAAGGTCTTTCATTTTTGGATGTTCACTTTGGGGTGGTCAGCGGCAGCTCTCCCACTGACGCACATTTTATACAAATGATCTTTAAATATCCTTTTTCATTCCACAAGCTTTAGAGCCATGAGTTACCAAAAGTACTGAATTAATAACAACAGTATTTAGTGATGCACAGATTAATATGTATAAGGTGTTTATGTTCTGCTACTACAACAACTACAACTACAACTGTTGCTATCACTACTACTATGGTTACAACTACCGATACTTCAATTACTGCTAATAATGAGAATACTATGTAGATGATGCAGTAGAGAAGACAGAAAATTATCATAGTACATTTTAAATCAATATATAAATATATACAAAACAATTATTAAAGGAGTCATATAATGCAAAACTGACTAAACTTTTAACCAATAGTTTTCTCTCCCGATTTATCAGCTTGAAGTTGTATTTAAAGTGAATAATCTTTATTTTTCTGCATTCAAGACACCATTGCTCTAAAACCCAACACACGCTCACTGCTCTGTACTGACTTTGTCCTCTGATTTTTTTTTCTTACACAGCATTTTTTTTTTCTAATACAGCATGGTCTGGCAGTGTGGCACTTTGTTTTGATTACCTTACACAAGTAACCGAAAGTCAGAGGACTTGTCTCAAAGTTGTTTAAATCAACATTACGATTTCAAATGTCCAACATATAAAATGTAAAAATATTGATTGCTGTCTGAAATGAATTGGCACTCACTATTCAATGACATAAAGACAACATTGTGAGTAACATGCCCACTCCCCGCTCTTATTTTGGCGGGGGATCTTTCAATTTCCTGTGCTTCCATGGTGTTTGGTAATAACCCAGAGGAGAAAGCGTCCTCAGACATGAATGCACTGTGGTGGGACTACCAGCGAGCCGGCAGTAGCCTATACCAAAGATAAGCCTTATGCCTATAGTGCTTTGGTCCTTCTGCTCAAAAACAGACATCCTTTTATCATATCTTGGAGGGATAAGGCCGCTGCATTCTTCCAGTCATGTTTGATCTAAAAGTGATGGCATGCCAGCGGGTGTCATGGTAGGAATAGTAAGGGCACGCTGCTTAAGACACAACTTTCCCACTCAATCATTCTTTCAAATGAATGGCTTCCCCAAAGTGCTCCCATGTGGATTCTCTCGTGCCTAAATGAAAATAGAAGGAGATTAAAGAAATGTTTCAGGACATAAAGCCGGCGTTAAGCTCTGGGAGACAGTAAATCTTGTTTGTAAGGAGTATGCAATCATTAAGCCTCCAAAACCGCAGTGTATATTTTGTTTATTTAATTATACTGGGATAATTAAAGCGCTGAGGTCGGATTAGGGCTGGTGGCGTTCCACAAGCTTCTGCGACATGGATGTTTTTGAAGTCATAGACAACATAATGAGATGAGAGTTATGGCTGTGACTTGGTGTATTTGCAATAAAGGGACATCATAAAAATAGTGCACATTTGATTACTTTACTATGGGCCAGTAATTCTGCAGTAATGTGATTATGGGATACAACGTTTTAATTCGAATGCAATTTTATGGAATCAAAGTAAGCACTATGTAGCTGTGTTTCTCAATATTATTAACCATTTTTAAGAGGGCCTGTACCCAGTTGTGTCTCTGTTATGGTTCAACATCAAAGTCATACAAGGGACTAAATGGCTGGGGCTAAAAATGTTTTAAAAAGTACCTCAGTATACTTACTCTACAACTCTTATCCTAGATTTCAAACATAGACTGTAAAAATAAGTGGATTATAAGGGAATGTGATGTCACCCAGCAGCATTCGGCTCCAGTCAAACGAAGCTGACTGAGGCTCGTGGTTACCGGGGCGGATTTGGAGCCAAGTTCCATATTTAGAATTTTGACCGCAAGTATCATAGCAACCAAAGAGCCAATCCAGAGCAAGGCTGTTGAATGCAACTGCCCTTCCCGCCCACACTTCTGGTTTAGCAGGGAGCAGGAGCTTAGCAATGCTGTCATTCAAATCTGTTGCTAACGGCAGGAGCGATTTGCCTGATATGTCTGTTATTAATTAGTATCTTGATTTACGGACACAATAGCAAAATAACAATCCCAGGATCATGTAGAAATGACGAGTCTGACAGCAGAAGTTATGGAGAGAGGGGCGACAGTTTTTCAATAGAAAGTGATCTGGAGCCAGAGTCGATGGGGCCGGAAGTGCGCCTATGCTCACTTGATATTTGGAGCGTGGCAGCTAGCAGGTTAGCTATGTCCATTTTTATATACAGTCTATAATTTCAACTCAACCAATACACTACTAAAATTATGTTATAATAATGTATCTATTATGTAACTATTGCCACGCTACAGCTTTTATACTACTACTTATTAAAAGCATTTATTTTTACTACTTTTCTTTTTCAATTTTAACCACAACTTCTGCTTTTACTGCTTAAAACTTGAGAAATTATAGCTCTCTCTTGCATCACAGCAAGAAGGTTATGGGTTCGACTCCTGGGCGGTGTGGGAGTGTGTAGAGTTCTCCCTGTATTTCCATAGGTTTTCTCCAGGTGATCTGATTTTTGCTACCAGAAGACACAAGACATGTACAATTAGGTCTCCTCTGGGGCCATAGAATCTCCTAAAACGTTAATCTATTATATGCAAACAATGCTTAGGTTTTGAAATAACTCAAACTACATTCAAAACACCCTTTAACACCTACACCCCACAGCCTCACTATATTGATCAAAATCCAACACAACAATACACAGCTGGTTAATAATTACTACCTGATATAAATTCCCCTGGTGTGGCTTGTTCTGAGTGGCTCTGTTTCTCGTTCCCAGTTCAAATAGAGCTTCATCAGGACGAAGGCTGAGTGGAGACAATAGTGGAGCAAAGCCACATAAAAGGCCAGTGCATTAGTAGCTGATGACACAGAGGGAACAGACAGGCTTCACTGATTTATGCGTGTGGCTGCAACAGCACTAGACCGGCCCTGAAAATAGTCAAGTTGAGGACAATGTCAAAGATTTATTGCTAGAGGTGGGTAGTACTCAGTTATATTGTATTTTTCAGAGTACTTTTCTAGTAACTTCTACTTCTACTTGAGTAATATTTTTATTTAAGTAACAGTATGGTTACTTACCCTTCCCACGAGTGACGAAAACTTTATGTTAACAATATGAAAGGATTTGTTGTGTTTCCGGCACCTCTCCTTCAGATATGATTTTTTTCATGTCATTTTGTGTCTATGATTTGAAAAAAAAAACAGCTTTTGGGTTTTGTTTTGTCCTTCAAATTACGTTAACTTGAAAGTATAGATCAGGATAGTTACTCTTACTAGAATAGTAGTTTTCAGATATTTTTTTTTACTTCTTGGGCCACTACTTTGTACTTTTACTTCAGTAATATTTTTGAATTTACACAATTTTTGACTATTCTACCCACCTTTGTGTATTGCAGATATAAATAACTCACTAAAATAGTTTATTTTTTAAGATATATAGATATTTTTGTACCCAATGAAACCTTTGTAAGCGTTAAGCCTCCTGGTATTTGTTAATATCACACACATAAATCATGGTTTTTACATTCTGTTCATCATAAACTGCAATTATAAGTGAGTCATATGCCAAAATTATCATATCACAATTTTTGAGAGCCAAGATCACGATATCGAATTTTATGACGATTTATGTAGTTTACAGCATTAAATATGCTGTTGAAACACAACTAAAGCCACCTGCACCTCCTGAGAGATTAGACGTCACTGTGATTGGTTAAATCCACGCGTCACTCAATACATGGTGAAGACTGACAAATAGGAAAAGCAGGTTGAGTATGAGTCTGTGTTTGAAGCATAAAGCTATAATAAACAGAAAAGTATTACATCATGATGAAAATTACATCATGGTGAAAAATTCACCAAAAAAGCACATTGTCACAAGGTAAAGAGCAGATTTTTACCGCCATATCACCAAGCCCTAACTGCAGTATCGATCTAAAATGAAGTGGTCCGGTGACATCCAAGCAGTGTTTCTTTCATTTAGAGCGCAACAGCATTTTTAACCCTATACGTCAGGGTTGTCCAAACTATGGCCCTCAGACCAGTTTATATTGACCCTCAAACCTCCTGCTGAACAGGCCCAATTGATCATAAGCAGTACTTTTAACGGCAAATTAAAGTATTTCTACCACTATATCCTCAAACATCACATTGCACTGTGATACAGACCTAAAGTGAATGTGTTTCAAGCCTTATTAATACACAGCGGCTCTGTCAAAGCTGTGTTTAAAGCACCACACTGCATTGATCACCGGTCTGTGGCCCTCTGCTTTGAATATGATGTGACCCTCGATAAAAAAGTTTGGGCACCTCTGCTATACATGTATGCATTCAATTTTTTTTCTGATAATTGCAAGAAAGCTCAGAACTGTGGGTCGGGATAGGTGGTAAGTCTCAAATACAGGAGAACACAAGATTACTCAAACATGTATGAACTAAATCACCAAAATACAACTCTGAGTGAGCTACAATGTAAGAAGTGTTTCAAACGTGAGCTTAAAGTTATATAAACTTCATACAACAATCTCATACAGCACAGGAAATGGGATTGCAGACTTCACGCTTCACTAATGTGCATGAACTATTTTTGAAACTAGACGCTGTGGTTAGCATTAGCAAGCCATGCCAAGAGGAGCGAGAGGAAAAAGTGGTTAGAATAACAATGTATTCTAACCTGTCTAGACCAGATAATCTTTCAAACACAACCAGAGTGTTATGAGTAATTAAACCGGAACAGGGACTAGTCGGTAATGGACCAACTAGGTGCAACTTCATTGAATGTTAAAACAGTGTGATATTTCAGAGTACATGACTGAACATAATATGATATATAGGTGGAAAAAGGAATTAGCAAGGTCGATCTGAGCAGAGGTAGTTCTCGTTTTTTACTCTTACTTGCAGTAATTTGTATTTCTACTTGAGTAATAGGATTATTATGTTGACGTAACAATTTTGGCTACTCTCTGGATCTGTCGGCAGTAGTTTGAGGAGGAGGATCTTATATAATACAAACAATATGTAACCCAGTACAGAAAACGTGCCTTATTTCTGTTAATGCACTCATTTTATTTTGAAAACTTTTATTTTGGAAAGAGGAAGTGTGATCCTCATACTTGTTTGATTGACTTCCTGTTTGCCAGTCACGTTGGGTGATAATGACCTTTTCATTCGCCAAAAGTAAATAAGTCCCACCTCCTTCAGATGTGATGCCAGGTTCTCATTAGTTTTTTTGTTCTTTTGCGCTTTGGACACACACGAGAGAGGCTGGTTGACGTACTGTTTAAATTGAAAAGCTAACATAAGGTTGGTGAGTGTACCTCGAATTAATTTGATGTAAACATTGTACCAAATTGTAACTCTAATTGAGAAAATTATTCATTTTAAGTGATTCCATGTGTGAACCCGAGCGGCCGTGACCGTGTGCTGTGTCACGTCCATGCAAAACCCTCATCTTGGTGAGTCCACATGTGCTCATTAAAAGCTAGCGCGGCGCTAGCGCGGCGCTAGCGCGATGCTAACGAAAATGCTAATGCTATAGCGCGAGTGGTAAAATACTACTTTGTCAATATGAAACGTACTTGTGTTTGCTTTTGTTGTTTTAAAGTCACCATTAGTTGACACAATGTACTTTTATTTAAGTTTGCACTATTTTTTGGTGAGATTCAATGTTCATTCTGATGTTTAATGCACAAGTAGATGCCTTTTGCATAAACATGTAATGTAATGTTAAACCAGCTAGAGTTTACTGATTCAATTGGATGAAAAATATTAATCAAGTCACATGGTTAATGGATTAAGATTTAAAGGAGCAATTCATTTTATTATTATTGCATCTGTTAGAAACACATTTCATGTGCAACAATGATATTTTGAATTTAAAACATACATGTATGGTACTGATATTGTACATTTGTGCAATGGAAATACAATATTTGATAATTTGAGAGAAGAAACAAAGCTATAGCTACTTTTACTTCTACAAAGATTAGAGAATGGAAATGGACTTTAAACTAGCTGTTTACATTGTTATACAGGCTAGGTTTCGTATGGTTGGTGATGATTCAGAAGATTCTCAGAGGAGATGGCGAGCCTGTCCCGGAACCCTGAACTGTCAATGGAGAATAGCAACTATCTCTGTTCTTCTTGTTGATCATCAAGTGGTAACCACATATCTGCCACAACGAGGAACTTACTATTGACTGTGACTGAAAAGACTACAATACCACTGAGCTCAGTAGGACTTGGGGTTTTTGATTTATGTTGTATACAAGTGAATTTATCAGTTTGCCGGCTGTTCATATTGTAAACTTTTATTTTAATTTTTCCTAAATAACTAAATACTCATTGCTCATTCCTGTCTCCTGCCATTTCATTTATACTCACTTTGTTCTTATTTTATTGTAGCCCTTACGAACCTAGCGCATGGTCTAACCTTAGATTTATTTTAATATACTTGAGTCAGGGGTTACAGTAAGTTTTGGCGAGCCAGCCAGGAGCCTTTTTCTTGTTACTCAAGCCTAAAAATGGATGTTATTCATCAACAATCTGTGAAAATCCCTAATGCAGTGATAGTGAGTGGAATAGCAGGAGATGAGCAATCGGATGAAGTGGTCGAGTTCTTAAAACGGTATGGGTCAATCACGAGAGTTCTAAAAGTAGATGACAGTACTTCCAAGTTTCATCAATGTATTATTGTTGAGTATAACTCAGGAGCTGCTATAGATGGTATTGATCCTTTGCCATTTGTTCATGTATCTGACAGTGGAGCTAGTTCACGTATACAGTCCCTTGCTTGTGTTTACACACAAAGTGTTGGCAATGACACCACAGAATCATACCTCAAGAATATTCAAGACCTAGCTAAGATGAGTGGTAGAGACTTTACAGATGTCCTGAAACATGTGATGTCACAGATTAATGACTCGATCAAAGAACGCACAACTGAATCAATCGAACAACCAGACTTAATTGAAAGCCCACCTGTGTCTCCTTTAGTGGAACCACAGTCTTCTGTAATTGAGCCCAGCCTTAGAGCTGTAGG
Organism: Periophthalmus modestus; assembly: GCA_019594935.1. Taxonomy (NCBI): domain Eukaryota; kingdom Metazoa; phylum Chordata; class Actinopteri; order Gobiiformes; family Gobiidae; genus Periophthalmus; species Periophthalmus modestus. Next base: position 20,773,068 of record JAIEZT010001390.1, on the reverse strand, counting down.
ACAAAACTTGACAACCCAGACATTTAACATTGTGGGTATCCCAGCCCTTTCTGCACCTGATTTAAATCCCCCAGAGGTGCAGCGAGTGGTAGTTGAGCACATCGTAAAACGAGACGATTACGCAGGCCAACAATCTTCGCAAAAGCTTAGAGTTTTTTCAGGCAAAGAACCTCGCCCTGCTTATGAGCCCGATTATGATACTTGGCGCTCCGGTGTAGAACTAGTCATGACTGATCCATCCATGTCACAACTGCAACAGTCACGGAAAATCATTGAGAGTCTTTTACCCCCTGCAGCTGATGTTGTAAGACACTTGAACCCCAACAGCTCACCTGCAGACTATCTTCAGTTGTTGGATTCCGCTTATGGAACTGTTCAAGACGGCGACGAGCTGTTTGCGAAATTTCTTGACACGTTTCAAAATACAGGTGAGAAACCGTCATCCTATTTACAACGCCTCCAAGTAGCCCTAATTCGCACCGTAAAGAGAGGTGGTGCTCCAAGCCATGACTTTGACAAGCTACTGCTGACACAGTTTTGTCGAGGGTGTTGGGATGATTCCCTGCTAACTGAGCTCCAGTTAAAACAAAAGAGAACGAGTCCCCCAACCTTTCCAAATTTACTGTTGCTATTGCGCACCGAAGAAGATCAACATGCTTCCAAAACAATGCGAATGAGACAACATTTGGGTAGTACGAAACCAAAAGTGATCTCTCACACGCAATCAGCCAAATGTGTCAATGGGGAAGACAATAACATTGCCACTTTGAGCACAGTCACAAAAGAACTCTCAAAACAAGTTGCAGAAATCCAAAGTCAGCTGGTAAAACTAACTGCCCAACCACGAAAACCAAAAATCCAAAACTCAAAAAATGCACAAAGAATGGGACCAAAAGAGAAACGAAAGCCAGAAAGTGAAACCAAAGAATCCACAGAACAGACCAAAACTCAAAGTAAACCACCCAAACCATGGTATTGCTTTCATTGTGGAGAGGATGGCCACATAAAGCCAAATTGTGAAAATGAACCAAATGCAGCTTTGGTTACAGAAAAGCGAAAGTTGTTGAAAGACAAACAAAGAAAGTGGGAAGCTGAAAACCCCATAGCTGCTAGTGAACAGTTAAACTAAGAACAGTCTCTATTACGGGGCAAATGGAGACTGTAGCCAGTCAATCACGTCCCACTAAAGCAAAGCACAAAGCTAATCTAAAACAGTCTCTTACAAAGTACCAAAAGTATAGCTTGCCAAAAGGGTTAATTGGTTCCAAATGCACAGCTATAGTTAGCATCTCTGGCGTTAATGTTAACTGTCTTCTTGACTCAGGGTCACAAGTGACTACTGTCACTGAGTCCTTTTACAAACAGAACTTTCCCGAACAAGACCTTAAACCACTGTATAACCTTTTAGAGGTCGAAGGTGCTGCAGGACAGCCTGTCCCTTATTTAGGTTATATAGAAATGTGTATTGCTTTTCCAAAAGACTTCTTAGACACAGAGATTGAGATACCCACCTTAGCTCTTGTGGTACCAGATACTCATCCTAACAGCCACACACCAGTGCTGGTGGGGACAAATACTCTTGATGTTCTTTATGAGAAGTATTTAGACATTGAGACACCCGAGTACTTACCTGGACCCTATGGGATTAGAGCACTTTTGAAAACTCTTGAAGTGAGGCACTCACTAAACAAAGATGGGAACATTGGTTTAGTTACCTTAGTTGGCAAAACAACAGCTGTTGTTCCAGCGGGTCACACAGTAGTTTTAGAGGGGTATGCTAATGTTCACTGTACTTCATCTGATACCTGTGCCTTAGTTGAACACCCCACTCAGTCTTCCTTGCCTGGAGGCCTTTGTGTGAAAAGTTGTCTGATAACACTCCCTTCTCAAGCTCCATATAAAATTCCAGTTGTGATCACAAATGAAACTGAGCAGAATGTCACTATTCCGTCCACCTGTGTCATCGCGGAGCTTGGAACTTTTCATTGTGTTTTGTCCCAGCAAAATGCCAATGCCACGAATGAGTCACATATAACCAAAGAAACAAAACTGAACTTCAATTTTGAAGATTCTCCGATACCACAGGAATGGAAGGAAAGGATAACCCAACAACTCAGTGACATGACAGCGGTGTTCGCTCACCATGACCTTGATTTTGGGTGTACGAGTAAAGTGAAACACACTATCAAACTCCACAATCCAACTCCCTTTAAACACCGTGCACGCCCCATCCACCCCCAAGACCTGGAGGCAGTGCGTAAACACCTCCAAGAGCTGCTTGCTGCAGGTGTTATAAGAGAATCGCAGTCACCCTACTCGTCCCCGATTGTTGTAGTGAGGAAGCGAAACAAATGATGTACGTCTTTGTGTAGACTACCGAAGACTTAACCTGCAAACAATAAAGGACTCCTATGCCCTCCCAAATTTGGAGGAGACGTTTTCAGCACTTTCAGGATCCAAGTGGTTTACAGTCCTTGATCTTAAATCTGGATATTACCAGATTGAAGTTGAAGAAGCAGACAAAGAAAAGACAGCATTTGTGACACCACTTGGATTCTGGGAATTCAACCGCATGCCTCAAGGTATAACCAATGCCCCGAGTACCTTTCAGAGATTAATGGAACGTTGTGTTGGTGATATGAATCTGAAAGAGGTACTTGTCTTTTTGGATGATCTGATAATCTTCTCAGGCAGTCTTGAGGAACACGAGAAACGTCTCATGCGGGTACTTCATCGTCTCCAAGAATACGGACTGAAATTATCCCCGGAGAAATGTAAATTTTGTCAAACTACAGTCCGGTACCTTGGCCATGTCATATCAGAAAACGGTGTCGAGACGGATCCGGAAAAGATTCAGGCCCTTAAGACCTGGCCAAGACCCACAAACCTTAAGGAACTGAGGTCGTTTTTGGGATTCTCAGGTTACTATAGGCGTTTCATAAAGGGTTACTCGTCTATAGTGCGCCCACTTAATGACCTGACTCGCGGGTATCCGCCGCTCCACAAAAAGACCAAGTCAAAAGACTCTAATCAGACCTACCACGATCCCAAACTGCCATTTGAAAGCCGATGGACCCCTGACTGTCAGATAGCTTTTGATTCAATCATTGAAAAGCTTACCACAGCTCCTATCTTAGGTTTTGCAGACCCAAAGTTACCCTATTTGCTACATACTGATGCCAGTACTACCGGGTTAGGTGCAGCACTCTATCAGGAGCAAGAGGGTCAGCTTAGGGCTATAGCTTTTGCCAGTCGAGGGTTATCTAGAAGTGAAGCACGCTATCCAGCGCATAAATTAGAGTTTTTAGCTCTCAAATGGTCAGTTACAGAAAAGTTTCATGACTATTTGTATGGTGGTCACTTTACTGTTGTAACAGACAGTAATCCGCTCACATATATATTGACTTCTGCCAAGTTAGACGCCACAGGGTACAGATGGCTTGCAGCTTTGTCTAACTTCAATTTTAAGTTGCAGTATAGAGCGGGTAAACAAAAATTTAGATGCCGATGGTCTCTCCAGACGCCCTCATGGTGAACTTGTTAATGACGTACAGTCAAGGAAAGAGCAGGAGAGAGTGAATAGATTTGTAGAATGTCACCTAGCTGATAGTGACACCCCAGAGCTTACAGATACCGATGTTGTCCAAGCAATCTGTCAAAACCATCTTGTCAAAATCAGAGATGATGCTAGTGACAGTGGTCCTACGCTAGTAGAATCACTTACCATCTCGGCCGATGCCATTCCATATGCTTACCTTTCCGAGGAGCAACATGGCCTACCAACAGTCCCTCCTTTGTGCAACTCCGAGCTAAAAGACAGACAAAGAGCTGACTCAACAATCAGTCAAGTGATTGCTCAGATTGAACTTGGTCAAACACCTCCTCCGACGTCCAGAGAAGAACTTCCTGATCTCCCTCTCTTACTCAGGGAACTAAATCGATTGGAAATGCACAATGAAGTCTTGTACAGAAAAAGACAAGACAGAGACAAGGTGACTTATCAGCTTGTTCTTCCTGAGGAGTTCAGAGCTTCTGTACTCCAAAGCTTACACAATGATATGGGCCATTTAGGTATAGACCGAACCCTTGATTTAGTCAGGACCCGTTTCTATTGGCCTCGAATGGCAATGGATGTTGAGCAAAAAGTCAAAACATGTGATCGCTGTATCCGCAGGAAAAGTCCTCCTGAAAAAGCAGCAGCTAGTCTGGTCAACATAACACCTCACGACCACTACAGCTAGTCTGCATGGACTTCCTCAGTTTAGAGCCGGACAGCAGCAACACTAGTACACATCTTAGTAATGACAGATCATTTTACCAAATTCGCTCTTGCTATGCCAACGCCTAATCAAAAGTCCAAAACTGTCGCCAGGTGCCTGTGGGACCAGTTCATTGTCCACTACGGTATACCTGAGCGTTTGCATAGTGATCAGGGTCCCGATTTTGAAGCAAAACTGATCAAAGATTTGTGTGAGATCTCAGGAATAAAGAAAATTCGGACTACTCCATACCATCCGAGGGGTAATCCTGTAGAGAGAGATTCAATAGAACACTGCTATGTATGCTGGGGACACTTGAGACAAAACAAAAGTCCCACTGGAAAGAATATGTAATGCCATTAGTTCACGCGTACAATTGCACACGCAATGACGTGACAGGGTTCAGTCCCTATGAATTAATGTTTGGCAGAAAGCCCAGATTGCCAGTTGATCTAGCATTTGGACTTCCCTTAATCAAAGATCAGAAAGTATCACATTCACAATATGTTCAAAGTCTCAAAACTCGTCTGGAGGAAAGCTATGAATTAGCTTTGAGAAATGCACAGAAGGTAGCAGACAAAAACAAGGCTAGATTTGATAAAAGAATCACTGTCTCTGAACTTGAACCTGGGGATAGGGTTTTAGTCAGAAATGTACGACTGCGTGGTAAAAATAAGCTTGCTGATAAATGGGAGGCAGATATCCATGTTGTTGTAAAACGTGCAGGTCAGTTACCCGTATACACTGTAAAACCTGAGTCAAAGCAAGGTCCCTCACGAACCCTACATAGAGACCTTTTGCTTCCCTGCAGTTTTCTCCCTGTTGCAACCGCAGACATACCTGATCCAACACCCGTTAGACGACCTAAGACTCGTCAAACTGTTACCACGGAAATCACTGATCCTGATGAATCTGTTGAACCTGAAAATGAGTTTTTGATTCCATGGGTTAATGACTCCGCATGTAAAGAGGTAGCGAGATTTACCACAGTACATGAATATTTGAAGCCACCGAATATGACAAAAACACTGGATATGGAAAAACAAATGGATATGACAACAACTGACTGGAACTTACCTGAAACTGCTGCCGACGCAGACCCGGATATGGAGGAAAATGAGGATGAATCCTTGGAAAACTTACCAGATGTGGAATATACTGGCGATGAGAGTGAAAGTTCACCCCAAACCCCTAACGAAGCTGAGGAGCTGGTAACAATGAGATTACCTGAAAGTACTCTTGAAGATTCAGTTAAGGAACAAGGCAATGACTTACCTGACGAATCAGATAATGACCACCCTGTGATCGCTCAGCCACTGCGGCGATCAGAACGAAACAGACAACCTCCAATGAGATTGGATTATTGTAAGCCAGGTAACCCCCTAGTGACCGTTGTGAAGTCCCTGTTTCAGGGTTTGAGTACTGCCTTCTCAGACTCTCTCAGTACTACTGATGGACAGTATTGGTTGAACATGCAACGAGACGTGCATGATATTTAACGGGGGAGGGTGTAACCCAGTACAGAAAACGTGCCTTATTTCTGTTAATGCACTCATTTTATTTTGAAAACTTTTATTTTGGAAAGAGGAAGTGTGATCCTCATACTTGTTTGATTGACTTCCTGTTTGCCAGTCACGTTGGGTGATAATGACCTTTTCATTCGCCAAAAGTAAATAAGTCCCACCTCCTTCAGATGTGATGCCAGGTTCTCATTAGTTTTTTGTTCTTTTGCGCTTTGGACACACACGAGAGAGGCTGGTTGACGTACTGTTTAAATTGAAAAGCTAACATAAGGTTGGTGAGTGTACCTCGAATTAATTTGATGTAAACATTGTACCAAATTGTAACTCTAATTGAGAAAATTATTCATTTTAAGTGATTCCATGTGTGAACCGACCCGAGCGGCCGTGACCGTGTGCTGTGTCACGTCCATGCAAAACCCTCATCTTGGTGAGTCCACATGTGCTCATTAAAAGCTAGCGCGGCGCTAGCGCGGCGCTAGCGCGATGCTAACGAAAATGCTAATGCTAATAGCGAGTGGTAAAATACTACTTTGTCAATATGAAACGTACTTGTGTTTGCTTTTGTTGTTTTAAAGTCACCATTAAGTTGACAAATGTACTTTTATTTAAGTTTGCACTATTTTTTGGTGAGATTCAATGTTCATTCTGATGTTTAATGCACAAGTAGATGCCTTTTGCATAAACATGTAATGTAATGTTAAACCAGCTAGAGTTTACTGATTCAATTGGATGAAAAATATTAATCAAGTCACATGGTTAATGGATTAAGATTTAAAAGGAGCAATTCATTTTATTATTATTGCATCTGTTAGAAACACATTTCATGTGCAACAATGATATTTTGAATTTAAAACATACATGTATGGTACTGATATTGTACATTTGTGCAATGGAAATACAATATTTGATAATTTGAGAGAGAAACAAAGCTATAGCTACTTTTACTTCTACAAAGATTAGAGAATGGAAATGGACTTTAAACTAGCTGTTTACATTGTTATACAGGCTAGGTTTCGTATGGTTGGTGATGATTCAGAAGATTCTCAGAGGAGATGGCGAGCCTGTCCCGGAACCCTGAACTGTCAATGGAGAATAGCAACTATCTCTGTTCTTCTTGTTGATCATCAAGTGGTAACCACATATCTGCCACAACGAGGAACTTACTATTGACTGTGACTGAAAAGACTACAATACCACTGAGCTCAGTAGGACTTGGGGTTTTTGATTTATGTTGTATACAAGTGAATTTATCAGTTTGCCGGCTGTTCATATTGTAAACTTTTATTTTAATTTTTCCTAAATAACTAAATACTCATTGCTCATTCCTGTCTCCTGCCATTTCATTTATACTCACTTTGTTCTTATTTTATTGTAGCCCTTACGAACCTAGCGCATGGTCTAACCTATTAGATTATTTAATATACTTGAGTCAGGGGTTACAAATAACTGTTGTTTTTGTCTATTTTTATTCCACAGTGTGTTTATAGACTGGAATAAAGTCAAATAAGTCTGAAGAATTGTACAAACATTTTGTGCTTAAGTGCAAGTACAAATCTGATATAACAATTAACAGTGATACAGCAGTTCTGCCACATTAAAGCCTACCACATCCTACCACTTCTTTGTATGCAACATAAGGAGTATGTTATAAAGGGGGAGGGGGGTTTGGGAGGAATGGGTGAGATGGTGAAGTAGGATTTATAATTCATGGCTTAATAGGATTTGTTGCTGTTTAGCGGGATTAGGCATGTTAGAGAAAGAATCTATTTATTACTGCTCTAGTCTGGGGGTCCTCTGTGCTGCGCGGGTGGGGAAAATTTCTGTGGGTGTCTGGTGCAGAGGTGAGGTCAGGGTGGGTGCATGCATGGGTGCTTTCTTCTCTACCAAAAACGACCCCTCCCTTCCCCTCAGCTCAGCCGCCATTTTGGGATTAAATTGGCTGCTTCTTTTTCACTGATAATCCAGGCACATGAGCACAGTGGTTGGCCATGTTAGCGCTCGTAGCTAGTCATGTGTGTTGTGTCTGTGTCTATGTGGAAATGGCAATTAGCAAGCACCACCTTAGCGTTAGGGGTGCAAGGCCCTGCTGGAGGTGGCGGTCACAGAACTGACCATGTTCAGCCCGGTTTAAGCCATAAGCACAGCGTGAGGAAGAAGTAATGGTGGCCTTTCGTAAACCAGTGGATTTGAGTTATGAAAGCTCAAGTTGTTTTTTAAAAGAGCATTGTTCTTGGGTTCATGTGTGACTGGGTACAGCAGCGAGCCCTGACCAGAGTTAAATCTGCTTCATAAACGGCTCCTTCTTTCACTGGGAAGACATTCTGTTCCTGTGTGCTCTGAAGATTGGTCTGTTGACTAAAGTGGAAATAAATTGTGTCTGGAAAAGAAGAAATAGAGTGATTATAAAAATCTTTTACCAAACCATATAATTAATGTGTATTTGTAAACCAAATGAATAGAGCAGGGATAGGCAAACAGCTCGGGGGGCCACATACGGCCCGTTAGGCTTATTAATCCGGGCCGCTGAACGTGACCAAATTATAGTGCACTTCAGCTACATCAGCCTTGTATTACTCTCTTATTCTCTTATCAGCTCTTCTGCAAAAATGAGCTTATCAAAAAAAAGAAAAGTGGATAGTAAGCACTGAGTGTTTAATACGGAGTGGACAACAAAATATTTATTCACTGAAGTCCAATCAAAGTACCAAGGCAAGTTTTTTTGCTGGCATTCAAATCAGCAAAAGCAAGCAAGCCTTTCTCTGCGAATGCATTTGGAAAAGCAATTTGTACAATGAAGCTATTCATGCTTTGCTACATGTTACAGGCCAAATCTCTAATGCAATATATACTTACATATATTTATATCCTGACCCGACCCCTCTGTCAAATTTTAGAACCCATTGTGGCCCGTGTGTCAAAAAGTTTGCCCACAGCTGGAATAGAGTGATGATCAATTTTTGCAGTTTTGCTTGTTTGATTTGTGATTTATGCTATAATGATCTATGTTAGAAAGATTCTGTTCAGAGTTCAAAACGACGGATTTCAGAACGGGTTTGTAGAGGTCTTTTTTCTCCATAATAAGGGGATATTTTGTTTGCAAAGGAAATACTTGAGCAATTGTAGCAGTTGCCAAGTTTAATTGGAGTTTAAACGATTTGAAAAGCTGATCTGAATCTTGAAGTCGTAGAACAAAGGAAAGATACCTGACACAATTCCCCGTTGCCATCATTGTAAACAGGAATTGTCCTCATCTGACTTAAAAAAAACTACTATCTGCCTCTATGTCTGGCGATAAGCTTCCAAACTACTCTCGTCAGCAGAGTCGGCGAGGAAGGAAAGGAGCCTCTAGAATCCTCTAGTCCAAGGGGAAGTGGTAGTGGACCATGGACTGCCCACAACAATACAAACTCCCCTATCCCACAGACTGTGACCACTTCTCACTTCTCATCTGAGCAGAGAAAGTGATAGAAATCTCCAGAACAGAACACTGAATTACAACACGGAGCTAAGTGAGTTTAAGATAAGGATTATGGGTCACAACAACAGCCAAACACAACAGTTTTGTGTTTAAAAGGTGTAATTAGAGGGAGGAACTTGTGATAAACACCAGTAATTAGTTTATCCTCAGTTCACCCAACATGTTTTCCTGCATAAATCTGTCAATATTTGTCTTTAAATTTTAGGAAATAAAAAGTCGCCAAAGTTAGGAAAATATTAGATTTCTCTTTGGCAAAAGATCTTACTTGAAATGCAACAAACTTGACTAGACCCTAAACTCACGTTTTCAAATAGTAGCGTTCTAGTTAGCCTAATTGAATCATGGGAAACAAACCATGAAAGTGTGTGTATACTTGCACAATACCAATAGTGTAGTGAAGGTCAAGGTTAATTCAAGGGTGTTTTGATAATTAGGTGAAGGTCAGAGGTTGATTTGGGGCAGAGGCAGGCACTATACTATCGGCCTAAACCTTGAGGAGTTATATTTCTTTCACTGAGCAGGTTCTCTGCAATGACTGGGTGATGCTCATGAAAGAACTTCTTGTTGGCACTTCTTTAAATTAATGTGGAAGTATACCGGCCCATCAACATTAAATATAAAATATAAATGTTGTTTTTTAAGCTTGATTGAACTTGTAGCTGAAAATGCAATTATGCTTTTGTGTGTTGACATAAGCAGATATTTTTACATTTGGTAATACATGTGGACAGTTGCCTGGAATCCAGATTACACACTTCTTCAATACTTTACGAAGATGTAAGTCTGGTCACTGGTGAATCTATTCTTAAATGGGTGTGATTGACATGTGGATTAGCGAATCAGGGACATAAAAAAGGAAAAAAATATCACTCTGGGAAGAAAAACACAGCGGATTTCTGCTGAATCGATGCACAAAGCACTAAACTCTGAGGTGAAATAAATGTGATTTTATTTGTAAATCACAGGTGACCAATGAGCTCCTTCGTTTCACATGTGTCACTGAAAAAAAATGATCTGATTGCATGATCACCTTTGACTGGGCTTGAGACACAGCGGAGGACATGGGGACCAGACTGATATCAATCTGTATAAAAAATACAGGGAGGACTAGAGTGTAATGGGCACTACTTTATTGAGTCAACTTACAATGCATGTGTCACTGGTGCTGAGCCAGTGCAATAGTATTGACCTCATTCCAGAAGTTGCCAGTCATTCTGGTTGTGTGATTTTGCATAAGGCTGCCAATCTCGACAGCAAAATAAGTTCTATACAGACTGAGCAGTTTTCAAGCCATCCGGTGAAAGACTGCATTGTTGACTTGTTGGTGCATATGAAAAGTGAACATTGTACACAAATCAACCTAAATTATATAATGTTTGTGGCGAGGGTTTTCAGTAAGTCTCCATAGAAATGTATGGAATTCCCACTTATATGGTAGAGTAACATATACACCATAATAAAGAAAGAAGCCTATGTGGTATGCATATAGTCACTGGTGAAGTATCTCCTATCATTGTATTAAACTAGCAAAACATTCCTTTGCAGGCATTAGTCTAGCTTTATAAGATGTCCTGTCTTATCTGCTTTTAGTGTTCCCAGTATGTTCCCACGCAGTTAGCAGCATATGTATGTCCTATAATTAGAACTGCATTAGGTAAGTGAATTTTGATATCAAATGTAAATTAGGTAAAGAGAAAGTACAAGTAAAGCATACACTGGCAACCTGGCTTGGTGCCCGGGGGGATAAAGTAACACACTGCAGGCCTACATTCAAACTAATTTGTACATTTCTATCTAAATTCACTTAATATCACCTGATAAGAACAGCGTGCCTTACCTCATATTGGTGCAAGCTGCTACTGTGCCAGATAAGTTCAAGTTAAACTGCACATATTTACAGTCAGTTTGCAGTTAATTTAAGTAAGAGTAACTGTCATAGTACTGGATTCATAATTTGAAGGTCATTTAATTGGAGAAAACATAAAATTATGCATTTCATTTTGTATGTTCTAAGGCTGGACCAGAAAAAGTAGATTTCTCCTATATAACCTATATTGATATCAGATGAAGAGGTGCAAGAAACACAACTGTTCAAATCATTTAATATTGTCAACATAAAGCTTTTTGTCACTACACGGTACAGAAAGTACTGCTCAAGTAGAAGTAAATGTATGATGTATGATGTCTGAAAACTACGGAAACAGGTACAATTATAGGCCTATTAAATACTACCACAGTAAATGTACTTGGGTAAATGTAGCTAAAACCCACCTCTGCATATCTTGCTTTGAAATATCGCCTGTATAAAACCCTCCATCAGAAGTGGTTATCTGACACACTGCTGGGAAAAAGGGTGCTAACTTCACCATAATTGGGTGCTTGTCACGGGCCAATTTTTCAGGGCAAATTATCAACGCATGGGCTGGGTGTGCATTGTGGAGGAGGGAACAGTGAGTGCTTTGAGGGCCCAACGTGAGGCCCTAATGCAATAATTTAGCCCACTGGGACAACCACAGCATGTGATGGAGCAATCCAAGTCCATGTATCTGTTATTTCCATAGACTGTATATAAAAATGGGCATAGCTAACCTGCTAGCTGTAACGTTCCAAATAGTAAGTTAGCGTGAGCACATCGGCTCTGGCTCCAATTCACTTTCTATTGAAAAAGGTTGCCCCTCTCTCTGTAACTATTGCTGGCAGACTCGTCATTTTGGTCTTAAAAGGTTTGTATTAACCCACTCGACGTGATTCTGGGTTTTTTATTCGCTATTGTGTCCATAAATCAAGATATGAACATTAATAACAGACCAATGAGCTGCCTTATTTCATGGAGGTTACTCCCGCTAGCATAAGCAACAAGTTGAGCGACAGAGTTGCTAAGCACCTGCTCCCTGCTAAACTGGTGCAGACAGGAAGAGGAGTTACCTTCAACAGCCTCGCTCTGGATGCGCTCTTTGGTTGATATGATACTCGCAGTCACAATTCCTAATTTAGAATTTGGCTCCAAATTCGCGCCTATGACCACTAGCCTCGATGAGCTTCAAGTGCCAAACGCTATGGGTGAAGTCACACTCACTTAGTCCACTTCTTTATACACTCTATGGTTATATCTGATACTACGCCTGCTGAGGAGCTGAGTCAGGTCTGGGGGAGGGGGCAGGGGAGTAGTGCAAGCGTTTGTTTGCTCATGAGTTTTACTTTGTGCAGAGCCAGAGACTGTCTATGTCTATAAGTGTGCAGTGGAGTGGAATGATGACTGGACATGTTAGCTCCAGGAGGGCGAACCTGTGCCATCTTGTCTAAACCTGGAACACCTTCAAGGCTAAAGGAGCATTTACACAAAGAATATAATGTGATTTTTTTTTTTCTTTTTGTAGATGTATAAATAATAAACTTAGTAGGATTGTCAAAAGTATTGAAAAAAAACAAAACAGTGTTGAAACAATTTAATGTTGAAAATGGCATTAATGGCATTGTATTGTATTACTTAGTATTAAAATCCGAGTTTGAAATTTTAGTATCATGACAAAACTGAAACCACTTTACCGTGAACATTAAGAGTTGATATATTAGAGTAAGGTGTGCTAATGCTCTTACATGATGCAATGACACGTGCGATGAAGTAAGCCTCACTTTCTCGTGACTGAGAGTGTGAACACATTGTGTTGAACAGCAGCCAGACCCAAGGGGAGGACATTTTATAGATGCAGTCCTCTCTTTGCAGGAGGTGAAACACCATAGAACTGTCAGAAGCCTGCTTCTCGACTATAAACTAAAATGAGATTTACATTTTAAGGTGTTATTTTTGTTTTTGAAATGTTCCACAGTTGGAAATGATGCCAAATGGCAGGTTATAAGTCAGATCTGTGTTGCCAAGATCCTGGCCAAGGTAAGAATGCATGTTTTTCCAAGATATTTTTGTGGAATAAAAACAGCTGCAATTCAGTAAAATGAAACATAGACCATACCCAATTTTCAATACCCAATCCCACTTGATCTCAGAAGCTAAGCAGAGTTATACCTGGTTAGTACTTGAATGGTAGACTGCTGAGAATACCAGATGCTACAGTGTCCTTGGGCAAGACACTTTACCCACATTGCCGGGTATGAATGTGGTGAGTGGGTGTGTAATAGTAATAGTGGGAGGGGCCGATGGCGCAGATTAACAGTGTCGCTTCTGTCAGTCTACCTCAGGGCAGCTGTCGCTAGAATTGTATCTTACCAGCACAGAGAATAGAGTAAATGAATAATGTTAATTAAGAAAAAATAATAATTGTGACTTTGACATATGCCTGGAACTCTTTTGATGCATGCTACAAAATAATACTGAGAAAGAGAAGGAGAGACCAGAAAAACAGAGTGAGAGAAAGGACAGAGATGAAAAAAAAAACTGAACGATAAAAATAATGAAAGAAGGGCTGTGCAAACAAAGGGGAAGTCAGTTACACACAGGGAGCAGAGAGAAAGGTCCAAACAAAATTTAGACAAAAAAACTCGAGTGGGAGGAGAGAAAGGGGGATCATATAAAGAGAGAATAAGAGAAAGAGAAAGAAAGAAAGAAGGGAGGAGAGTTTTGGAGCTGGAGGTGATTAGTCCCTGGTCCCTCTTTACTCAGACACGTGCGCAGACTTCATCAATACGACTCCACATTTCCACATTATACTGCACCCTGGCCCACTGCCTGACAGATCCTTCAGCCGCTCCTCCTCTTCCTCCTGCTCCTCCTCCTCCTCTTCACCTCCTCCTGCCCTGTCCCAGTGCCAAAACACATGGGAGAGCTGCAGGGAGTGGACATCAGGCTGATTACAACTACTGCACATGCACAACCTGAAGAGGGAGTTTGGAAGTGATTGACATGGTTTGTTAGTGCAAAGTAGTGACAGAATAAAGTGAACTGCAGATCAAAATGTACCTGATTTTTCATTGTCCAAAGACCCCTGCAAATATGACACGTCACATCTGGTGATTTGGTGGTTTTAGTCTAGATGCAATTCCTTTACCTAAGCTTGGAATAAACATTGATAAAACTTCAATTTTTTGGTAGAAAATTGTATTCTAGGAACTGTACAAAAGAGTTAGATCACCCATTAGGGGCATGTGTACGCAAAATACGACTCAGGTGACAGTTCACACCTTAGGGTACATCATTGGACTTCAGTAATAACAGATACTCCTTACTGTAAACAACAGTATTAGTTTCACTGTTGTTTGCTCCTTCATTCAGACATACAGAAGTCTGTCAGATCTGCGGAAGCTACTTTGATGAGCGGCGAAATGTATTCAGTATGTATTCAGTTTTGCCACATTTTGCATTTGTACTTTAGATGTACTTCAGACTCAGCTCCCAAACTCGGAGAATCATAAGATTACTTAGATGTAACGTAAGTGCAGTGGCATAAAATACATTTTGAATATACTGGTTTTAGCATAACTGAACCAAAATTTGAACACCTTTTACCTTTCTAAGTACGCACTCTACACATTTAAGTCTTGGTCATTGGTGAGCACTGGACACTTTTCAAACTATGTTAATAATTTCAATTCTGTTTTCATTCCTGACATTCTTCCCTCCTAAAATACCACTTCTCTCTCCTACACCTCTCCTGTTGCGCTCTTTTCTCCCCGACAGGAGGCCAAGTGTTTCCAGGCCTAAGGTGGGTGTGACCATGTTATTTAATAAGTGGCTAAGCTCCAGCACACGCCACAGAAACACCGTGACTGACAGCAGCACTATAAAAATGCACTCGCCGTTTTAGGTTAAAGTGCACAGCCAAAATGCCTAGGCCTGCGGCGGGTAGAGCAAACAAAACAAGTGCTAAAATGGCAGTATTATTGCACCTTAGAAATATTTTCAGGTTGTAGTAAAAAGATGTAATATTACGTAAAAGTAAAAAAAAAAGTAAGCAAAAAAGAAGCCCTGTGGGATGTTACACAGTATATTACAGTAGATAGACCAATATAGCAGTTCACCCATTTATCAGGCCGATATTTGGACTTGTTACTGTATCAATTATCGGCCTTATATCTCTACATGCTATATTTTGTTTTTGCTACATAAATAAAGCTTTATCAGAGCACTTTATTGCAAGGAGATAACTGCACACAACATGACTACAAAGTTCTCTTAAAGGTTTATGTTAAAAAAAAGGATCGTGTTATATAAGTGTGTGAATACCGGCATCTACCATGAAAAAAATTTGTCAATCTCTAATATTAAATTTAACTTTCCCCAGGCAGGTGTCGCTACCAGGCCAAGGTACAGGGTAGATTAGTGGAGAGGAGATCCTGTTCACAGTTATAATGATGAACGCAGGCAAAGCTGTAAAATATCCATCGAGACAAACAAGTGTCCAAAGTTACATTATGCACCTTTAAACATAGTGCATAGTAAAAGTATCACATATTTCCAAACTAGAACAATATACTGTCCTACTACAGAATGCATGGGTAAAGTAGCCAACAATGACTTCAAAAAACAGAGGAAAGTAAGTTACACCGTCTTCCACATTTTATTAAATAAGCACCTAAGCTGACCCCCTTTTTACAGTGCACTTCTGGATCCGGTACACTTTGCTTACAGTATTCCTGGTAATGCCTAGTCTAATCTCCCCTCCCAAAAGCCCCTAATAAAAGCGGTAAGAGAGATTTGCTGTACACTTTGTCAGCACAACTCCTGGTGTGTGATCTCCATGACCTGCTATAACAAGGGCCGTGTGTGCCAGGCCAATCTGTCTCCAAATGATGCACAGGTGCTGCTCTGATAAGGGCAGGTCTATGTGCACACTTGTGTATCAGCTTGGCCCTATATCAAGGCTAAAGGCTAATCCCAAACATATGCATGAATGTGCACATGAAGCCAGCGGGGGCTTTCAGCACACTCCTCTGACCTGTGAGTGAGGCCTAATTAAGTGAGAGGACATGACAAAGAACAAGGGGCTGTGATAGGGCCAGCAGTCACTCACTCGGGGCGGCTGAAATCAACACTCAGGTACAGGTGTGCTGGCCCGGGCACAGATATACAATTTGTGCAATCAAGTCAACGTGGAAGTATTTAAGTATGATTTTTGAGATATGGCAAGCACACACTGCAGAGTAATTATGAATCTATATGTCAAGTAATCAATTAAAAAAAAAACCAAACCAAACACTCAAAGAGCTTTACATCAAGGAACCACACACATTCATACACCAGTGTACACAGACACTGGGGGCGAGGCAGGTTAAGTGTCTTGCGCAATGACAGCAATCTTCTGTGAGATCTGGAATTGCACCAACCAATTTGTGGGTCAGTGGATTTTACCAGTCCGCCCAATCAATGATATTTAAATCTCAAATCAACTGGTGCAAAGTAATTGTTACTATAATGCTGCTTGGTACAGACAGATAATAATCACAAATCTGTTACATAAGACTGAAAGCCCCAGAGAAAGGACCACCAGAACAGTGAGAAAAACTGAAAATTGAACTTTAAAATGCAGTTCACTATATGGAATCAAATAAATATACTGAAATACAAATCAATGCTAAAACTCATCTGTTCATTTGACCTTTCCTGAATAGTTTTGAAATAGTCTTGATCTATATCAACAGGGCCAGCCCAGCCTATAAGCAGACTAAGCAGCTGCTTAGGGTCCCGAGGCCACAAGAAGGCCCCCAAGAGCCCATATATTTATATTGAAAATAATATATCAAGTTTTATTGGGCACAGGGCTTGAGTGTTTACAGCGGCCTAAACATTTGTTTTGTGTCTGTAGTAGCAAAATATCTACTGCTGCCTATGTTTTTTTTTTTTTTTTTTTTTTGAGGCGGGCATAGGTGAGGGCAACTATGTGTTTACACCAGTGCAAGGACCCTTTATAATGTCAATTTAAACCCACTGTCGCCAACTGGAACACATTAAAATCCACCAGAAACAGAGAAAAAATGTCTAGAATTTTGAAAATCTTGACCTCCCCATTCTGGATGTTTTCAGTCTGATGTTAGTCATATAAATACAATTGGTCAAGGTGATAAGAGCAGAGTTATAATGTGTCAAATGTGAATCACCAATAGCAGAGCCAGGATACATGTGCTGTTGTGGGCCCCAGAGACAAATTCTGCTTAAGGCCCCCTGAAAGCTAGGGCCGGCCCTGTATATCAGGACCAATAAGCCCACGTGGTAACTATAAAGAAACCACTATTACTTTGCCATGAACTACTTTCTGTTGAATCAAAATGCACTGCTTTTAATAGTAGTATTTAGCATTTTCCTTAGTATTGGACTTGGGTTTGAAATGTTAGTATCGTGACTACACTAATCCAGCATAGCCACAATAACCCAAATCAAATGTTTTTCCTGTGTGCTAAAATGAGGTAACAAATTGGAGGGCACAAACCAGGCCTGGTGTAAGCTATACCAATTTCCATTCCTGATTTGAATTCTAAATAATCAGTGCATGAATAATGTTACCAAGGATTGTTACCGCATGCATGTTTCCCTTTCACACTGGGCTCAGGTCTGGCCCTCTGACTCCACGTTTCCACTTCCACTGAATGATTACACGTCAACATGTTATTTCCGAGGGTCGTGCCAAGGTAAGTGCCACAGCTGGAGCCCGCTGCTTTATGGGCCTAATTAACAGACGCTAATTGTTTCTGAATAGGTATAAATACAGCAGTCAGTGGAGCGCATCCCACTGTTAACGGATTATTTCCTCTTTCAAAACAATAACAAAATGTTCCAGTTTATTCTCAGTGGAGCAGTTAAAACGTCTCGTCCTAAATTCACTGCTTAAAAAATGTTTGAAGCCCTATACCCACATCAAAACTTACTATAACTATGTATTTTATTGTAATAGTTCAGTCCAAGTAGTCATCCATAAAATTAGAAAAGCATTACTCAAATATGGAAATTTCTTTGATGAATTGGAAGTTTGTGCTATCCCGTTTGGCACAATCATTTTTGGGCTTGTAATTGGACAGGGCTCCAGCCAAAACAAAAGCTTTGTGAAAAACATGTTTTTATTTCCGCGTCCTGGTCTTTCTAGTACTGCTAGGACAGGAAATGAGTCCCGACATCAAAGTCTGCGGAGGAAGACGGCTTTTTCCTCTGCGCTGTGAGTCTACTACACCTGACGCACACTGTGGGAATAACAAGTGCAGTTTCCCCAAATACATTTATACAATATTTGTTTAACTATATACATGATTTTAAAGTTTTGTAGGTAGTAAAATTACACAAAAACATATTTTAGTAATAGAGAGATTAGAGGTAGAAGGCCTATGCTATGATGCTGATCCCCCTGGACTTCTTTTGGTGTATATGAATACTTTTTCCATTGAGTAACAAGTACAACAAAGTAACAGCAATCCACCTAAGGATCCAAGGTCATTTTGGTTACAATTCTTGGGTTTTGCAAGTATACTGTTTGCCAGTACACAAAATACCTATCTGGTATTTGAACGTCTTCTACCGCTGAAACAATTACTACTACTGCTTGTGCCTGATAGTGACACAGTGCCTTTATACTGCAGTAATAACTACAAATGACAAATACTATTATTACTGCATGTAAACATATTAACTATCCTGGATAATAATGTCTAAAAAAAAGTAATTATGAATGGAATTTATTTTGCCATGCCTTAATAAAACATGAACAAAGACAAACTATTTATACTTAATTATTACCCGAACTGTGACGTGTAACCATAACCCCTTAATTAACGTTTAACTTCTAACTTCAAATGAGCTGATTCTATAATTGTATGCACAGTGAGTGTGCTGGTGTGTTACATTTGATTGTTGCTGTTCTTTTCCATGTTCTGTACACTGTTTGACATCAACCGAGGGACGATGGAAATTAGCCACGTTAGCTATAATCTTTACATATTTATAGTTTTAAATGTTCATTAATATGTGCTGCCCCTTTTACAAATAATACAAAAGTAGCTACTAAGCCTGAATCATTCTTATTAAACCATTTCTTCCTTATGAATGAAGTGTTTATACATACTTTAATAAGGTTGTTGCTACATATATTTTGAAAACACTTAAACTTTTCTTGTCTGAATAACAGTAACTCAGTACCGGTGTAATGGCAGATTAGGGGCCACAAAAACGTCAAGAGCCACTTGGCGTTTTATATGCTCTGTGAGTTTGCATTTTGTGGGGAGGCTCGTCGTGTGGTGGAATGCAAATATTTAGCTTGCCCCTTGTATAAAATGAAAATTACACAGTGCAACAGAAATACCTGTGCACTACCCAGGTGACCGCCATCCTGGCTCCTCAAACCAGGACATAAATATGGCAATTACCCAGAAACCCCTTGGGCACACAGCGGAAGAACCTGATAGTTGTGGCTGGACAGATGACTCATAACACAGAATGAACTAGGAGTGAGTTAATGCGGTAGTAATGTACGTAATAAATCCCAAAACTCGTATATGACAGTAGTTACAAATTGTCTCTTTAATGAAAAAATCCAAAGTGATGGTTGGTGCGCTATGTTATCTTTCTGTTAAATACTGCAAAGTGCTTGTCTCCGTGGAGATTATATTACTTTGCCTGGGATATTCCACAGTATGGCATTAAATGTTTAACTTGGCCACCTGCTTGTCTGTAGATAGATAAGTATAATGTCATACTGTGGAACATTCTTGACAAAGCAATAACATCTACAGGGAGACAACTGAGTACCGTACCCTCTGCCAGAAAAGCTACACAAAATATATGTTACTTACTATCAAAAGTATTTCCACAGATAAAGACCAACAATTACTGACCCTTTATCCCTTTAATAACTATACATATCTGAATTTATACTTTCTTTTAATATATTTTGCATAGGTTAACACACATGCTACTTTGTGAAAAAGTGTGCGTCGCAATTTATAAATATAGCATTATTACCATTACTGCAGCTAGTACTACTGCAAATACTACTGCTAATAGACAGAGCTGCAGGCTGAGGAGATGTCATAACCGGAGGAGCAGGCCATGAGAATGTTTCTTGGGATCAGGACAGACGTAAATATTTGTTTCTTTGCGATAACGAGCACAGTGTTGGTTACTGCGGAGACACAACACTCAAGAGTCATAACAACAATTTCATCTCCTTTGGGATCAAACTAAAACGCTAAAAATATGTGTGATAAAAGCATTTTGTAAACTGCATTTAGGTCAAGAAATTCTTCAGCAGAATTCACTCCATACAGTATAAATGTAGATAAAAAATATAGAGAGAGATAGACAGAGAGACAGTTATTTTTATTTTATTTTACTTTTTTTTTGTCCAATACTAGCAGATTTTAGCCTATGTATGTATCATAAAGTTGTTCTTAACTGGGGAGTTTAGCATGCTGTTCTTACAAGTAAACTATAGTGTGTCAATGGGTTAGAAAAATTATGAAAAATGATGACCATCGCCATAGCAACTGATACACTTAAACAAAATATCCTGTCTTTCGAATGGTGAAAAATCATCAAAATGTTGCTTATAACAGGAAGCTGAACCCACTGAATATCAGAAAAAATAAATGTGTAAAATTAAAAAATTAAAAACAAGAAAAAAGTATGTTATGTTTTTATTGCATAGTGAATTATGTGGATTTTTTTTGAGAAGAATAAGCCATATGAAAATATGAAAAGTGTCAGTTCTGGTTCGGGGCTGTCAGCTTGCACTGATCCAGCCTCTGTCCCACACTCTCTGTTGACTCAAGCCAAAACAAAAACAATACAGAAAAGTTGCCACTGCAGTTGGACCTCTGTGACCCCTTTGCCGCAGAGACAAGCCTGGACTAATCGTTGTGTGTTGTTACAACCTACGGCCTCTCATTCACCTCCACTGCTTTCATAGTAACAGCCTCATTCTAGTCTCGTGACCGAGGCTGCACCGTTGTAGCTAACACACATGGAAAATGGAATAAAAATATTGACGAAAATACAGCACTGGGAATCGTAGTGGAAAATGACAGTGCAGATGGTTAGACAAGAAGAGGGAGAGTGCCCCCTACAGAGAGGAGAAATGTTGCAGTTGTTATGAGTTCATTTTGGAGGGAAAACAACTGACCTTTTTCTGCAGATTTTTTTCATACAAAACAATGAATGTATTAGCAACTGAGATATTGCAATTTTTCTTTTTACAATGATAATATGATATTTATGAAGTATTAGGCTTGGCATCGACCTCTTGGTTTCTGTCTGTATGAAAAAACTGTACAACTAATCCAAAAACTGTACTACTAATTTACAGTGCTGTTTTTTAATTGTATGTATTATAAATATTTTGACATATTCATTCATTTCATAAGCAGTCTTTAACACGGTTTAAGACTAAACTAAAAACCTTCCTCTTCTTCCTGGAATTTAGTAATAGCTAGAAAAAATATACTGGTGTTTTATTGTACTTTTTCTGTGTATCTGTATATTTGTTTATTTTTTAGGCACTTTGGGCAGCTGAAGTTGGTTTTAAATGTGCTACACAAATACAACAACTATACCCTCAGATGCATTGGCCAAAGTTGACACAGAAACATACAACATACAACAAACATTATGTGGTTTCTTTGTCTTTGAGTATCGATGAGTTTCAGAATGATGAAAATTAAGATCGTTGCCATAGCGATTAACAAGCTAATCATTTGAATGGTGAAATTTCTTCAAAATGTTGCCAAACCTTCTTATAATTTTAGTCACATGAAACAAAAATTTCACTTTCAATTTTTTCACTATACAATCAGTGTCCTTATTCAACCTAAAAGACTCATGATAAGGACTTTACACTATAAGAAAAAATAAGTTTGTAGAGCCAATCTCTAGCAAACAAAGATAAGGTTCAACATTTTCTATGTGATTTTCTGTGTGGGTATTTCTTTCCAAAACAGAGAGTCTGCCATAAAATTCTATATGCCACCTCCCTCCACAATCTATCCAAACAACAATAATGATAGTTAACCACCCTCCCAGTCCCCCATCACTGTTAAGGTACATTTGGATCTTAACCTGAGCTGTGTCCCTATCTGCAGCCTGCTGTGTGTCTGTGCTGGGTTTTTGCAAAAGCTTTGATAGATTTTCCAGGGGCCTTGCGTACAATAGCGATACCATGTGTTGAGTTCCTGCACCGGTACAGTATATGGGCCCTGACGCATGCACTGCCTCCCTCACCGCAGCACCTGCTGCACCATAAACACACCTGCGGCACAGTCCACCATCAAACAGTCACCAGGGAAACACCTGACAACAACAAAGCCCAAAGTGGCACCGAGGTGGCAGCAGCTGTGTGTGCGGTTTACAGCACAACGTATATACAGTATCTACAAATATACGAGACTTATATATAGAGGGGGAGGGACAGGAAGTACACCAAGTCTAGAGTAAAAATGCTGGTTTATGTCTGTATATTTAGAGGATATTATCAACACAATTGGGATATCACTTTCAGTCTAGAAGTAGCTTAGTAACACTGGGACACTGGCAACACACAAACCAAGAAGTAATGATGATGTGCAGTTAGCATGCTAGTTGTTGTACAGTGAAGGCAAAACTCTGCTATTTGAAAGTTGTGAAATTGTCCCTATAAACTCATCACAGTGAAATATGACAATGCTAAGAAGAATGCATTAGGAAAGTGATGAATGAGTTTGGACCATTGCAAACAGTATAAAATAAAAAAGTTCTGTTTTTCACATTTTTAAGACAGTATAAATAAGGTGCTTTGCCTTTAAAACAGCAAGACAGAAAAGCTCAAAGGCACTAGTGCTGCAAATAGGCCTACTAAGTTATATAGAAGTACGCATTCATAGAATTAGCACACAGCCCCAAGTTAAAAAGTTGGGCGAGCTAATTATTCCCAAACAAAAAACATGTATAATTTTGTGTCCATCTTTCCCTATACACAAGTCAGAACCTTCTTACTCCTTTTGTCAACACAAATCTTGACTTTTCAAAAGGCTACTACAGCTCTCCAAAGTCTGAATAACTATCTTAAATTTCTTGTGTGAAACGTCTTCTTATTGGACAAACCCTTTAAAAATAGTGGAGTAATTAGGGTGCGGGACATGGCTGAATACATTTGGTTAAGGGACACTTTTTCCTTAATGACTTTGCCACACAATGGAGGGGAGTTAGGTTGTTAAGCAGGAACATCGTGTACAAGACGTTTGGGAAAGACCTGGCAGTGAAATGGCCAACCGCACTGCCCCCATTCACTGCACTCACTAAACAGGCAGTAAACCCCACCCCAATGTTTGACCGTTTCGGATAGGCTCAGACATGGGACAATTAAACCTATATTAAACAATGGAGGAGGAACGGAAGAGTATTCTTAATGAGGCAATACCATAATGATTGATGGAGTGTTTAAATATGGCATGTTGAGCTTTGGAAACTGGACTAGATCCAAATGGCATTATTCCCTTGCTTCAACCGCCATGAGTTAATTAGCTCTATCTTTACAAGGAAACCTAATAAGATTAAGGGAAAAATAAATAAATAAATAAAATTACGTCTTTTTTCGTCATCAAATTCTAAACCTCTTGCACTGCAGGTATCAGTTGACGGAGGAACAACTCAACACATGTTTCTATCTTTTTAAGTAAAATTCACCCTTTAAAAATACACTACTTCTGTCACGTTTCTGAAGGAGCGTCTGCCACCTGCTTATAGCCACG
Source organism: Periophthalmus modestus (assembly GCA_019594935.1). Lineage (NCBI taxonomy): Eukaryota > Metazoa > Chordata > Actinopteri > Gobiiformes > Gobiidae > Periophthalmus > Periophthalmus modestus. The sequence continues at coordinate 20,749,159 of JAIEZT010001390.1, read as the reverse complement.
GAGATGTTAAAGCTTTATCTAACATGTTCCACAGTATAGCATTCATTAAATCTATCTTCTATCTATCTTCATTGAGACAAGCAGGGTACACCAACCGGCCAAGTTACAGGCCAGATCTGTGGAAAGGTTAACCCACAGTCATTAAGAATGCATGCTTTAAGACAGGGGTGTCCAAACTTTTCTCATTAAGAGCCACAAAAAAACACAAACAAAGCTGAGAGCTGATTGAGGGCCTTAGACTGGTCACCAATATAGTGAATACTTCAAATCTGCGTTATTATTACATGTTAGACCGAACCACTAGACCTTTGTTCATGCTTACATCCTCAATGGCACACATTAAATATTTGATATAGGCTTGTTAAAGTAGATTTTTAGGAATGTACAGTAAAAAGTACTGTTTAAGGTAATATGGGCCAATTCACCTGGAAGCTTCAGGGCCAAGAAAAAATGTTCTGAGGGCTGCATTTGGCCCCCGGGCCACAGTTTGGGCATCCTTACTTTAAGGTTTTTTTGAGCAATAAAAACACCTGTAATTGAATAAATGTAACATAGATAAGATTAATGCCATTGTTTGAACATTCCAAGCGAAGCCCTAACATCTGCATGGAGACAAGAAGGTAGTGTCCCACCTTTGAGAATGTGCATACTATGGTGTTACTATGTGGTTGCTCAAACGCAAAAACATGTCACAACCAAACTATAGAGTAAAGTTTTTAAAAGGGCAATTAGTGGACGTATAGGAGCCGAGTTGTCAGTAGAAGGCCTAAATGTCGTTCATCACCTCAAAGGCCCATGGGTTCAGACAAGGGCGTCTCCAGCTCTGCCAGACGTTAGTGATAGAAACAAGGCACCAGTGAACTTGTCATGCAGTCATCCTTGGATAATAAGATATGCTGCATTGTCAGGGAAAAGCTATAGCTCGTGTGTGAGTGGTGCAATTCATCAGATTTCAATCAAGACTGAGTCATTTCAAATTGTCAGTGATATGTGGTCTTTATAATGGGGAGGTCCACAGCCAATCCTCTGTCAGTAAAAGCATGTGGTTTGGATGTTCAGATGTGGATATCTGTGGGGGGAAATTAGACCATTTTCATGTCAAAAACAAAAAAACAAAAAACACAAATTAAAAGTGTGTGAGCCATCGGAGACTAAATTGAATCAAAAATGAAAAACAAGCAATATTGAATTTGTGTTTTTTGGCGTACATGTTTAAAATAAATATAATAGCACTGTAATCGACTCATAAGAATTACTTCATTACTTTATTATTTTTATGGTATTGTTCTGAAGAGTCTTGTAGACATAAAAAGATTTTCTAAAATTGTATCTTTGACCCAATAATTAAACCCTAAATAAATTACCCTATTCTTTGAACCTCCTATTCATCATAACAAGACTTATCGATTTAATATTACGTCCAGTCAAAAGAGTCTAGTGAAGACCTGCATTGATTTCAGGGGTTGATTGTGAAGCTTTGGTCTAGCCTTGATCATCGCGAACGGTCCCTCTGCGTGACTGCGGCTGGTGGGAGCTAAGACGCTAACTGAATTATCACAGTCCCTGATTTAATCTCATAATAGTTTGGCTTTAATGTCTAAATGAAAGACATATGTGACTCCACTTTGGTTAGTTCACACAGGCCTGGCAGTGCAACCTCTCAGGGCAAGAGTCTGTGAAGAGAACTGCATCTGAACTGAGGCGTACAAGCTAGTTTACTGTGACGCTAATTAGCCGCGACGTTATAATCACATTTGGTTTGTAGATATGCACATCTCAACTGTGTAACATAGGGGGGATGGGGAAAAACCTGAAAGTTACACTCAAGTAAGACTCATGTTAGAAAAATGTAATCATATCTGAAGGAGCAATTCAACAAACACAAATGTTCACATTTTTTATTATTGCCATTTTGTCACTTAAAGAAGGCCTATTGTGCTTAAGTCTGCTCTAGTTCTTATCTATGACACCTGTGGATCATTATGTTATAACTTGCACATTTTAAATCACAATAATAATCTAAAACAGGGGTGTTCAAACTATGGCCCGGGGGCCAAATGCGGCTCTCAGGCCAGTTTTTATTGGCCCTCAGGCCTCTTGCTGGACCGGCCCAATTGATCATAAGCAGTACTTTTAACAGCAAATTAAAACTATTTCTACCACTATATCCTCAAACATCACATTGCAGTGTGATACAGACCTAAAATGAATGTGTTTCAAGCCTTATTAATACACAGCGGCTCTGTCAAAGCTGTGTATAAAGCACCGCACTGCACTGATGACCAGTCTGAGGCCCTCTGCTTCGAATATGTTATGAGATGTGGCCCTCGATAAAAACAAGTTAGGGCACCTCTGATCTAAAACACGTTAATAAAAAAAACAAGTTAGAAAACCAATGGGAGCTGACGTCGCCATAAACATCGTCACAACAAAGAGTCGTGGAGCTGTCTGGCCCCCCTCTTATGAATTGGATATGGACATTTTTCACTTGCACCAAAATGGTTACACAATGCTGTTATGCATATCACCGATTAAGAAGATAAAACTGTAGAATGAAGTAAGTACGTCAGAGAGGTCATGTGCCGTGGCAGTGAAAATGGGGATGATCAGCAAAATGGCGTCTTGAACATAAGTGATTAAAGATTGCTGAACCAAATCACTCCAAAAACAACTTCGAGAGGGTAAATGAGAAGGGGAAACCACTATAGATATAGTTAAAAGCTCTGAAAAGTCAATTTTGTATAATAGGTCTGCTTTAAAATAATAACCAAAACTTGTACTCGAGTACTGTTACACTGTGAAATATATAATTCAAGTAGAAAAACGTGTGGTGCTAGAAAACTAAAGAAGTATAATTTTATAGAAAAAAAAGTCAAATGCACTTGAGTAAAAGTAACATAGTACATGGATTGATCATAACTAAATCCACCATTTTTCACAAATGATTGAAAATTGTAGCACTAGGAAGTAATTCTGTCATAAAAACAAACCTAAACAATTCATAAAATAATAGATGTTTGTGGTGGTGAGGTCACGAACGGGAAATACAGACGGAAAGAAAAGCTAATGAAACAGCAGGCACATTGTATCTTACAGTAGATAACACAGTCAGTGGGAGTGTTGTGACGGAGAGGAAAGTAGGGATTTGTTTAAGACAACAAGCCCATGGGAGCCGCACTGAAGGCAGACAATGAAATGGATCTCTCCACCATAGTCTATATCACTGTCTGGATAGGCCTCACCAAAGACAGCAACACTTTTCACAATCCACTTCAATCTCAGTACTTTAAATGCAAATACACAAACTGGATTTCAAGTAATACTTTTGTTGTCAGATGAAAAAGAGACTAAAATACAAAATATGTTTACCTAAATTGATCGATTTATTTTTTCTAGTTCAGGAAAATGCTCTTAAAACAACTCAGTGAAAAGTAAAAACAGGTATTACCAAAAAAAAAAAGGAAAAAGTTGAATGAGAACCATATAGAAGTGATCAGGTGAGAACCATGTGGGAATAGCTGCCTGTGACTATCCCAGACAGCGGTTTGTCAGTTATGGTTCAACTTCCAAGTGACAGACAGATTAAACGCTGGGCAGAGGGCTTTAAACAATGAATGTGCTTCGAATCAAGTCAAAAAGTTCTGATATTTTTGTTCTTTTGTGGGTAAATTTACAATCCTTTCATGTTTGTCCTAATGATACGCAACACATTTGATTTAAAGACACATTTTAGCACATTTATGTAGGAATGCAAAACACCCACAAATTATTTAACAGCTTTGCTCTGGCTTGTATTTCTGCAGAGTCAAACATTGTGCTGTGGTCACTGGCTCTCCTGCATTGGGATTACACTGTGATAACACTCTGGTAGGTCACAGGGACTGGCCCTCGCTCTGTCCCGGCTGAGGCGGTGCACAGCGTGTGACCGGATGGACTGGCCCTTTGTCCCGGTGGCAGGAATGGGACAGAGAGAGAGTTGTTTGGGAATGAGGAGGGGAAGTGAGGATTTCAGGTCTGCATATGCGGCTTCCATCTCCGAGGCCGTGCATGGGAGAGTTATTGTAGCTACTGTTTGGGTCAGCAATCGACTCCAGCGGGGGACAATAGTGAAGATATGCTGCACAGGGGTGGGACGAGGCACCATTCCCATAATATGAGACATGTCGGGCTGGAGGATTAATCGCAATTTAAACAAAATTGCAATTGAATGAACGTAATTAGCAAATCGCAAAGGCAACACCTTTTGAAGTAGTATCATCATTTCTTACTTTCTTTATCTTTATTTATACAGGGGAACCCAATAAGAGCACTTGGACTTTCTTTTTCATGGGCCCCTGTTTAAAATACAATAAAACATTAACATTAAACATTCAAAAACAGGTGCACGTGTGTGTATAAAAGTTTGTTACCAGTTTATTAAATGGCGATTTTGTCACCAAGGTATCCAGTTTTGCTTTTCCTTGGAGTGTATTCCATTTTTGTGAAGCAAAACAGCTAAAAGCCCTCTTTCCCATCGCAATTTTGGTGCGGCTAGTCCTTTACCTTATGCAGTCACGTGATCTGGAATTAACTCGTATCAATCATTAACAAGGAGGTGAGGTATTCTGACCGTTTTTGAAGTAGGCGTTTATAGATACATTTCATACAGTGCTGTTCTCTTCTAATAGACCGTGATGGGCTTCCTCCACAAATAACAAAATGTCCTGTCTGTATAAAAACTGCTAAGCTTAGAGTTTAGATCTGTACAAGCATGTTCTGAAACACGATTCTTGTGTTAGTTTGTCAGTTCATATTTCCGTCTTTTTGTCAATCCCTCTGTAGTGGTATACATGTGAACAGAATCCCATTATTACAACATTTTCAAAAAATCTAATTGCAATGCTTGTCAGAAAAATTGCAACCTGATATTTTTCCCAAATCATTCTTCCCCAGGTCCAAGATGAGATTTGGCATCATTAATAATACATAAATTACTATGTTGAGTTCACGGCGTCTGTGTGTGTTTTGTCTGTGCCAAATAGAAGCATGGAAAAAAAATTATACAAGATAATTTTCCACAAGTGTGCAAAATTTTCTGGCTATTTTGTCTCGCAAGATCTTGTGGCGTGAGATCTTGTCCCATTCATATTGTGGCATGATAAGCATAAATATTAGGTTAGAAGCTGTAATGGTTTTCAGATGGCTTCAAAAATGTTAATATACTTTCAGCGTTACCACGGAAAATGATATGTCACCTGGTGCAGCTACTTGTATTTTTATTTGGCATGATTTTTACACCTGATGCCCTTCATTTCCATTTACCCTAATATCTATACTAAATTATCTTGAACCTGGATAATATGCACCATTACACAGGCATGTTATTGAGAACCATGTGGGAACATCTGTCTGTGACTATCCCAGACAGCTGTTTGTCAGTTCCAAGTGACAGAAGGGTAAGACTAGGGGCGTCCAATGGCCCGGGAGCCAAATATGGCCCTCAGACCAGTTTTTATTGGCCCTCAGGCCTCCTGCTGAACCGGCCCAATTAATCATAAGCAGGACTTTTAACAGCAAATGAAACAATTTCTACCACATAACCTCAAACATCACATTGCAGTGTGATACGGACCTAAAATGAATGTGTTTCAAGCCTTATCAATATACAGCGGCTCTGTCAAAGCTGTGTATAAAGCACTGCACTGCATTGATCACTGGTTTGTGGCTCTCCGCTTCGAATATGTTTTGAGATGTGGCCATCATAATAAAAAAAGTTATGATATTTCTGGACTTTTGTGGGTAACTCTACAAACAAAACATAACTGCAGTACACTGGTGCTATTACATTGGTTCAGGTAATACAATCAAAATGACTATTTCCACCTATTTATTTCCTATTTAGGTGGATTTACCGGTAAATAGGGGTAATGCAGCCAAGTCCGGGCATCTGACTTGATCTCTCCTGAGCTGTACTTGGACTGAAGCACATCCTGGATTAACATGTCGAAACCGTATCTTGCGCTCCCAAACTGTGGATTAGGCCTGGTCCTTGTTGGCCTGGAGAGCACGGCCTCTCTTTAAGACTATATCCACCTCGCACTTTGGCCCCATAACCAACAGGAGAGCTCTGAACAGCAGCCAAAAGCTACGGGGCTCTACGGGCTGCACTTCCTGCCTCTGTGCGATGTGTTTTGTTAGGTGCTTTTTCTAATTATACTCCGCTGTTGTAGTACGACTGTTGCAGTAGCGTGTGTGTGTATGCGATTTTAGGCGAAAGTTCAAATAAGGCTGTGAGGGTCCTCTAATGCCAATGTGTCCCAGAGGAGGACAGAGGGACAATGGGAGCGGGGCAGGTACTAAGAAGGCCCTCCAGACTGACCTTTCCCATTGTATAAGCAGACAAACATACAGTAGGCCTAAAGAGCTCAGGATTGTGTCCTCATATCTGGGGTTGTTCCAGAGCTTTTGTGTGTGCGTTTTTTGTTTTGTTTTTTTTTGCTAGTCTCTCTATGGACGTAAGTATGTAAGTAATTTAGACTGAGTTTCTGTGCAAACTGTTAACTGGAGTGAAACAGCTTAAATAAGACTAAAACAACAGCTTTTTATCTTTGCAAAATGCCAATTAAATATATATATATATATACAAGTTTATATTGTATTGTTTGTAGTAATTGTGTGTTTTTCATTGTGATAATAAATTCTCTCCCTGGTCCAGGTACTTAGACCCTTGGACAAGAGCACTCTGGTCAGGCTGCTCTGCGAACAGTTGGAAAGAACAAGGGGTAAGCTTGCAGATCAGATCCAAATAAGCAATTTTTTGGATTGCAGGTTTAAGACTTAGGAGAGAGTCGACCAAGAAAAAGAGAGTTGCAAAAACTCAATGACACTCTCCAGAAGAAGGACAAGCAACTGCAAGACTAAATGAACGCACATAAGGAGATCCGACACCTGTTTCATTTTACCGTACAGGAAAATATGCAGCTAAAACAAGAGCTAGCCAATTTCAGTCCAAGAGAAGATGAAAGAAAAACAGGACAATATAATCCCTGAGATGAAAAACAAAAACAGAACAGATCTAGAGGTTTGCAGTGGTGGAGAGAAAGTCCACTGTAGTAGGGAAAACACCAGCGCCACTGAAGTTGGTGGAGATCTAATGAGCTGATAAAATGAGGAAGTGTTCAGAAAGGTGTGGGAGCTGTCCTCCAAACACCACACAACACGAGCTGCATTTATATAATTATATAATAATATATGTTTAAGAAAATCAGTCGATTAAAATGGCAATGTGATTTGTTTGTTTTTTCACTCAAAACTATGATCTATTACTTGTTGGAATCAAATGTAATGCTTTTACTTTTAATGGTAAAGGTGCTTTTGCAGGAATAGTCTGAACTTTGGGCCAAACCACAAGTATTATCACCATTCCTCTTCAAGTCCTCTTTTTATTGCATATACAATAATAACCTTATTATCTATGTATACTCCAAACATTCTGTGTCTGACCAGACACATCACAGCAACATCATGTGACACTTCTGTGGAAGGTGACAGTGTAGCCTGAATTGTCAAGGTATGAAACAGATAGAGGTCTGTACATAAGAATCAAAAGTTACCTTCCCCCCCAAAAAATGTTTTTATTACATTTAAAACATTTTTTTCGGGGGGTTTTATGCCTGTGGTTTATTACAATTGTGGGGATTTTCACATTAGCGAGTGATAGTGGGTATTAGATAATATAAAGACAATTTTAATTTGGGACATCTCCACTAGTTAATACAGTGCTGAAATAATCTACTGCAAGTTATTGAACTTTAAAAACACAGAGGAGCACTTTCTGGAGCATTGTGTAGGTCCTAAACTATTACATAATTTCTTTACTTTTACTGCTGAAATTGCTCTGACTGAATTGTTGACTGAAACATTTTTATGGATCACTCTTAAAATAATTTCAACACAATTTAGCTCCATAAAGCAGGGGCCTCCTCTCGAACACACGTGGTACCAATATGGACACATCCCTGGATGAGAAAACCAACTGTGCGTGTGATTGCCTACATGTTTTTGTGGTTTTCAACATGAGACAAGTGTGTGGCCATGTGTCATGTGTCTGTCTGCCTATCACAAGACACTTGCTATCGCACCATCCAATCAGTCGCCTATGTTCTTTCCCTCTCTCTGTCTGTTTTTCCTCATCTATCTGTCGATCTCATCAGTGTCTGCAGCTACGATGTGCTAGTCCTAACATATCCCCATTTGGGTAGTTTTACTCTGGTTGTGTTAGTGTGACTGTAAGGCCGTGTGAGTAAACAGAAGTGCCCTGACCTGTCTCCGGGATTCATAGCCTTGGGCCTAGGGGAGAGGAGAAGAGTTGCAAAAACAGCTGTAAGTGCACATCGACAGACTATCTGAAACAAAATGTGGTATAAAAATAATTCTATGACTTGTAAAAATCACAGACACCACTATATATAAAAATAAAAATGACAACAGCTGTGGTTCCCATTGTGGAGTCTATGCAAAGTAAGCCACAGATTTGACATGTAACTTGCCCTGCTGGCGTGCAAGGCAAAAGCTTCGGAGACAGAAAAGTTACATGTTGCACCTTTAATTGAGTTTCTTTGGTCAGAATGTTATTTTGTATTCAACATTTCTATTCTATATAACATAATAATAATCCACAGGCTGTTTTTGCCTATATATAGCTCCTAAACATACAGAAAACTGGTATCACTTCAGCTTATGGTAAATGTGACCTCATGCAGACATTATGATCCGTCAGCAGCTGTGGTGAGGTCAGAGAATCCAGGTGGTTAGCTCCAATAGAAAATCGAAATGATTCATGATGACTGTGCATAAGACAGTGCTTTACCCAGCCGTACCCGGCCTCTCCTCGCACAGTGGCAAAGCACTTGTGGTTTTTCTGGGCTGCCTTTTTAAAGTGTGAATATCTGCTGCAGACTCAATGAGAAAAACACATGTTCCCAGTTAAAAGTCTATCTGTGACCGTAATAACCAACATTCAAGGTATTTGTTGTGCCTGTATAATGGTCTGAGGTGGGAAGAGTAGATACAGTTGTGCTAAAGTAGAGTAGAGTTACCTTAAAAAATACAAAGTAAGTACAAAGTTGTGGTCCAAGAAATTATTTAAGCAATAGTCTAAATGTATTTGGGGAAACTATTACACAGGTCTGGACTTGACATCTGTTTCTTTATTTGAAGTTAATATAATTTGACAAAATGCATATATTCTAGTATTTCCAAAGCAAAGACCGCAAAATGACCGCAAATGTTCAAATCATGTCATATTGTCACACAGCCTTTTTCACTCATAGACGCAAGTTACTCAAATGCTCAAGAGTACAGTTATTTCAAGTAGCGTACATGTGACAAATACTCTAGTACTAAATATAATTGAGAACTACCCATAATGGCTTTGCATTTGGGCATGTAGAGGTGTTTATTCAGATAGTATACTGTTTGTGCTAGCCTCAGTGTTTTTTTAGTTCTCCAAATAGATTAATCACCCAGATGTTTCCTTGTTTTGCTCTTGATGTTATATTTCACAAAGACCCCTCCTCCTATCAAGAAAGCAATGTGTTTTTGTTCAATGTGTTAGTGAGTGGAAGTAAAAGGAGAAATTAATTTCCTATTCATGAATACTAAGGAGAAAACCATTTTTGTTTTGCCTGTAGATAGTGTCAAAACAAACTATAATTGTGAGTGTGTTGTGAACAGGTGTCTCGATGTAAACATATAAACTTCCTGTTGAAGATTTGTGGCTTGGTCAACAAAAAGCTATATCCTACAGTCTTTTTTTTTTAGGTAATAAAGTAAAATTTGTGCAGTACAGATATATTGTGTAGTTCTGCTGTGTGCTGTCTGCATCTACTTATAAAGTGCCAGTTCAGAAACACTGTTAGCAGACTCGATGTTTGAACAATGATATGACTCTGCTCTGGCCTCTGAAAGTTACGAAAATCACTTATAAACTAATCATGGTGAATAACTAGGATGCTCGGAATGCATTAAGAAAGTGAGGGATAACTTTGGACCACTTTATACTGTTTAAAATGAAGCTCTGTTTTTCACATTTTAAGTGTTAAGGTAAAAATCAGGTACAGCTCCTTCATTATGAAAAAAATGCACTGGTAGAACATTTTCTAAAATTAAAATATTATTGTGGAATGTGCTTTTTCAAAGACAAAATAACACAAAGTCAGATTTTTGCATCTTGTATTTACAGCCAAGCCTCACAGCTTCAACATAGAAATTTGAATCCACTTTTTTCAACACAACTTCCTCCTTCAGTTCATTACTGCGACCTCATCCTCTGGGCCTGGCAGTCATGTATCTTTAAAGAAGAACAGCTTTTCAATCACTTTCTGTCCAAGCTGACTGGACACTGTCAGGAGGCAGTCTTATTTACAGTTTCCATTATAGGAGCCAGCACGACACGCAAACATTACCAATGGGAACGGGTGGAAAAATTCTGCAGATTAAGCCTGATTCAAATGTAATAAATGAATAGTCAGGGGTTATGAGAAGATAGAAGTGAAAACATTACCATAAGACCATATCTAAATCCCCAGCAGGAGCTCTCAAACCAACCTTGACCATTTCCAAAATGCACCCTCCTCCACACGGAGACAGATGTGCCATTGAATAGCCACAGACACAGGTATAATTCTATCCTGTAACTTAATCCTGACTCGCTGACACTGTTTGGCTGCTGTGTAACACTAGCCAAACCTATACTTGTGCACCCCATCACACACACACACACACACACACCCTGTGCACTAGGCGCAGCATATGTAGGGCTGATGCTACGAAGTGAACAGGCTCTTTCCTATACAGCCACTGGCCATATGGTGGCCAGGGGCTGCTCTGGTAATTGATGGTATCTGTCGGTCTGTCCGTGGAGAGGGGCCCTGGACCCCGGAGCCAACCTAAAACATACAGCGGTCCAGCACAGGCCGTGGGTCTGTGAGGAGGGGGAGATGCTAGTGTTTCCTCTCTATTCATCCATTCAAGTACACAAAGAGTTAACTCCCCCAGCTCCCACACTGCTCCACACCATTGTGCTTGGCCTTGCTGATAAAGGGCCTTCTCTCACTTCTGGCTCTGGTGCTTGGCCAGGCCCCCAGTCTGAGACCCCTAGTCTGAGGGTTTGGGTGAGGGGCAAACACCCCCCTGGTCTGGCTTGGTCTGCCTGGTTCTTCTGCATATCGCATGGGTCTCATCTCTCTGCTGCTGCGTATTAACCTCACAAGCAGCTCTTTGACTGGGCACACGGGACAGATGGCATTCACTGATGGAGACCACTGGGTATAGCCAAGGAGGGTCCATGGCATTAGAACTGACATTGGCATCACTCCCAATCAGCCAATATTTTCTCTGGTTAGACTTTTATGCACTTGTAAATAACACACATCGCACATATAGTGACTATCAATCCCCCAGTGCATTTGTGGTGATAAAAGTACTGCTATAGTGTAAAACATTGTATAGCGCTAGTCATATACATATATATATTCCTATATATATTATATATAGGAATATATATATTCCTATTCCCTTTCCTTCTGACCTGGTGGCCATGACACACATGTGTGACTTTTTCCACAGTGGTGCTCAGTCCACCACACCCAGGACAGGGCGCAGCAGAGGTGCTCCTAATGGAGCGAGAGTGAGAGCGTGGGAGAGAGGGAGAAAGAAGGAGAGACAGAAAGGGAAAGAGAGAGGGAGAGAGACAGAAGAAGAGAGAGGGGGGATGAGGGGGAGAGCGAGGCAGGGAGAGAGAGAGAGAGGGCGAGAGAGGGGCCAGGCTGGGCTTGTTCCCACAGGCCTGACTCATGCTCTGCCATCACAACAAAGAGCAGTGCACCGGGGCAGGGCACCCCAGAGAGGAGTCGACACACTACACCCTCAAAATGAATTCATAAACCCACACACAATACAGCGCTCTGACACTATTTACAAACGTGTGACCGATGAGTGTGCTGTCCTGTATGGATATGAAAGGACATCAGATTGCACTAAGGATGGTCTGATATGAACTTTTCTGAGCTGATACTGATATTGGTCTTGCTGCTTGTGGCATATACAATACCTGCTGATACATATGTCAATATTAAAATCCACAGCAAGGCCCACAAATTAACTTTTCATGTCGTACAAATAATAACAAAACTTATTCATCTGTAATAAAAACTATTTTAAATTGCACCTTTGGGATGAATGAATGAGTAATAAAGCTGCTTCGTCTTCTGTAAACCAGGAAGTGAGGTTGGTGCAATGTTAGCATGCTAGTGGCTGTTAGTATTGCATGACTGCTCTGACCTCTGAAAGCTGTGGCCAGGTATTTGATTGATGAATTGATTGAAAATAATTTGTTACATGCAGTCATAGTTTTAGCTTAAACCTTCTGTTTCCCTGTTTACTCACTAATCCGTTCAAAACGCAAGTCTGATGCACTAAGGACGAACTGTGAATGACACATAGGCACACATATTGTTGCCAAAGTTTGACATAATTTTTAATATGGGACCCATCCCTACATTGCACCACATACTTCATTATTACCGCACATAAAATGAAAACTCTTAGTGGTTCACACATATGCCTGATTTAACTTTTCCTTGGTGGTTACCATGTCAACTGGCCAACTGCGCCTTGCATCATACGGATTTTACAAGTGCAAGAATATTTTGAGCACTTGAACATGAACTTTCAGCCTCTCGATGCATGAACTTGAACTTCAAACGCGGTGAGGGTGGTTCAGCCATGGAACAGAGCTGGTCACATGACGCTATGTCTCTGACCATCTACAAAAACAAACAGCAGCGGATAATACATCAGCTTAAACGCCAGATGACACATGCTTTAAAGTCTGCACACTTTGTTCCCATTTGAACCACGCAGCATGACTACATTGTGTATTACTAGCACCACTATAAATAGGCTGACTAAAAAGCTTGGAAAAAGCTCTCAAACTGGAGTTCAGTGTGGGGTCAGGGAGGACAATAGAGAAAAAAGCCAGTTTCAAATTTTCATCATTAGCCAACAATAGTCATCTTTGTGTCATTTTTAGCTCTGTAGGATAGTCAAAACAAGCTGCTACAAGGCATTCATTTATAAAGCATACTGTTATGTCTTTATGGAACTTTAAATGAGATTAGATACAGCCATAAAATCCCTTAAGAAATGACTACAATAATGTCAGTGACTGAGATCTCATCCTTGGTTGGAGGTGCGTTTCCTGTTCCCGCAGATGATTACTGTCACTGTGCCCTTGGGTAAGACACTTAACCCTCCTCACCCCCGGGGGTCTGTGTACACTGGTGTATGAATATGGGTGTGAGTGGGTGAGTGGTTCCTTTATGTAAAGTGCCTTGAAGGTGGAAAAGCGCTGTGTTAAAATGTGGATATACCATGAGATCTGGCGTATAGTATAGCAGAAAGATGTAATTCATGATCATATAAACAGGACAGATCCAGGCGATTTTACACGGTGCTTTGGATATCATGGTGAGGAATGAGTTTGGACTGCATCCTGACTATTTTAAAGAGGCACTGTTTAGCTTCTTTTTTTTTTGTCTGTACAGCTTGCTATAGAAACACATGTAGACTGATATGTGGGTTCACCCTTCCACAGGTCCCTCTGCCCAGCACAGCTCTGACTCCAGACAAACAAAGATGACTATAGTGAATGAGTGCTGCTTGAATGGCTTCTCTTATCAGCCGTATGCAGACCTGGGTAGAGCAGGAGCACATGTGCCGATGACAGCCCCACTCTGGACAGACCTGGGCTAACAATACCCCCCACTGTGCACCTGTCCTCTGCCTGGATGTCCCGAGAGATCTGGTCTAAAAAAAAAAAAAAAGAGTGAAGTTGGTTTTAGGCACATTTCTGTTAGAAATGAACCAGGCCCAGCAAGAAGAATTCTCGCGATAATTGTGAGCTCAAAAACCTATGAGAATTCATCTGGCTATTATGGTTTGGGAACGTATTTAAAGGTGCTATATTATGCAAACGTTTATGTACTATGAATATTATGTATTGTGAGTTTTACGCCATGTTATAATGTTGTTACCTCAAAAACATATCCTGAGTTGTGTTTTGTTTCATTCACACATGTTGAGTAACTCTTTATTATTAGTCTGTCTACGACTGTAAAGCTCAAAAATACACTGTTTCACGTGATGTCATGTAGTGATAGTTTTCAAGTTAACAGCTACATTTTGCAATTTGTTTAGTAGAGATTAGCAATTTCCAGGCTAAAATTATCAATCCAAATGATTCTAGTGGTGTATGGAGTTTAAAAACACAGTGGAGCACTTCCTGTATTACCACATGACACCACAAGGTGGGACAGAGTGTAATCTGTTTGAGAGGAGAACTTATATGCAGGGTTTGTGTGTTAAACATGTGTGAATGAAAAAAAAAACCCACAAATCCAGGTATGTTTGTGATGAGGAAACAACATTATAACATAAATCAGACAGTAGTGTAATATGGGCTGTTTAAACGTATTTTAGTAGAAATACAATCTGCAAAAGTTAAATTTCTCAGCTTACTCAAGAGTGATAAATGTTACCAATCTGGCTCTTGACAAGTTAGTTACAAACAGGTTCAACATTCTAAATGGACTGACCATCACTGTCTAATATAGAGGGCCACAGACTGGTGATCAATGCAGTGCGGTGCTTTATACACAGCTTTGACAGAGCCGCTGTATAAGAATAAGGCTTGAAACACATTCATTTTAGGTCTGTATCGCACTGCAATGTGATGTGAGGATATAGTGGTAGAGATAGTTTAATTTGCTGTTAAAAGTACTGCTTTTGATTAATTGGACCGATTCAGCAGGAGGTCTAAGGGCCACTAAAAACTGGTCTGAGGGCTGCATTTGGGCTCCGGGCCATAGTTTGGACACCCCTGGTCTCATAGAAGAGAACAGCACTGTATGAAATGTATCTATAAGCGCCTACTTTAAAAACTGCCACAATAGCTGCTTGTTAATCACTGATACTGGAACATTTAATACCAGATCACATGACTGCATTAGACTAAAAACTAGCTGCACCAGAACTGCGACGGGAAAGAGGGCTTTTAGCTGTTTTGCTTCACAAAAATGGAATACTCTCCAAGGAAAAGCAAAACTGAATACGTTGGTGACACAATCACAATTTAATAAACTGGTAACAAACTTTTATACACACACATGCACCTGTTTGTAATGTTTTATATGGACTTGTATACTTAAATATTACTTTATAAGTTTAAACAGGGGCCAGTGGGTTCCCCTGTATAAATAAAGAACAGAAAGAAATAGAGGTGGTTAGGATTTTATGGTTTAATGTTTTTTTCATAATTTACGATTAATATCTCTCATAATATATTTTAAAATGACAAGAATGTAACTGATTGAACCATTTTTACTTTAGGCTGAGCAAGACCCCGTACATGGACAAAGTGAGATTTATCCCCTCTGACCTGGTGTCCAAACCTCCCAGTGTCTTTGTGTAGCTCGTGTTTGCCCTGAGCCGGCCCGGAGCAGAGCTGTTTGCACTGTGAGGATGGAGGGGGCGATAAAGAGCACCAATGGAGAGGCTTCATTTGTATAAGGGCTGTGGCAGCATTCAGGCCTGTGCGCTCTGACAGACGGACGTGATGGAGGGGCGCGGCCTGGCGGGGGCTCAATTAACCACTAGTGGGGCAGGAGAAGACAGGGACTCTGCTTCTGTGGAGATGAACAAGTGAACTGCAGGGAGGGGAGACTTGGCAATTTGTCCAGCTGTCCGTGTGTCTGTATGAGCGAGCGAATATCTGTCCTGCCATCTTTCTCTGGGAAATATTGACTTGAACTTGAACTCGTCTCATTGTGTTGTGGAAGAGAGGTGAAGAGAAAGATAAATAGTTCAAAAAGTGTGGCCTGGAGGTGCTTGTTAAAGCTTTGGCTACGCAGTGCAATTTCACAATGTGTTTCTATAGCCAAAACCTGTCTAAAACTGCTCCCTCTGTTTTTATTATAGCGAAGTTTAAGAGGTGGAAAGTTACTAATAGGCTTGTTACTGTAATCAAGAGTGTACTTTTTTCTTATAATTGAGTATAATTTCATGCAATTAGCTACATTTGAAATTGTATTAGGAAATGGAGTAAAACGTGCCAAGTCCTCTGCTCCAATCAATACATAAAAACACACATAATACACATATGGTAGTTTAAAACAATCCATCTTCAAAATGTTTAAAACAAATAAAATTTTGTACAAAGAACTGATCTAAAAGGCAACTAAAATTGTGTAAAAAGTGACCAGTAACTAGTGCTTTGAGTAGTGTTTTCATCTGTGGTTTATAGGTGTAGTACAAGTAGAACTTTGGCAGTAGTACTACGTGACTATGTGCACCATGGAGATTGTATTACTTTGCCTGGAATGCTTCATAGTATGGCATTAAATATATATATCTACAAGGAGACAAGCAGTAAATTCATAAATAGGTCATATAATGCATATATCTCAGTGTATTTTTAAGCCATAAAAGCAAGATATATATGTTTAAAGGGCCCATCTATAATTTAATGTTGTTTGCTCATCACAAACATACCCGGAGTTGTGTTTGGTTTCATTCACATGTTTAACACACAAACCCTGCATATTTATTGTATATTCAAACAAACCCTGCCTATTTGAGTTATTCTCTCAAACTGAAAACTCTCTGTTCCACCTTGTGATGTCATGTGGTAATACAGGAAGTGCTTCACTGCTTTTTTAAAAACTCAATACACCTTCACTAGAATCATTTGGATAATTCAATCTCTGGAGTTTCCTTTCTCTACTTAACAAAAGGTAAAAGGTAATTGTTAACATGAAAGCTACCACTTGATGAGATCACAAGGTGGAAAATGGCATTTTGAGATTTGAGTATTTAGACAAACTAATAATAAAGGGTCACTCAAACATGTGTGAATGAAACAAAACACAACTTCAGGTATGTTTTTGAGAAGGTAACAACATTATAACATGGTTAAAACCTCAAAATAATCACATTTTTATAATATAGGACCTTTAATGCCATATTGTGGAAGATTCCAGGCAAAGCAATAACATCTCCATAGAGACAAGCGGCGGTTGACCCAGCACCATAAAAGTTACAAAGTGCACATTTAATACTAATAGTTCTAATTGGTTTACAATAATTAATTGCTAATGTATGCTATTGTAATGGCATACAATAGTTAAGCAATTGTACATTTACTTGAGTACAATTTTTTTTTTGTCCTTTTTCCATAGACCATGCAAGCCAACACTGAAGCAAGAATAACTTACGCAGATCTGGAAAGTCAACAATGTTCTTTTGAGATACCGTTTGACAATGTATGTAGCCCTGCCTATACGTGACTGTCATTTGTGTACCTTACGCACTCCACACCAGCTAGCTCCTTGCATTCACATTCAAATGGGGACCCAGTAGGGCACAATAGTTGGGGATTCGCTCAGAGCAATTAGCAGTGGACTCCTTCAGTGTCTGGCCCAAAGACTTTTAGCCCTGTGGTTTCTTCATGCAGAGGCGCTGACCCCTTTCAGAAGCACAGAGGAGGAGGAGAAAGGACGGTTGGGAAAAAAAGAGCTGCCTAGCGACGCCGAGAGAGAGAGAGAGAGAGAAAGGGAAGAGAGAAAAAAATGAGAGAGTAGGGGTTTGGCAGAGTTAAAACTATGTTGGTTTTTCTCTCCTGACTTTACACCAACAGACAGAGCGAGAGTGTGATGGAGAGAAACTATGTTTGGTTTTTTCTCTCGACTCTCCTGACTTTACACCAACAGACAAGAGCTGAAGTGTGATGGAGGAGGTCCCAATGAGAAACAATACAACCCATCAGTCAAGTACTGCATGTCAAAGACACATACATGTATATAAAG
Organism: Periophthalmus modestus; assembly: GCA_019594935.1. NCBI lineage: Eukaryota > Metazoa > Chordata > Actinopteri > Gobiiformes > Gobiidae > Periophthalmus > Periophthalmus modestus. The sequence continues at coordinate 20,731,256 of JAIEZT010001390.1, read as the reverse complement.
TTTTAAAGCAAAGCAAATACTTCAGATTTGTAGTGTTTGCGATTAAATTTGCAGTACAGTATTTTGTTTAAAAAGTACAATTCTGTTTAGAGTGCACATTGAAAACAACTCCAGGAGCTTTAACATTTGACAGAAAACTAAACTATGAATTGATAAACTAATACAAGAATCCCATGCATTTCAGAAATGTTTGTAGAGGTCTTAACTACAGATACAAGATTTATAAAATAAAAAGAACAAGATATTTTTCTCTTTGCAGGCAAGAAAATAAAACTGTATGAACTTTCTAAAGCATATTTGAGCACACAAAAAGAACAGTGAAACAAAGCTGTACTGTTGTTTTTATTCCTGCATCCACTTCCTGTCTAAGTGTATGCTAGCTGTAACCTGCATATCCTGACAGGTGTTTGACATACTTACAACACGCTACAAACATGAGGAAAAAGACAACACACTGATTGAGTAACATGCTACTCAACCACATCAGGCAGCGGCGCTTTTCTTGCAAACAGCGGTGGAAACAAAGAGATGAGTTTGAACAGATGTGGAAACAAACGTGTAATTTGACTTCCAGTGAGCTATTATGGCTGCTCAGTATCTTTCATAAAGCTCCAATGTGTCATTTTTCTATAGGAAGAGTCCGCTACCTGCTTGTTCTAATAGAGCTGTTATTGCTTTGTCTAGTACCACAGTATAGCATTAAACTTTAAATTTATCTAGATTGCATTTATTCAGTTAGTGAGTGGGGTTGGCTATCCACAGATCTGTTCTGTAACTTGTCCTGTTTGACATTACTTGCTTGTTTAATGCCATATTGTGGGGCATTGCAGGAACGCAATAACATCTAAAATTGTTGTAGAATTGGCACTGGTCAAAACAATGCTATTAAATATTTAAGATGAATGTCTGTCCATATCAGACTATTATAAAGGTGCTGCAGAACCATATGAGCAGATTTTGTTCCTACGGGGGGACATAACTGTGTTCCATGAGGTGATGGACAGCAGGTCAGTCCCACCTGCAGAGTGCGGATATGGCCTGTTTATACAGTAGAAACAACGCATGACCCACGCTGACACTGCAGTTCATTTGTCTCTCAAAAAACTATGGAAATATAAATTAAACAAAACTTTCCCTAAAGCGAGTGCAAGTGTATGTGCTGGTGATGCAGTTGTATGTATGCATGCATGCATGTATGTATGTGTTTATGTATGCATGCATGCAAGTATATATGCATGCATGCATGCATGTATGTATGCATGCATGCATGTATGTATGTGTTTATGTATGCATGCATGCAAGTATATATGCATGTATGCATGCATGTATGTATGTATGTATGTATGTATGTATGTATGTATGTATGTGTGAGGATTAAGCAAAAGTTCTGAAGTATTAGCCCATGGCACATAGAGCTAGAAGGAGCTATCATAGAGTTTTGATATTCTTTAGTTATGGTTGTCAAAAGGCAAGAGACTGAGACAGTACACTATACTAAGATAATAAAACTAATATCAAAACTAGATACTAATTTAAGCAAGTATCTGTACTGATATAGGACACATTTTTAGCTTTTCTGAATAGTTTTAGAGTTACTGATAATACTGTAGTATTCTGATGTAAGGACACATGCCAAATGTCTTCTGGCTGTATATTTTCTGAACACAAGCGCTACTGTAGGCTGTAACCCATGACGAAACAAGAGTATAACAACAGCAGTCTCAACTCACTAGAGCCAGTCTCCAAACTGACCAGTAACTAAGAAGAAGAAGAACGATGAATAAAACCTTCACATCAACTGTCCATACAAAAGAAGTTACATTACCAACAACACAAAAGGTGTCAACTCTTAGCTAAACATAAAATATCAGATCATTACAATATCAAATAAACTGCAATTTAACAGTTACACATAGTAGAAAATACCACAGTGAGTCACGCAGGAGCAGCAGATGTTTGTGAGCTCAGATGACTGTGGGCTGACCTTGGACCTGCCTATGTCTGGTCCGACCTGTTTTCCAGCTGCACACACACAGCGCTGTCATCCTCTCACTCATCCTTCAGCTCAAACTAAACATACTCCTGTGGTCCGAGAGACTCACCATTTCACATACAGTAGTGACACAATCACCTGTTTGTTCTCACTGGGCATGGACAAAATCTAATTCTTTCAGTACATGTTTGAGCCAAGTAATTTATTGTGTCTAATTAAAAACAAATACAATGATTTTCAAGACGATTTGATATCTTTCTGGGTGTACCCTGTTATATATCCTCTTCAAGTTATCTAATTTTATACATGTTATATAAAAGCTTAAATTGAGGTGAAAGGTGCATTATGTAACTTTTTCTTGTCTCCATGGAGATGTTATTTAATACTCCACTGTATGGCTAAATGTATCTATCTTGTATAATTCAATTTCATTATTGCCCTAAAATACCTTGTAAAACAGGCATTCTTACAGTGAGCTGGGTCGCCTCTCCACAGATCTGACCTATAACTTGGCCTGATGGCGATATCTGCTTGTTTCCATGAAAATATATATTTTGATGTCACACTGTGGAACATTTCGGCAAATAACATCTATATGGACTGTCCAAAACAACAACAAAAAAGTGTTTCATTTTTGTGCGCAGTAATTACCTACACAATATTCATTCATTCTAAAAGTCATGCTAGTTTCCAGGATCTTCTCTCACTGCATCGCTTTGCTCCTGTGAGGTCAAACTCAGGTCGTAGTGATAAAAGCTGCCCTCCTGACACCCACAGCCAAAACTGAGACAACTCATTGTGCAGCGGCAGATAGCAGACACAATTATCCCTCCTCCCAGACATGTTTCATCAAACGCTTTGCTTCTTCATGGGACACGTTAGCACTGACATGTAGCGCGTTCTTTTAAGGTTGGTTAGCCACCCTCATCGCCTGTGGGGGGCCTGGCTCAAACTTTTGTCCAAATTTCACACAAGAAAGATATGGTGTTCCATCTTTAAACGCTAATGAAAGCTTGTTCTTTCTGAAATTTTGGCACACCGTTTTTACAGTTTTTCTTTATTTTTTGTGCCAAATAGTAAATGCCCTGGTTAATGCTCTCAGATGGAGGCGAGCTATAATAACTACATAACCCGCAATAGGTGAAATCCGCAAAGTAGTCGGCTTTATTTTTTTACAATTATTATAAATGTTTTAAAGCTGTAAAACCCCTCACCACACACTTTATACACTTTTCTCAGACAGGCATTAACATTTTCTCACATTTCTCTCTTGTTTAAACACTCTCAAAGTTCAAACCTTCGTAGATTATCTCCCTCTTCCTCGATGATCGCTTTAAATGTGTTGTTCACGTGCCTCTGCCGCAGCTGTATCCGCAGAGGCGCCTCTCTGTGCACAGAAACACTTTTAAGTCCAAAGCGTTTCTGAAATTTGTCGGTGCAGAACGTTCCATCGACATTGTGGGTTTTGTCGGGGAGAAAACTTGCAAATGTACAGCACTTCAGAGTCACACTGCGATCGAACATTTATGTAAATTTGGCAGAAGACATTCTGTACTGTACAGGAGATACAGCACAGAGGACATTGATTGACGATGGTCTACAGTCCCTTAGCCAATCAGGATGCAGGACACAATGCATAAAAAAAAGCAAAATTGCACACAAAAAATCTGCAAAACAGCGAGTTCATGAAAGATTAACTGCAATATAGCGAGGGACAACTGTATAGCATTAAACCTATCTATCTCCATGGAGACAAGCGGGGGACGTCACCAGGCCAAGTTACAAGTTATAGTTTAATCCCATACTGTAGAGCATTCAAGGCAAACAGTAACATCTCCATGCAGACAAGCAGGTAGTGGATCTACCACAAAGAAAGTTGCATTTAACTTCTCTTATATTATGCTAAACTTCTTTAGATTCCCCCTTAGCTTACTTCTAGTCAAGTGGTCTAAGCTATTTTCTGAATGTCGTCAAAGCTTTTCACCAGTGGTGGAACATAACGAAGTAAAAGTAGTAAATAACATTTTAGGCATTTATACTTTGCTTAAGTGCATTTTAAAGAGGGTACTTTTTACTTTTACTCCACTATATCTGAGAGCAGGTATCTGTACTTTCTACCCACAATTGTTAAAAGGCTTTTTTTTATTACAGTTTGAGACTTGCAGAAAAGCTTGAAGGGTTGATTTGAACACATTCGTAGTGTGAGCAAACAAAAATATACAAATAAAAACACATAGAAAAAAAATATATAAATGTAAATGTTTCTGTTGAACAAAATTGACCATAAATCTTTATCAAAATCACTACTTTTGAAGCTTTCATTTGACCTCAAAATCTGTGTCAAATCTCTTTAAATACTTTTATTTAAATAGATTTTTTCATGTGATACTTTTACCTGAGTATTTTTTTTACTCCGGTATCTGTACTTTTACATAAGTAAGAAAATACTAGATACTCTTCACCCCAAAAACAACACTGAAAAATATACTCAGAAGAATGCAACATAAGCATCATGTTTTCATTTATTTTGATGGCAGTATTTTCAGTAATGTGCAGTCTCATAAAATTGGATTGAAGTGTGAGTCAAAGCCAGGAACAACGGCCAAGCAGCAGGTGTGAACGCCCCAGGGCTCGTGCACCAAAACTGGGCAGTATTTCAACTCGACCTGCTTATAATCTCTGACCCATCTCCTCTCTCACACCTACACTTTATCAGAAGGGCCTGGGGCTGTTACTATCCAAACCAGGTGGCTACAAGGAGGAGAAAAAACATGGTGCCGTCTGGTGTGGATTAAAGTTGCACAATACACATTCAATTAATTCAAATCTAAATCGCAATTTGAGTTATTAGCTAATAGAACGTCCTCTGCAAATACTGAAATATCCCATCTTTATATAAATCTTATTGTAGCTGTAGTTTAGACTTCTATAAACATGTTTTGAAATGCATGGGATTCTTGTTTCAGTTCATAGACAGGGTAACGCCAGATATGTGTTACTCTCTGAATTGAGTTCTACACATCGATCTGAAATGGCTCTTGCTGAAAGGGATCAGGAAAAGGCAGAGCGTTGTGATGGATATTTGAATCTGATTGGTCGAAGCGACACAACAGCTGAAAAATCGAACTTTTGTTATATCCCGGTGAGAGAAAAACACAGACATCTTTCCTCAATCCACAAATACAAATATAATACAATAGCATACATACATACAATACAAAGCATAAACAAAATAGACAATTTTTCTGTTTAACTACATCTTTCTGTGACGTCATGTTTGTTTAGGTTCATTTGCGCACTTCATCTTCGGCCTAAACTACAGTGCCGTACTATTGATGATAGAAAATAGAAAAAAAAAATACTATAGAAAATGTATCTTTCTGGCCAGGTCAGTCAGTTCATATTTCAGTCTTCTCTGAAATGTTATTGCTGCTGGATGTGTTTACAATGTGCAAGAATCCCACATTTATCACAAATCTAACCGCAATACTTGACAGAAAAATCACAATACAATTTTTTTCCCAAAATCGTACAGCCTTAGTGTGGAGTCTTGCCCCCAGCCCCAACACACAACACATCACTGATCGGAGGTTTTGGGGTACCCCTTCCCAGCTGTGGGTTTGGCCTTTACCATCTAATAACCATGACCTTCACGCTCTGGCTCTCCGCGCTTTATGAGAGCTGCCACAGGGAAGGAGGGAGAAGAAAGAGCCAGAGGGGTAATAAAAGCCACAGATGGGAGTGGGACAACACAGCTGACAAACAAAGCTATGGGCTTTTCACATACCGTCAGTCAGGGAGGACGAGGATCTGCTGAGCCTGCACTAGAGCTCACACCTCCACTTACATGCAGCATTCAACACATGCACATCAATATATGCAACAGAAAAGAGATGCAAATTTTACTTTAAAAATCAAATGCTTAGTGGGTAAATTTAGTTTTTTGTATGCACTATCTCTGCAAATTGTCAAAAACAATTATAGCCATCTAAACCAGATACTCTTTTGAGTGGGTATTGATAATATAATATAATAAAATGTATTTATTTATTAATTTTGTTTTAATAGTTTGTGCGCATGGGAAAGTTTTCTTCTTTTTTTTTTTTTTTTTACATTTTTGGCAAAATAATAACTATTCATAGGTTTCAGTTTCTTGATATCCATGGGTTTCAGAGTGATGAAAAATTAGGACCCTTGCCATAGCAATTCATTGGTTAATTTAAACCAAAAAATTATGTCTTTTGAATGGTGAAAAGTCCTCAAAATATCACCTTTAACAGGAATGAGAAACCCACAGATTTTGAGAATTTTTCACCATTCAAAAGATATAATATGTAGTTTTTATAATATAATATTTTGTTTGCTATGACAACGTTCCTTATTTTTATCATTCCAATCTGTAACCCATGGATTGGTCAATATATTTATCACATTCTCGGAAGAATTTGGAGTGAACATAGATGTTAGCGTCTTAAAATCTCCATCTGTTAACTGGGCATAATCCCAAGCTCTTGCAATTGTCACAGAAAAAACAATTACTCAAATGAGGAAAATGGTAGGTCTATGTTACAACAAAACTATACTTATCTCCTGTGCTCTGCCCATCTAAACGCACTACGTCCACACTAAAAATACTATCTAGGTTACAAAGCCCTGCCAAACCACTAAAACCAGAGTCCGAGGCTGAAGTCTTGAATGTGTTGCCATGGAGACTGCCCACATGTGCGAGTCAGATCGGGGTGAGTGGTCAAACGAACTGTCGGGCCGCGTTGTCTCCCTGACAATAATAGGCCTAAAATATAACCTTCATTTAAGCAGTCGCAGATGTGTTTAAGATAGTGGTTTGCTCTGGCAGGTCAGGCTCGGGCCATCTGATATTGTGGAGGTTCAGCAAACAACTCCAACTCACTTTTCAGGGGCCTTGGTGAGTAAGCTGCACCAATGTTCTCCAGTCTGAGAATGGAAGGAGGTAAAAGTAATACTGTGTTTTATTGAAAATATAAGGCAAAGAGTTATAGAAAAAACTTTCAAAAGTATGAGAAAAAAAACTGCAGTAGTAGCCTTGAGAGTGCAATACTGATAGTAACCTCCTTTTTACTTTTTCCCTGTTTAATGTGCACTTAAAGTGACGGTCGAATATTAGAGACAAAAGAACAACATTTCCATGGAAACAAGAAGAAGGAGGCCCTTCTACAGGTCATATAAGAGTCAGGTTTGTGGAGACGCATGTTTTTTTCTTCCGTAGAGAAAAAAAAAACATGCTTTTATTTTAGTCTATTTTTTGTCAAAAAAACCAAACAAACAGTTACACACTGTAGCTCCAAATAAACAGCATTATGATATTGTGATGTTTTCAGATGTGTCTTCCTTAATAGATTTTTATTTTTTTTTACTATCTGAGACTATTTTTACTCACCAGGCTTGTGATGCACTTGACACAGGTCATAATTACGCTTAACCCATCTATTATGTATCTGTATCTTTGCCCCACTATATTGTATAAGCAGCAGGTTATTAATATAATTATAAAGTCCTTTATTGTCCAATAATCAGGAAGTGCACACTTTGTATGCTAGTTGCTGTTAGCATTACCGTTCCCTGCTCTGGCCTCTGAATTTGCCAGACACACTTGTGAATTAATTGTGGTGAATAATTAGGATGTTCAGGGATGCATATGGTAAGTGAGGAATAACTTTGGACCACAGCAAACAGTTTAACAAGTTCACTTTTTAGGAAGTAAAATCAGGCACAGTGCCTGCACAGGTAAAGTGTATTTGTCTATTTTTTGTACTTTCTATCCCATCTGGAATCTCTCTCAGTCACTTACAATAGAATACATTTATTACAGACAATATTTAAACAATGCAGCACTGTGAGGGAGTAAGTATATGACCTGTTCTATAACACTGCCAGATTTACATCTATAAAGTAAGTACATATTGTAGATGTATTAAGCCTAAACCTAAATCATACAGGTTAAAATGTATGAAACAGGCCTACCAGATGGACATGAATGAAAGCAAATTCCATGGAGATTACATATTCATAACGAATGGCAGCATCTCCATAGACTGGCAAGCACAGGTGAAAGATGAGCGTTTATATATTAGTCATTATTGAGTCATTTATCTGTTGTGAATCAAAACCACATTGGAAAAAAAGGTTAAATGAGGATGGTAACTTGATAACTTAAAGATTAACAATCTATCTTGTATTTTTTATTATTCAAAAATACTTTGAATGGTGACTGGCCTCTCCACAGATCTGGCTTATAAGTAACATGTAACATTCCAGAAAAAGCTATTTTATCTGCAGAAAGACAAGCAGGTTGCCTTCCACAAGTTACATAATGCATCTTTAAATGAATGCATGTGTCGAAGCCTTTTTAGCATGAATGGAGAACTGGAGAAGGAGACAAACTAAATATACAAGATGACTGAAACAAGTACAAATACATTCTATATTAAATAATGTATTTTCAGTGTGACAAGAAACTGATTACACTGTTCTGATCTATGTTATAATGTTGTTTCCTCATCAAGTGAAGCGCTCCACTGTGTTTTTAAACTCCATACGCCTTAACCCTTTAAGGATAGACCATTATAGCTCGCCTAGACATTTATTCTTTTTTAGCCATGAAAATCTTGTTAAAGGAAGTATCAGCATGTACTCTTGCCTTTTTTCACACAACTTCCTCTATTTTACATATCCATCCTTATTTTTCCTTTGGTGAATCAAATAACTGACTGTAAGAATCCCGGTGGCACCTGCGCTCTGATTGGTCATCTTTGAGGGACAATGTAAGCACATTACCGTAATGACTAACATTTAAAGAGCTGCATGCCTCTGCTTTGAGATGCCGTTTGAATTTACATGATGCACAATTGGTTGCGGAGTTACGGTAATGGAAATTCTGCAACCACGAGTCTATCGGCAGCGATAGCATCAGACGCAATCGGGTTAATCATTTGAACAATTTCAGTACTGGAATTGCCCATCTCAACTGAATGAAAGATAAAAGGTAGCTGTTAATTTGAAAACTACCACTTCATGACATCACAAGGTGGAACAGAACACTTTGAGCTTTGGAGATGTAGACAGATTCAATTTGCAGGGATACTCAAACATGTGTGAATGAAACCAAACACAACTCCAGTTTTTTAGGAGGTAACAGCCTTCTAACACGGCTTAAAGTTTACAAGAGCCAATTTTGTGTAATATAGGACCTTTAAGTCGATACTTCTGCAGTGGCACTCATATAAACCCATAATCTTAGTTACAGATACAAAAAGCACCACATTTATAGCCACACCAACCAGTATAGTGTTACAGCTAGTTCCAGTCAATGCTTTCAGTTATAAATCCCCTAAGGTGTGAACATGTTTTATAGCATCCAGCGTATCAGGCCACTACTGGAAACAGCACACCCAATGTAAGTAAATATACAGTAAGTCAATTTACTGGAGAAAAATAAAATTGGACCATTTGATAGGTTCCTGAAAGGGGGGCGAGAAGACGGATGTAACTGACTGCACTTAATGAAAAAAAAGCTTATATTTTCACTAGATCAAAAGGGTGCAACACTTTGTTAATTAGCATGCATACATAATATATTTCTTGGCAGGGCACACAAAGGAGGCCTTATACTGAAGGATTAAACAAACACTTAGGTCAGCATGACATCACTACATGTACTTGAACGCTTGCCTGTAAATGGGAACTACAGTGACCAGACTTACTCCTTTTAGAAGTCATGAATGGCTGACTACTTGCTGGACTACTATGAAGTCTAAATGGACACAGCCCCTTTAACATCATTAAAGGGGCTGTATCAATATATTTTTTTTCATGTAATAATATTGTTTTTGCTCCAATACAAACATATTGTAAAAGCTATTATGATCTAAAAGCAAGCGCTGTCTGCTATCTGTATCTAATTATAAACAATTTTTATTGCCCAAGAACCAGGAAGTATGTTGTTAGTTTTACTATGATGGCAAATTCTGACCCATTCTGACCCTTAAAAGTTGTGACAAGCACCTATAAAGTCATTGCAGTGAAAAAAATTAGGATGCTAGGCATGTGTTAAGAAAGTGAGGAATAATTCTGAACTGTTGCAAACTTTTAAAAATTGATTTGTTTTGTTTCTCCGTGTTTTTAAGACGGTAAAAATCAGGTAACCTAGAGAGCTTCAAGCCCTTGTAATTCATTTTGTAAAAGTTTAATTTAGACAGGCAGGCTACAAAATTTGCTCTGAAGGAAAATGCTAACCACTGGCATCAGCCACCCTGATAATTTTCATTTCATTTTCAAGAGTGATAACTTTTCACCCAAATATGTCAGCAACACATATAATAATGAAAAGTAATGGGAGGAGCTAATCCAGTGGCCTTGCATAGAATAGAAAAGCAGAGCTATGTGTGAAGTGTCCATTACCTCGGCCTTGGAGACGGCCTCTTTCTAAAGGCACAGAGTTGAGCCAAGGTTGAGCTCTATTGAAATATCACAGGTTACAACACATGGGCTCGTTTCAGGGCTTTTTCAAGCAGCAAAAACATATTCTATGGTTGAAAACAGTCTGAATGAATAACTTCCACAGACCAATTAAATGGACAAAGGCCATCCTCACGATTTGTTAGCATGTATAAAAACTTTAAAAAATTGTGGCTCCAAAAGGCTATATTCTTAAAAAAAAAAAAAAGTTTTAAAAACTAAACAAAAAAATAATGGAAAAAAAAACTGTCTCTAGTGTTGAGATTTTCTTTCTTTTTCTTTGCGAAAATCAAACAAAATACAATGTAATTTGTGAAGCCATCTTTATCATTATATTGTATCTTGTATAATGTCTGATTTGTCTCATCTCTTATTACTGTCTGTATGTGTCATATCTCTTTGTCTTGGCCTGTTGGGCTTCATCTAAAGGTGAGCATGAGGAGCCCCACAGTGGCATGTGCACTGGGCTTCCCCAGTGAGTGGTGCAGCTGTGCTCCTGACAGATGGGCGCAGGGCAGCGTGCAGCCGGCCCCAGCAGCCGGCCCCGGCAGCCACTGGCACATCAAAGCCACCGGCCCCACCGCCTGCCCCCCGCAGCTCTGTGCCGGACACTTCAAAGAGTTTGGGTGCATCGCACATTCCCATCAAAGGAAGGCTGGCCCACATGAGCGAGCCAGCCAAGGAGATATGATTAAAAGCACATTATTGGGCCAGGGAGGGGTGAAGGCAGGTTTAACAGGAGCAGAGGCACATCAGGCTAATATATCAGAATGGGATCAGACTTGGCCTTCGCTGTCCTTTTTTTTTAGCAGTCCAACTGTCCATCACTAATAATTAAAAAGTACAGTACTACAGTGAAAGGTTTAAGACAGAAGGGTGTATCAATACAGAAGTACAGTATACAGCATTATACTCAAATGCACTGAAAAAGTCTTTGCAAAACAGGGTTTCACATTTCTTACAACACTGTAAAAGAGGAGAATTTATATTGGGCATTAAGTCAAAGTCAAATATTCAAGTGTTTTTAATTGTAATACCTTACAATAAAAATGCTATAAAACAGGCAACTCTAGTCTGATAAACCAGGATCAACAGTGCTTTCACTATAATGCATCATGAGCATTTGTAAGTAAGCATTACCTTGTGACCTGATGTCAGGATCATTCAGTTCTAGAGCTTCACTTGAGAACTCCTCCTGCTCACTTAAGCTCAGTGTGTGACCTCAGCTGTGTGCTGCACTTCACTGTCACCCTAGAAACCTTTGTGTTTGTGCAGAACATGTGAGGAGAAGCATCATGCTCTGCTTTAAATGGACCAATGACATGTACCTGCTCATTAAAATGCTGTTCAAGACTTTGGTCTCTGAACACGCTGCACAAACACGCTGGTACCTGCCACATAAGAATCACACTTTTATTTTTATAATTTGTATCATTATCAACTCTAAATAGTGTGTCCCTTGTGGCCCTCAGACTGCAGTGATCTTGGAGGCCCTCAGACTTCAACAGGAGGGCCTCTTGTCTTCTTTGGTCACCACTACTGACCAAATGAGCAATGCACTGCTGGAGAAGACTGAGAAGTGTCCCCTAGTGCAGTAAGTTACAGTTTTACACTGTGATAAATTAAATGATGTCCAAAAGTATATGAGCCTTAATAACTACACAAAATCCCAAGTCACTTCTAGACTTGTAAACCTTGCTGCAGGTCATTTCATATAAGCAACTTGTACTTAGCCATTTCACACCTGAAATTGCCTGTTGGTTGGAGCAAGTCTTGAATGGTGGCATTGTTTTCCCAGTGGGAGGCTCAGACAGCGGCGCAGCAGTCAGCGACCACAATGGGGCCTTAAGGCTTGGAATAATGTCTAAATGCATGGGATTTACCAATGTGGATTATCACCGTTCAGACTTGCAAACCAATGACCAAAGAACAGGTCACAAAACATTAAAACAGTAATATATACAAATTAATTGTTACCATGCAAGTCCAACATAGACAACACTAAATATGTTTTGGACAGATGAATACATAATTTCCTTTACATGTGTATTTACATTCCAGTTTGAGCCGATTATCATTGTGAGATTGCGAGAGCAGTGCCTTGGCAGAGGTCTAGCATAGCTTCCACAGTTCTGTTTTGTATTACTTTTCCAACACACACTTTTGGAAAGATTGGAGGACATTCTAAACTATCTCACAGTCCACACGACCTTGTCAAGGCAGTTTCCCTTCCTTGTCACGGAGGTGCATCTCAATTTCCATTCATTTCATGCCTTGCCACGTCTTAACACAGCTAGCATATTGTCGTGGCTAGCTGCTGTACGGGGCCTTCTTCTTTCTGCTCCTCCTGATAGCTGCGCCGCTATTATCCCGGCTCATTAGAGTGGATGTCCAAAATGTCAGAAGAATCTTTTATGGACTGTTGAGAAATCACTCTCGCGCACAAGTCAGCTAGTGTTCTTGCATGCGGCTGTGGGTAAAGGAGGAGAAGATAAGAAGTTTATGCTCTTAAGCAGAGGTGGTGGGGGCGGGCTGCCTTCAGAGGAGCTTAGGGCCCAGAATTAAATAGAATGCCCAGACAGAATTAGTTCCAAGGCAGACTGGGGCCCATTATATGAAACTCAACAATTAGACGGATTAGATGTCATAACTTAGCATGCACAGACGCAGCTGCATTATCCCTTTCACCTAGCACATAAAGGAGCTGATGGATAGGCTAAAATCAACAAGGGGCAGAGAAGTAAAGTGGAAAATGTGGATAGGACTTGTCATATATTCACTTTTTATAGTAATGTATACAAAATTAACACATTTATAATGGCTAGGCCTGGTCCAAGTTCAGTAGTGAAAGAGGAATGTGGCTATTGAAAGCTGCCTTGTAATGTTTGAGCCAAATATATGCAAAAGTTTTATCTACTGATCAGCTTATTAGAAGTTGACTTGTTGTGGTACTATAAAGAAAATGTTATTTGGGGGTCCCTATTTACGTAAAGGGTCACTATGTAACTTTTTTGATAGAGGATCTGCGAGCTTGTCTCCATGGAGATCGTATTGCTTTGCCTTGAATGTCCCCCGTATGGCATTAAACTTATCTATCTCCATGGTGACAAGCAGAGGACCCCACCAGGCCAAGCTGCACATCAGATCTGTGGAGAGGTAGGAAGAACACATGTTGTTTTATTAATAAATTACCTATGATCGATGAATACATGAAAGACAGATAAGTTTATTGCCATTCTGTGTAACATTCCATGCAAAACAACACCATCTCCCTGAAGACAAGCACCAGAAAAGTTACATAGTACACCTTTAACTTATGTAATGTATGTAATTATAGGTCCAAAAAACTGCTTGGACGTTATGCTGCATGTCTTATCAGACCTATGATCGATCGAAAAAAAAACACTGAAGCTCCTCCAAAATGCTGCTTATGCCATAGCCTGTATCTGAGCACCCCCCCCCCCAAATGCACCTGTATGTAAAGGGCCTTTGTCAGCGCGGGCTAATGTGATCTGACGCTAGCTACACATGTGGAACAGCTCAGCACTTCCACAGATCTGGCGTCACTTCAGTCACTTCGGTGTGAGTGTGTGTCTGTGTGCTTTAGGGTCCTGGGGTCGCTGGACACAGAGACATTTGCAGAGGAAGAAGTAAGAGTGTTGTGATCCAGAAAAAGCCTGGTTCACCTCACACAAACTCCAGCTCAACTTTCACTTCTTTATTTTCACTCGATTTCCCTTGACTTTGCTTTTTCCTTGACTTCAAACAGCAAGATTTATTTTAACAACATGCAGTTTAAAATTTTGTGGCATTCTGTAGCTTCAATCCATTCTATTGGCAATATATGTAGTAGGTTTATAATGTTTTGTCTTAAAATTGTTACGTAAGAGATGGTTGGATATAGATTTTTTTTCCAGCCAATATGATATTCGGTCAATAAACAATTTTGGCCATATCTATATGACCAAATATTGGATATAAGTGGTAAGGATGGTTTGATCTGTTATCTGCAATATGAGAAATATTTATGTATTTCCTGCACTGCCCCAGTCTTTGCGTTCCTGTATGTCATTCCCATTTTGTTAAATGTTTTACAAAAGTGAAAAGTTAATATGTAAGCGTCACTATAACATAACATAAATTTGTTCCTTGCTATGGACTTGAAATGGTTAATATCGGTTTCAGCAAATATCGTTACTGGCAAAAATCAGATGCCTCTTTTCGATTCCATTAGAATAAGAAAAAAAATATAGAAAAAACACTGGAAATTTACAGATATATGAAAACATACCCAATCACCACTGCCAATATAATCCCTATAAGAGCATGAGTGTGCATTGAGCAAATAGGAAGAAACCAATGTCGCTAAAAACGTCCATTTAAATATATATTCTCATTGCCGTTTCTGGTTGCTATGGAGGGAATCCCTGTTTTACATTATGTGTCCCTGCCCTCCTGCGCCTCCATAAGAGCCCCTGTCTCTCACTGCCCTCTCAGTCCTCACAGGTCAGCCGTGCTCTGGGCCCCTCCTGTGTATTCAGAGTAATCGCTCATGGCAGTGGAGGTGTCTGCGTAAGGGCCTGTCATAAGCAATCCACTGGCATATAAGTGGGGCTTGTGCAGGAACCTAATCCAGTCAGAGAAGCCAAATGAACACACGTAAGGGGGGGTTAGGAGCGTTCCATTTTCAGGTTGTAGAAATATACACCCATTTTCTCTTTACACCAAAAGTATCAAGTTCATTTTGGAGCCCATCGAGGTTCAATTGTCCGAGATTGTGTTTTATAGCAATGTTGGTAACTTGGAGACAGCTCAAAGTAAATATTTAGATAAAAAAAATGAGCAGGGACCAAATTTCCTATTGTGAGCTCTTGCGGTTCAACAAATGCAAGAGTTACCTGTAAAAGCAAAACACTTCAAGATCATTGGTGTATCATCGGTTGCCATTTTGAAGAAAGTCCAAAGTATCTGGCCAGCTGAGATGATTCTTGATGGATGACAGGTAGAAAAAAAAAAAAGAAACAGAGGACTGGGAAACAGTGCAGAACTAAACTCTTATGGTTCTGAGGTGAAATAACTTATATATTTTGTTCTGAATGATGCAAGAATATTCAAGCAGAGATGTCTTCTGCATCAGGTCCAGCAATGTCTTCTCTTCTTCTCTAAAACGCCAGATTCTTCTTTATTTGACTAGCACTAGCTGAGTCTGCATTTCAGTTTGGGGAAGTTTGAAAGAAAAAGACAGAATATGCATTTGGACTTTCTTTTTGGACAAATTGTGGAATTTTTTTAAGGAGCAGTTTATGTTTGTTACCTAAGTTAGTTGTGCTGAAACGTTCAGAAAAGCATCTAAAACAACGGGGCTACTAGCAAACTGTTTACTGACACATGGACCGCACGGAGCCCAGAATGAACTCTGATGGATTAGACAAGTGAAAGTACTCGTCTGGTGAAGACAGCAGTAGTGAGTGATGGAGTGGTGTTATATGGTCATTGTGCAGTAACTTGGATTATAGCCTAATGAGAAAACAAGTTAAAACGTGTCCATTATAGTTGTATTCAGTTGTTGACGGTGATGTGCGTGCATGTTCTGACTGGGCGTGTGCACTCATGTGGTTGTATGTCAGTCAGCTGATGCATTGTGATGAGACATTTCTACACTTAAGCAGTAAGGTACTGAGCATAGTCAACAAAAACACGAAGTACTGTGCTGGTCCTGCATTTGAGAGACACATGTTACAAATTAGAGGTTTTGATTGGACTGTCCTAAATAACGATGGATGTCTTTATGGTCCGAATCCAGATCCTTCTGCATTCTAACAGAAAGTAGACAGGCTAACTCGCCAGGCAACCAAAGTACTTTTTAACAGACAGATGATGTAAATAGCTGTCTTTAAACACACTTGTAATATTTGACAGACCGGACAGGAACTAGGGGCCCGAGACCAGAAGTCGTCCCTCTCCGGGGCATGGCGACTCTGCACAGACGCTGCAATAAGGAGTGGAGCCCCTGCAGCCAGACTCAAGAGGAGGCGACTTAAGGTCCTAAGTGTTTGGGAAACAGGCCCATCAATGTCAAAGCCCTTTATTGCTTTGGCTCCCTATTGCTTTTCCCTGCTTGGGGGTTAGTATGAATCTAGTCCAGCCAGGGCCAGTGCTCCGGCTCATCTTTCATCAGTCATAACCCTGGCAATTAAGTAAGCACACATGAGGAATGGCCACAGATTTAAAGAACAGGGTCAAGGGTTGTTTCAAGTGGGCTTGGACTCTAGCTGTTTTGTATTTCCTCATTAAATGGTAATGCACACTGAAAGGCTCGAAAGGGTTATCATATCAAAACATTAAAATATGGAACTAAGAGATCAGTGCAGACATAGTACACCCTCGAGTTCATAACAAATCTATAGATGGTAGTTGTGACTGACACAGAATAATTCAGAAATGTAACAGTTCAAAAAATCTAATAAACTGTACATTCTCATGTATTTAGTAGGGATGGTGCAATTTTTTTTCCATCTTACACCAGTGCGCTGTGTCTTGTGCACAGTGTAACTTGTCTTTGACTATACTTAAAATGCAAAGCCCACAAATTTACTTTTCACTTTTGTAATAAAATAATTGTAATGTATTTGTTTGGACTGCACTACAATGTGTTGTACTTTTCATGATGATTGTGTAAACATACATCCACAATGCTTCACTGCTCGTCTATTTCCATTTGAACTCACTAGTCTATTTAAAAAGACACATCTCATGCACTGAGGTCAAACTGGGAAAAACATGTGGGAGCGACTGGGACAGCAAAAAAAAAAAAAAAAAAAAAAAGTGCTACATATCGTACATTTTTCTATATCGTCTTGATACTAATTTATTTAAATCCCCTGCCACTATATGATCTACTACTGAGTGTGCCAGGCCTTTCAGTCCTTTTTTCGCATGTAATAGTTATTTTCGTGAATTTGGTGGATTTTGTGGATTTCTTGTTCTATTTATATGGTACCCTTTTGAGAAAGTTGACCATTCAAGATCCAAGAAGTTATTTTGTTATTTTTGAGTTGTTAATTGCTATAGCAACCGTCATGACTTCATGAATCTGAAACCGATGTGTCAGAGCTTGTGACCGTGGGGTTTAGGTGTTATACAAACAAGATTATGTCCAGTTAGAATTAGGGCAAAAAATAGAAACTGTTTTTGCTTTTTATTTTTTATTTTTTTTTGCAGTCTGGATGATTACAATTTTAATAGATTTTAATTGAGGTCGGAGCAGGGACTGCTAGTCTTTCAAACAGGGGAAATTGTTAACATTTTCAATGTATTATCATATCCTATTAATAATAAATGTACAACGATATACATTATATATAATACAAATTTAATAGTTTAAATTATAATTTGTTTGTTTTTTTGTGTTTTTTAAGTCAATAGTTTAACTGCACAATAACTCTGCTTTGCAAGTAAGAAACTAAGGAGTTTTACAGTGATCCTCAATTTCATGATTTTTAAATTTTTCATAATCTTGATCATTAAAAATACAAATTAAACAAATGAATTTCATGAATAGTCCAGCCCGAGTTAGAACAGAGGCACACAGCCTGCTGATGAACATGCGTAGCCTAATTTTATAATCCTTTTTATTCTTTACCTCAAATGATGCTTCCAAAGGTGACTTGACTAGTGAGAGTATCGTAGGTCAAGCACATGTGTTGTTCGGTGCGGGGGGTGTTGGAGCTTGTCATTGTCCTGATTCCACAGAGTCTAATGGCCGCAGGAGGGATCTGTGCTTCAGTGTACTACAATATCCTGTTTGGACTCAAGCTGCTCTCTCTGCTCCCCCGCACACACACACACACACACACACACACAAACACACACACAAACACACACTCCACTCATGCTAATTCATCACTGCCCCTACAGCCACAATTGAACGGCTTTGTTTTCATTACTTTTCTGCAAAAATGTCACATTTGCAAGATCATGTGACCACTTAATACTATAAGTTATATGTGTGACTACACCTGTATGGGCGATGTCTTTTAGAAACACAAACTACACTTAAGTATATTTTAAACTACCCACATAACCATATACAATAGAAAATACAGTTGCACAAAATAGTGATGGTCCAATATGAAAAAAATCCTCTGATATTTATATTAGCATCAAAGTATATTATATGTCCATATATAGAAAATGTATTGTTCATAGCAAATATTATACCCATTTAGTAACAAACAAAGTCTGTTGTAATATTCTAGGGTTATTATGGTTGTCCAAATTACGATGTGTTGAGACCATTATGTGTAACCTTGATTACTTCACTTTACTCCATGAAAGACTTGTACTACAGTTTAAATGTGAGTCAATGTATCTTATATGTCAGAAAGTACAGTATCGCCCACTGAGCCCCACATATATTCACTGTTACTCACATTTTGCAGCCTTAATAGACCAATACAACTCCTTTCCACTGAATTTTACTGATTCATTCATCAATCTATTGGCCTGCTGCTTACAATCACAACAGTGGAGCAACCCGTCACATATGGAAGAGTTGTGCTTCCCGTAAGCTGCAGCTGATAAAATTTACCAAAAAAAGGAAAAAAAAAATCTGGCCACAAGACAGATACCTCACTTCCCAACAGAGCGCAGTGCATTTCCTGAAACTCACAACTGCTTGTACTATGGCCAAGCCAAACGTGAAAGGATGGAAAAAGAGAGAAAGATAGAACATACAATATAGAAATAAGTACTCATACGCAATACATTTAAAATAACATTCTTATATTCTTATTGCACACACATTTCACTTTAATAAGGCAAAATAGCTGTATATCCAAAGATAAAAAGGCTGTAGCTGAATGTATCTTAAAACTGAACTGTGTCTGTAAACACAAATGAACTAGCTTTATCGAAAAAGTATCGAAAATAAGATACTAACTGATACTAATACTACTACTAGTATTGAAACTAAACACTCACTTGAGCAAGTATCAATGCTAGAAAAGGACACAGGACAGAAGTGAATCTTTCCTAAATAGCTTTAGAATGATCTTCAGCTGTATCAGAACAAGTATAGACCAGTATACATCCACGGACCACTACAGAACTTCCCTGGACGACTGAGGGATTACACAAATATAAGACCACATGGTAATATAGAAGAAAGTACTATGATTTAATGTTGAAAATTACATTCTATTGTATTGTTTTTTTATTATCACCGTGGAATCAGAATCGGTATCAGTATTGAAAATCGAGTATATTCCTTAGTATCAAAATCAAGTGATATTGTGACTACTCAGTGCAGCATTTTGGAGACTCTGTGTTGGTAAAATGTGCTATACAAATAAAGTTGGATTACATTGGACTGGATTTTGAAATTTTAGTATCATGACAATACTAGAATGAACCACAAAAAATTACATTTCAAGTGTGGATTTACTGTTAGTGCCTAGATTCATTTTTATGCTAATACTGAAAGCATGGAAAATGAGTATGTGGCAGTAATACTAGTAACAGAACCAGAAAAGCAGTGGCTAAGTGGTACTGGTGTTGATGGCATTGGTTATGGCTAAAGTCGTTTGTACAGTACGTAACTCATGAAAAGATTTCTAAAAACACATTTTCACTTCGTCTCAGGCCCACGCTTACTATTTCCTTTGGACCCTCACAAGAGCAAATGATTAAATTTGCACTAGAAAGGAAAGAGAGGAACTGACAGAGGAGAGGGTGAGGTAGTGGTGCCAGAGCGCAGCCTGCTGGTGAGAAAGAGGAATGATCATGGAACGCCCCTCCTCCACTGCCAAAGTTTCTGCTGAGTCTAAGCTACTTGCTCAATGGTACTTTAGACAATGCCGGTCTGAGCTCGGGGATGCTCAAGACTGCAATAAAAAGATACAGGAATTTTTAAATATACATGTGGAGATAGAGAGCTACTACTAGAATAAAAAAGCAAGACTAAATGCATTGGTACAAACACAGTTATATTACATATCTGTATGTGATAATTACATGTATCATTTATTATGGATACATATAATGAAAAAGTAAAATCTAATGAAATTTAAAAAAAAAAAAAAAAAAAATAGAAGACAAAGGAAGTGCAAAATGTGAAAGGAGTAATAAAAAAAGTTGAATTAACAAAAATCTTACTAG
Source organism: Periophthalmus modestus (assembly GCA_019594935.1). NCBI lineage: Eukaryota > Metazoa > Chordata > Actinopteri > Gobiiformes > Gobiidae > Periophthalmus > Periophthalmus modestus. The sequence continues at coordinate 20,710,612 of JAIEZT010001390.1, read as the reverse complement.
AAGCAAATATATCACTAATATCATACACGCAATCATAAATATATTTAATGATTTAATGACCAATATATTTAATGGTTCAATTAAATAATAATAAGGATTTGTTCAAGTCTTTAAAAGTACAATTCAAAGTAGTGGTTTTCAGCAGAAGTGTCTGGGGTGTTGGAGGTCTGGGAGTCCCTGCTTAGACTGCTGCCCCATGACCTGGCCTTGGATAAGTGGAAGAAAATGAATGGATGGGTTTTCACTTTGAGTTTGAGTTTACATTTCCTACTATAGACCGAGCAATATAAGAATTGTTACATGGTTCCTGCAATAAGGGTCTTCACTTTAGATAGCAATGAACAATAAGTTGAAAAAGCTGAAACTATATATTCAAATGCCCCTACTACTCTTACCTTCTAGCTGCCATGAAATAAAGCATTTTTATGATTGGTTGCATTTAAAAACTCCATTGAATCAACAGTAACAAAAACAATAACATCTAAGTGACTTCAAATGCATCTAACTGCATTGTCTTTTGCACATTTCTATCTGTAGTGTACCTGTTCCTTGTGCTTTGATTTACCACTGCGGGTGTCCTCCCTGCTTTAAACCGTCTGGCTCCAGAGGCATTTAAGGTCCACCCGATAACCCAGTGCTGCCTCTTTATCTGCGCTAAATATATTGCACAGATCAGAACACTCAGACGTATTTCATCTTTCCTTTAATCCCTTGTCTGGCTTACAACATACCATTTTAATGTAAAAGCGTTATGTAAAGACAAAACTGAAATTGTGAAAATATCCACCAAGTACTGTGTGGTTACATGTTTCCAGTGAAGAATAGAAAAGCAGCCAATGTGGTCTGTGATACAATGCAAATGAGCAATTACTTGGTATTATTGAGGAAGTGCGAAATTCTTGAGAACTGCAACATTTATGATTCATGATTTGCGTAAGTGCTATTAAAAATTGACTTTGCACATAAATTATGAAATCAGGAATAGCAAAAAAGAAAAAAAAAGGTGTAGCTTAAATGATTCAATGGGCACACAAGTTAGGTTTTCATTACTTTTGAGAACATAACAGTCACTTATAACAGGCACGGATTTCGTTGGTTGCCAAGCATTTTACTTAACCCCTGACTTATTTTAACACAAATTTCAACTTTAAATCATGTTGTTGATCTAATAAAGGGTTTTTGCACCCATAAGAGAGGAGTTTCCCCATGAATTGAGTGTGACTACTGATTTTAGTCCCCACAATGTGATGGACCAGACTAGAACGGGACCAAACAAAGTCTACATCAGGACTAAACGAGGCTCAATCCAGAACCGACAAAACCAGGACCAAATCTAGCAACACGAGCACAGTTGTTCCTACGTACTTCAAAGTCTATTTCCACCTTATGCTGAGTACCACTGATTCACATTAACACAGGTATATGTCTTGGCCTTCTGCGTGTAAGAGCTCCAAAACCACAAGGCCCCACCGACGGGCTCCATCAAGGGCCCCTCTGTTCACCTCCATTAGGTCGAACACTGGGCCCTCTCACGGAGCTCCGCACCTGGACCCGACTTCAGAAGCAGGGCGGTGGCAGCGATGGTCGCCACACCTGAATAAACCGCCCGGGCACACATCTGAAAACCTGAGCTCAAAGAGTGGAGAGGAATAGAGAGATATAAAGAGGGAAAGAGAGAGGGAGAGCCAGGAGGGGTACAGGGCTACGGGACGTCCTATACAAACAGCCTGCTCAGGTGCTTGCTGCTGGGGACCGGTGTTTTCATTCACAAGAAAGAGAGAGAGGAGGAGGAGGGAGGAGAGAAGAGTACAGAGGAGAGTGTATTTGTACAGGTGCTTTTAATAGGCTACTTGGAAGAGGCAGCAGACGACACGCCCTTCCAAGACAGTGCAGCGTCTATACTGGCTGTGCAGGAATGGGTCATCTTTACTACCGAGTTTTTGTTGCAATTAGTCATTTTCGGTCTCAACTGTTTCTGTATGTTTAACACAAAATTTAATGAAACTCGGGCAAACTGTTAACGGTGCACTGGGTAACTTTTCTGGCAGTGGAGGATACGCTAACTGCTTGCCCCCACAGAGATGTAATTTCCTTGACTCAGTGTTCCGCAGTATGACATTAAAATTATCTATCTCCATGGGGACAAGCAGCTGACAATATCAAGCCAAATTACGGGTCAAATATGTGGAACGGTGACTATGCCTGTGACGATAATTACTATATCAACTTTGCTGGAATTACAGTATATATTTTGGGGCTCAACATTTATTGCGTGTACATTTTTACTGCAGTAGTGGAGAGGTTTTCGCCATTTTTTCAGTAATATAGTAGGAGAATTAAATAAATAATGTCTATGGCTAATTAGGAGTTTGTTCTGCTATATATTTGATGCAGCTCATGCCTTTTAATGATTCTTATTTTAGTTATTATAGTTATAATAATTCTCATTATAGTTTAAAATTTGTATTGTGTAGGTGGCATATAATAATTTCAGTAGCAATATATTGAACTTAAAAATGTGTTATTGTGCCCGGTTTAGACTTGAATAAACACAAGATAGGTATGTCTAATGTAATCTAGTGAAATAGTTCAGAGAGAAGACAACCAGAAAGAGTTGCTGCAAACAAATTAGCTTCTATACTGGCCTCAGGATTGTAATATTACTTCTTGGCTCTGACAATTTGATGAATGTCTCTTCCCACTCTTCACCCTCATTTTATACTGCTTACTGTCCTATTTAGTAAAGCCAAAAGATCAGAAAACCTTTTAAAACATACTTGAGTTAGACTTACAAAATGAGGTAATTCTTCCATTGACCTAAATTATTGTATTTTATTATATCAGCGCAATCAAACCAGGTTTAAATTCTGCCTGAATCTGACATTAGATCAACACAGTGCAGCAGCTGCTCTCCATGCTAAATCATTTATTTATGTTCAAGACTCACTATTTTAGTCAGTAATTTGTCATTCTAATAATTACCAGGCAAGCAAGCTAAATCATCAAGAGGATTTATTGCCTCTGCACATTTGATTTACAACTCAAAATTGCAAGAGGCTTACAACATTTCCCAAAACATAGAACTATATAAAGCTTTCAAGTCAAATAAGGTTGCAGACGATGGATGGCTGCACCTCCATGCTATCAATACTGGAGTACAGTGGACATGAGGGGCATACAGAGGGACACAGACAAAAAGTCAATTTGTTCGGAGGGCCACACAAAGGGGGCCAGTTGCTGAGCAGAGAGGGGCCCCTGTACTTGGAGAGGCCGGGCGGTGATGCATGTGCCTTTGCCTGCAGTGTCCCGTGGAGCGGCTGGCTGGTCATTGTTTATCTGCATTTCCAGCTTCGAGAGGGGAACTAATGAAGCTGTGTCTGCAGGTGGGCTGGGACTGGGCAGAGACTGGTCTGGGACAGGGCAGAGGGGAGTGGGAAGAAGAGGATTTGTGAAACAGGAACAAGAGCATTGGATCATTATGTTTCATGTACAATTAATACAACATTACTTTTTAGCTTTAAAGGAATTGTATGAAGCCTGTGCTCTAACAGTTTAAAAACAACCACAACTGAACCTGAGCTGCCAGTGCCTTCACCTGCAGATAGAGGACACATAAACACGCTGCCTTACTCTTAAACTGGCAACCCAAATGAGAAACTCATGTGAGGCTCAGTCTGCTTTTTTAATGGATATCATCTTGAGAACCACAACGCCAAATTATGACATAAACAACTTGCCTGTCATGTTTAATATTTTTTGTAATTATGGCTTTAGAATTAAAACCATTATCAAAATCTTACATAGTTCCATTAAAGTGAATGCATCAGCTATTAGAAAAGTCATCCAATTACAGGATTTAGTTTAATGTTTCATGACTGTTACTATTAAAAATGTGTTAAAGGTGCACTATGTAACTGGTTTCCATGGAGATGTTACTGCTTGAATGTTACACATAATGGCATAAGCCCTGTGAGGCGTCTGCTGTAGTGATTTTTGGCTATACATAAATAAACTGAATTGAATTAAATTAAACCCATCTCCATGGAGACAAGCAGGTGTCATCACCAGGCTACAGGTTACAGGTCATGTCTGTGGAGGGACATGCCCACTCACATTAAGAATTCATGTTTCAAGTATCAAGTATAGTATTAAATAAAAGCACCTGTAACTGAATAAATGCAAGATAGACAAGTTTAGTGCCATACGGTGGAACATTTCAGGCAAATCAATAACATGGCGACAAACAGGTGGCAGAAAAGTTGCCGAGTGAATCTTTAAATGCTACCGAATTGTAGCAACATACAACCCGGCTTTGGCGTTGATTTAACTTCATATTTTCTACTTGCATTGAAACAAATTCAAGCAAACAATTCATCTTTTGCTCTTTGGGACTAAAAGATTATGGAAAAGCATCAAATTTAAATCACGCAAAGATTGTTATAATTTGGGATTTGCATGGGATTAGAAATGGGATGTTACAACACTTTTTCCTTGAGAAACAGCTAACAACAAAAAGTATAATGTTCTCTTTTAAAAGCTTGTAGATAGTCTTAAATTAAACATGGTCTTCCTCTGTTTGTGGGCGGTCTGAAGTGAGTTTGAAACATTTACCCGTTCCTTGAGAGGTCTGGATATGTGGGCTTGGACTAGCCTGGACTTATTTGCGGTTTGTTATTATTTTATTCACTAAATCCCAGAGACAAGTGCACACAGCGTGACAGTCTACAGGAGGTCCTCTGAGAGTCCTGTACCAAAACACAATCACTGAGCTAAATCAGGCCTGACTGTTTGGACTGTATCAGGAGATGTGTGTTTGTGTTTTGGTTTAGACAAGATGAGTGCGTGCAGATACTACATGCACCACTTCCTCTGCAGCTAACTCTAGAGCCCACACAGTTTAATGTAGATTTTGTCAATGATTAGGGAGGCCACTTGTTCTTCATCCATCTGATCTATGCCATTTTAATGTACAACTTGCATGTATAATAACAACTTGCATAATGACAAACATGGTAGCGTCAAAAATAAAACTTGTGAAATAATTGAATTGATGTTTGATTGGTCTAAGCAATGGTCTATGTTCAGGTATCAATCACATAATCACTGTTACTAGCATGAAATATGATTATATATGTGTCTAGGGATAGATAAATTATAATAATATAATATCGTACCAATATTAAAAAAGAATACATTTAAATTTGACAAATGAGTTCAAATGGATGACGAAGCTCAGAATGCATTTGTATCTTCACAGATTTAAAATCAACAGATAAATACAAGTTATAACATTTTTACAAAGTTACAAATTAATATGTGAACTTCACTACAGCTTGTTGGCCTTGCTATAGATTTTAAAATCTTGATATCAAAGTAGAAGTTAAAACTATCCGTAGTTAATTCAATAAATATGTTTGATGCTTAGGTCACTATTTAATTTGTCAGTAAAACATAAATATAACTTGGTTTGTCACTAAATGTATTACAATATTCCTGATTTATACAGCGATTTGGACATTTTAATTAACCATTTTGTCCATTACATAACTTTTTTTCAGTCCAGTTCTGTCCAGCTATATATGAAAATCTTTATTTATATTTCCAGCCTGAGGGATTGTGGGTGGAACGATGTAGATTTCCTGATAAGAAGCCAAATGACGGTGCTGCCCTTGATGGCGTGACACCAGGGGCAAAACAAGGCAGCTGTTATGGGAGGGGCTCGCACTGCACCAGCTGACCAGTGCCACAACAGCCGGACAAGTAGCGCACACATGTACACGCACAAACACACACACAAGGGCGGAGATTACAGAGATTCTCATATCTCTCAACTCATGACGTATCAAAATCCTAACTGGAAAATGAAAATCCTCTACTTCTCTGATGTGCAACAGAAAAAAAACATAGTACTTATGAGCAGTAGTACAAATATTTATAGCTGCCATGTGATCTTTGGAAATCTGCTCCATATTTGTGTTTTTCCATTTGAGTCAAACTAAAATAATTAAGATTTGCTGATTTTAATTTCAGAAAGACAAAGGCAAGATTTCAGTCACATCCTTAAAGTTGAGCAAAAAAGCTAATAGAATTTCTGTTCTGTTCTGTGTACTAAGTTCAATAGTACTACAATGAACAACAAGTTCATCTGGTCTTCTGTTAATTTATTTTAATAGATTATTTTTTCAGACCAAGGTTTAGTTTGTTTTCATACCTGACAGTTTCAACTACTCACTAGCGGTGACGTGTCCAGTCGGCTGATTTAAAAAGGTTTTGGCTGTCTTCCTACCACTGAAGGCAGGACAACACCGCCCTCTGCAGTTCAACTTCTTCAGGACAGCATCCCAGGTGTGTGAGACTAAAAAGGCCCCCTCATCCCGGTTTATAATCCCATGGCTAAATTTTTGTATTTCGATTGTTTCCTCAGTCCAGCGACGATGTTTGTTGTTCTCGCTCCCTATGATGTTTGCTCTGTCATTGTCCTGCAGAAGTCGGACTGCAAAACCTGTTTAAATCAGCTGACTGGAGACATCACAGCAACATCACGTGACCACTCTGAGGAAGAGCGCTAATGAGCTAGTGAACTGTCAGGTATGAAAAGAAACAAAACCTTGGTGTGAAAAAATAATCAATTTAAATAAGCTTAATTCAATATTAGTACAGATCCAGTGCAACATTGATCAGACTGCTTCATAAATGTTGCTACTTCAAGAACAGTGCTGACTCCTTAAACTCTTACTTATGATTATTTAGGCCAAAGTTGAGATTGTTCTCCAGAAATATGTGAAGTTACGGTATTCTGACTATAGTTTAAAATTGGGCCTGAGGAATTCTATGGTGTATTATGTCTTTCAATTGTCAAAATGCAGATGTTTTGTCCTGGTTTGTGATTAATATCTCTGTAATTACTGGGCCTTTCCATATGAAACAAAAACTGGTCCTTGTTACAAAAAAAAAAAAAAAAAAAAAAGTGAAATTTGTGGAGCCAGTCTCTAACAACATTCTACAATTGAGTATAATATGATTTGCCTTCCATTTGAAATTACAACATCTAATTCTATAACATGAACACAACCAACCCTTTTTCTACATTCTTTCCTCAGTTTGAACTTGACTGGTGTGTCTATAAGTCTTGAATCACTGCCAAACACATGCCGACAAGCAGTATCAATACTTAACTATTAACTGTGTACCCTAAAACAAATTACTATTACTAACTGTCTTTTACAAGTATGAGACAGAACACTCGATTGTTTAACAAGTCTGACAACCTTTGGAGAGAGATTTCTTGACATTTCCCACCAAACTGAAAGAATAATCCTCTTTTATAACTCTAACCTGATATGGCCTGGGTCCTTGAGTGCTTCTTTAGCCCACAAGTGAGTTCAACAAAACAACTTGATTTAAAAAAGCAAGTGGAGGGGCACTGGAGCGCGGGCACAAAAGGCGCTGGCGTGCTATGACGAGTGGAGAAATCAGTATTACGTACAGAGAGTAGGGGTCAGCGCAGGTTGATGGATGAGGGGCGGGACTTACTGTGTGTTGTCCGTGACGACAGGCAGCGGTATGTCCTCGCTCATGCAGTCCAGCTCATCCGTCAGGCTGTTGGCCCGGGAGATATCGATGGACATGCTGCTGTCCAGATTCTTCTTCACTGTAAAAGACATTTTGGAATGATTTTATTGAATTGAAAGGCTTCACAGAACATCACATTACATTAAAAATAATAAATGTTAGCTAGAGTTAGAGTTCGCTAATACAAGTGAAAATCAACATAATAATAAGAATGAAGGGCATAGATAAAATAAAATAAATCAAATTGAAATAAATACATTTCCTGTTTGTCTTTGCTATTACATTAAGTTAACTAACAAATGAAAAATCTGATGTTTTGTCCAGACAGTTGTTCTTCCTTGAATAGTCCCCAACATACCAATATCTTGGACCAATACTTTATACTTCTACTTGATATTATTTTTGTGTAATAGTATTCTACTTGGCTACTTTACCCACAATAGCACTGTAGTAAAATTGCCAGTAAGTAGGATTAGGGTCCTGCAGAGAAACTCAAAGTACCTGGAGATGAAGGGCAGCTCAGAGTGAAAGATGACCAAGAGTGGAGTGGAGGGCCTGAGGTCATGCAAACAAGAAGAAGCATCAGAAATGTAAACACAGATTAAGAGGAAATAAGATTTTGAGGAATTTTTAGAAATAGCATGGACATAACTGTACAATGCAAGCTATGCGCTAACACTACACAAGTATACTATTAAATGACTGACAGCAAATCTAAATCCTAGCCAAAGCTGTGTTGCTTAAAATCGCCTTTTTCATTTAAAGGTGAACGGCTGCCTATCAGAGAGACAAACCAAACGAAAAACAGGCTTTAGAGAGCACCTTCCTCCAAAACAAAAACAGGCTTTATAAAACAGCACCTCCAATGCTCACACTCTCCCATAAAGACTAGACAGCTGACAGATGTTTGATCAGTGTTCCCTTGCAACTTACTGTGCTCTTATTTGTATTTTCTACTAACAATATTTGTATTTTTTTATCAGGAGATAAAGTAGGTCAAGCATCATATAATCAGACAGAATTTGGTTTGGAATAGTACCAAAAGGATAATGGTGGAAATAGCTGACATAACATTAACTTGATTTTATTTTAGACCTTCAAAAAATATGCATTTTTACTGAGAGCGGGGTCATCTTTCCAAAGATGTGCACTTGTTCTGGTGACATTGAGATGGATATTTTGTCATGCCATACCATAGACAAAAATACTTTGTGCACCTTTAAAAGCTGATTTAACGGAAGATACACAAGGTATTTGGTATCTTCCAGACAAGCAAATCTAAACCAGACAGATAAATGAAGTGTAACTTAAAATCGCCTTTTTCATTTAAAGTGAACGGCTGCCTATCAGAGAGACAAACCAAAACAAAAACAGGCTTTATAAACAGCACCTTCCTCTTGCTCACTCTCCCATAAAGACTAGACAGTTGACAGATGCCCCTCCCTCAGTGTGTCCTTGCAACTTACTGTACAATCTCTTATTTGTATTTTCTACTAACAATATTTGGATTTTTTTTCAGGCAGAAGAAAGTAGGTACCAAGCATCATATAATCAGACTCTTGGTTTGGAATAGTACTAAAAGGATAATAGTGGAAATACTGTCTAGCTTAAAAGCGCACTATAACTTTTTTATTAACTTGATTTTATTTTAGACCTTCAAAAAATATGCATTTTTACTGAGAGCGGGGTCGTCTTTCCAAAGATGTGCACTTGTTCTGGTGACATTGAGATGGATATGTTTGTCATGCCATACCAGACAAAAATACTTTGTGCACCTTTAAAATCTGATTTAACGGAAGATATGGGTATTTGGTATCTTCCAGACAAGACTTGGATGAAACCAGACAGATAAATGAAGCTATAATCTCTCCATTGACTAAACCATACAATGAGCAGTTTATTTCTGACCAGTGAAGCACTACAATAAACTCTTATCAACTTCACATGCCCCTCCTTCCCTCTCTGTCCTGTCGCAGTCTGTGCCCCCATGGTCTAGTGCCAGCCCTGGTTCTGGACTTGAACTTGGCAGAAGAACCAGTACCAGGGTCCCAGTCTGGCTCTGGTTTGGTCCGGTCCGGGACAAAAGCCCAGTCACACAGTCTAATTGAAATACTGTCTGGAGCACATTAAAAGGCTGGTTAGCTAATGATTAACTCGATGTGCTTTGAAAGGAGGGAAAGAAGTTCTACATTTGTCTACTTTTGGCTTTTTAAGAGTACTCGAGGTTTTTTGCATCAATCTCCTATCATGTTACCCAGAAAAACCCTCACAGCTTATTAGCCAATTAAAAAGATAATTATGTTTGTTACATAGAAGAACTGAGTAGGAGACTTGCCTGTTTGACGAAACATTCTGGTTAGTCCTGCAAATACAGAAAAAACATTGTTAAAATATAATTGTAAATCAATATTTAAAAGAATTTGTCTTCTTGATACAACTCGATATTTGAGTTTGATACAGTCAGTGGCAAGTACAAAGGCCTTGGGATTGGTAAAGGTCCTATATTATACAAAATTGACTCTTGTGAGCTTTAAAAATATAACTTTAAATAAACACATTAGATTATGATTATGGGAATTAAATGTGCACTATGTAAACTTTTGGTGGGGGTCTGCTTGTCTCCATGGTAATGCCATTTTCTGGAATGTCCCACAGTATGGCATTAAACTTTTACATTGCTTCATTTACAAATGTTTTTATTGCTAAAACAAACACCCTGAAGATGCTTCTTACTGTGAGATTACCTCTCCACAGATCTTACTTGTAACCTGATGAACCTATTTTTTTTTCCATTGAGATAGACAAGTTTAACACCAAACTGTGGAACCTTCCAAGAAATGCAATACCACCAATCTACCACAAAAGTTACATCTTTAGTAGCATATTTAAAATGAATGTAATTAAGGTCTAGTTAACATTTAACACATTGAAATAAATTTTGCTTCAAATGGGTGCAGTTCTGGAGATGCCAAGTCCATATTAAGTCTAAGGTTAATGTCCGTCTTCGGTTTATGATTGCACACTTGGACAGGAAAAACTCATTAAGTCTGTTTATGAACCTGAAGTCTGGGTCAGTTTATTTGACCCGACTGGCTTTTAAAAACAGGAAGTCCAAGCAACTCCTACTAAGCCAGTGATGTGAACTATTTTAAGCAAGGTGTCTCACGAAGTTACAAGTCTGGCTGCCCTGTTTGAACCTACATGCTGACTGGAGTCTCTTTATGTATTTGAGTAGCTTACATAAATAAAAGTTTGTATTTGTAGTGTTAAAAGCCTAAAGTCTTTTCTCATTTAAGCCGCATGCATCTCTGTGGGTAACATCGGACAAGTGAGGCAGTAAAGAGCTTGTAACCATGATCTCTAATTACAGCTCAGATCGTAATGGTTTCAGCTGCTTTTGAGACACCTGGTAGCCATCTAGAGTTTGGGAAAAGCAGGACAAAAAAACCCATCATTTTGAACTAAATGAAATTTGTCTCACGTCAGTTTAACAGAGATGTTTTTCATTCCCATTATATTTTTTCCCTTTCTTTTTTCCCTGTAAGCAGCCATATTTGTTTTGATACCAGTGGACCATTTGTGTCATTGATTGGCTAATTTTTTCAGTCCTGCTCATCTGAACTCAGAGATTTACCAGTGTCTAGACTCGCATCTTCCTAAAGTATAGCTAACAAAATGTATTCTAGGTTAGGTCTGGTTTGGGTTATTTAATCCTTAATCCTATTAAGCAAAGTAAGCACAGACTTGTTAATCCCTTAGCAGATACATGTCTTACTGAACCACAAAGTCACTGCAGAGATGTGTAGTTACCTTCGACAGCTCCCCTGGGCTCCTCAAGGAAATAGGACACATCTTTCTTCTCCATGGAGTCGTCGATGTGGTCGTATGTGATCTGAGGGATGGACACCGCTCTCTCTGAAGGGGCCCCCATAGACCCATTACCACGAGACTTTAACCGCCTTTTGGTGGCTCTTTTCTGGAGGAAAAATCAAAGGGTTCAATCAACACATGAAATTGCTCTATGGACACAGTATAATAAAAAAAAAAAAAAAAATCTTAGAGGTTAATTTAGACAAACATTTAAAGACGATGAGACCCTCCCTAATGGAACAATATTGACTGTGACTTGGGAATCGTACAATCCAAGGAGAACTCTTGGTTTTTGAGGCTGGCACGGCACTGAGACACACAACAACATGGTCCCGAGTTTGATTCCTGGACTTCCTTTTTGTGTGGAGTTTGCATGTTCTCCCCGTGTCTGAATTGGTTTCCTTTAAAGACTTTGGTTTCTCCCCTGAACCTAAAATATGCAGTAAGCTAACCCTGTAGTTACGTAATCATGACCAAGATACTAGCTGAAAATCTAGAGAGGAGTCCCTGTTGACAGATGGGGCAAAGGCAGGGGTCGTATTTCCCAACGAGGACAATAAAGTTCACAAAATACACAATGTAACTAGACAAATTAGAGGTTTTGTGTGCGAAAGTACATCATTTTGAATCATCCGGGAAACGTGGTCAGAGCTTGAGGTCACAGCTCTGTGCCCTATGCCTGAGTTTCTGTATTATCTAGCAGGTGATTAAAACGGTGCCAGTTCCCACACTAATTACCCAACTGTTATGGGAATGGCCTTTACATAAAACTATTGGATCAGATTTGAATGTTTATAATGTGCCAGCAATTAATTGTAAACTGCTTAATAGCTCATTATGGGGGTCGTGGGAAAATTCATAAAAAAAGAGGTGAATTCAATCTGCCCTTTCAAGCCACATTATAGTGCATATGGCAGATTTTGATGTTTTTCTAATTATTACTTGGTTTGGTGGAATAGTAAATGTGGTAAATATTTATTATAGTTTTAAATCAGTTTGTGGAAAAAAGTTGAGAAGAAAAGCACAAAAATACTGGAAGTAGTACAGAGTTCTACTACAATTTATGCAGAAGGAATATGATTTTCTGGCAGTTTAAACCTTCATTTAGCAAAATAAAGGTGTTGTCATCTATTTTTACTTGTCTAAGTGTTGGCTCTTGTTTACAATGGTTGCTATGGTTGCTAGTTACTTCTACATGCCTCTGTACAACCAGGAAGTAAAAACCTAAATAAAAAAATAGGAAAAACTAATCAGGATTGCTAGTATATCCTAAATGTAATGATGTCAACTATGCTTTTTGATATTAAAAAGTAAGCAAGAAGTATGAAAGTCATTCATTATGGTGAGTAAAGTTAGCTCGGTGCTTGTTCTGAACGCAAAGCAAAAACACAAATGCAGATAAAACAAATGTAAAAAAATCTAGGAAGTACTATAGAATCACACGCATAAACAGAAAGGAGCGGATGCATGAGAGTTCAATGCTACACAAAGATTTTTTTGTTGTTGTTGAACTAGACAAAGGTTTGGTCCCATGAGAAAGGCGGCGGTGACATCATCTCCACTGACTGGCTCTTTGTCCGGCCCAGACAAAAGCCCAGAGTCATCCTGGAGCTGCGGCCGCGGGGTGCAACTGTGGTCTACGTGATGTGTGAACGTCTATGAGCAAGAGCTGATGGGAAATTCATTCAGGTAAAGTTTGATGTAAGATGGTTTTGGGAGCAGCTATGTACCAGAGATGGAAATAAAGTATAGTGATTCATTTTTAGTGTTATGGTTATAGGGATCAGGGCAAAAATAGACAAGTGGTTCTCAAACATTTCACACCAAGTACCCAATAGGAATATTTAGATCTGAGAACCATCAGTTTTTATTCATCACCATGGCAATAATAAAGCAGGTTTGTTTATACCATGTGTTACCTTTGTCTGAACTAGGACTAAAATATGCCTAAACAAGGAGTAACCAAAGTAGGATCATAGTTTGAGTACCACTACTACAGAAAAATAGTAGTAGTTTGCCTGCTAACACAGAAACATGCACTCACTAACATTTATCTACTGGTCGCAAATAAAACGTTTTCAGTACATAGCACATGGAGTACATGCAGAAAGTAAGATAAATTAGTTGTATTGTTGCTGAGAGGTTGCTAACCACTCTGCCACCATGCCCACTGCAGTGCAAACCCACTAACTATAAGAAACTGTTACCTAAATATACCCAAAGTTCATCACAACTTCAAATTGACAGAACATATAATGTGAAAAATAAAAGTAAGTCAACCAACAGCTTATACTATGAAAAGTAAACTCACTGGTAGGTTGAGTTTCCTGATGCTGGGACTGGAGCCATCTAAGTCCACTGTATGAACTGCCTCTGGGGTAAGCACATACATTTTCCAGGTCGAAGTCCCACCACAGGGTTTCTCTACTGAATAACACCTCCAAAGAGTCTGCATGAAAACATTTGAATTCATTTAGGAGTGAGTTTCAGGGACCATAACAAAAGTATGATTTCAAACCTGGATGAGCGAGGCTGCTGCTGGAATCTGTCTGTTGAAGTGTTTCTGTCTTTGCTTTTGCTGAACTTTTAGGGCAAAACCTGAGCCCAAGATTCCCTAATAATGAAAAAACTGTTTTAATACAGTCAATAGTAAGTCAATAATACAAATAAATATGGCATAATAGTGTGGGTATTACGGCAGGTAGAGCGAAGAAGGAGATGGCGAAGACACTGAAACAGGATGCGATAGCTTTCCCAATCCATGTCTGAGGGATCTTGTCTCCATAACCGATTGTGGTGACTGTAACCTGCAAGTGACAAAAAAAAAAAACACAAAAAAAAAACATAAACCATATACCATATAAGTATACTTTGTACCAATTTCTTTCAAAAAACTACTAGCAACTATTGTCAGATTTTCACAGCTCTATTCTCCTGAAATACACTTTGTAACCACTAATCCAGAGTGTAAGAATCGGATGAAATCACTCTTGCATTTGCATAGTCACTAGCTCTGAAAAGCAAGCCAATGGTGACACATTCAGTACTATAGCTCCTTACAGAGGGTGTCCATGGACTGTGAAGCATAAAAAGGCTGTTGTAAGGTGAGATCCTTAAAGAGGATTTGGAAAAAGAAAAGTAGAAGAGAGAGCCTCACACAGCATCTGCAAACGTGATGAATAAACAACCTTATTCTTACAATACACCATGAGTGCTGCTTAGGAATGAGGGGAAAAACCTGCTTCACATCTGCAGAAAGGTCACAGAAACGCGGTTGTGTACAAAGGCGTCAAATCTGTAGTGAAAGTGCTTTGAACAGAAAAACAGAGTAGTAGTAGTCTTTTTTTTTTTTTTTCCAAGTAATACAATAAAATTCATCTTGCTCCAGTACAGTTATTTTATAAAACTAGCTCTTAGGGTCAAACTGAGACCGCTGTGTGCTGTCTGCATCTAATTATAAAGCATTTTATCATCCACGAACAAGCATGTAAAGTTGATGCAACTGTTAGCATGCTAGTTGTTGTTAGCATTACCTCTGGCCTTTGAAAGTTGTAAAAAGCGCTAATAAACTCATTGCATTGACTATTTTGGATGTTAGTTGTGTAAGGAAAGAGAAGAACAAAGAAGTACAGAATGAACTAGTTCTTTTTTCCATGTTTTTAAGACAATAGAGATCAAGTATAGAGCCTTTAAGGTATTCTGACACATACATAATACTACAAACAGAATAAGATATAACTTTTAGTAACACAACAGGAAGAGCATTCATCCTTGAACTTAAACAAGATGTTGTTTAAATATAGGTCAGGCCATTATATTACATGTACTGAAATGTCTTTTGTCAGATACCTTTACATAAGTTCTTATTTGCTCAACAGTGTAACCCAACCAAGAAATGAGACAAAAATGGGTCTAAACTCTTTAGGAACTCTTAGTGATGTGCAACAATTTTATCATGTCTTGGAACAATGACGTCTCAGACCTTTGAAGGCTACATTTGCTCTACAGAGAGGGGATATGAATCATAGCACTGGCTTTTCCTCTGCACCTGCCCATTCTAAATATGAAACAAAACCAAAATAAGCCAAAGGAATCGGGAAATGATTTGCATATTTCCAGTCTAGGAGCTGCCTTACTACATTCATCTAAGTACCAGACAGCTGTACCAGACCATAGCCTCCAAACTGTATTCTTATGCAAAAACAAGGATGTAAACTTGTGATGCCCCTTTGAACTTGAAAATCTGCATCTTTTTCCACTTCTTTCTATATAGCAGAAGAGAGCTACCTGACCCGCAAGACCTGTACTACATAAGAGGCAGTAATCCCACAATTTAAGTTTTAATTAAAGAAACTGACACTTTATATTGGGGCTCGAAATGTTCTTTGTGTGTGAAAACCCAGAGATGAATGGTTCATTACAGTTGTATTGTGACCTGCTGTTCCTGTGCTTCAGTCTGCCATAGGTCTCTCATTACTCACAAATGTTTAATTAACTGCCCTGGAAACTCGAATCTGTGCGAAGAAAGGAAGAGACAAAACGTGCTTAAGCCACAAAAGACGTGAGCACACCTGCCACAAGTGTAACTGTCAAGAGTGTGGAGCACCAACCAAATGAAGATCCAATCAAAAACAGGTCAGAAATCACTACAGATTTCAGTTTTACATTGCAAATCTACTTGAAACAGCATTTGAACAACTTATTGGCTATGAAACTGTGCTAATGTCATTTGCATATGATTTGAATGAGAATGCAGTCCAACAACTAAAAGCTCAGTAAAATTAAATATAGTAATATTGTTACAATTTAACTATTAAAACTGCACTATGCAACTTTTCTAGTAGGGAATATGCCATCTTGAGTGATCATATCAAATCTCATCTGTAACCTGACCTGGTAGCGTCAGCTGCTTGTCTCCATGGAAATTGATAAGTTCAGTGTCATAGTGTGAAACATTTTAGACAAAACAATATCACCTTCATAGAGACAAATAAAGCAAGTAAACTCATGTGTACACTGCAGGATTTTCTGTCATTTGTCTTATAAAAATCCAAAAAATCTTACCACTCCCCACCACAGGGCGTCTGCATAGCTAGAGAAACCAGTCTTTCCTTCCTCATCCACAGCGTCCTTCTCCGCCAAGTAGACAAAGTAGGAAGAAAATATTAAACCCAGGAAACCAATGTACAAGGTTGTGATCAGCTCCTGTAAAAACAATAAAAACATTACTGCGAAGGAAAGAAAGCAGCAGTAAACTAGATCTCAGTAATATATTGTCATACTTGTCGATGAATAAAGACAACAGATCCCAGAAGTCTCCATGTGCCTCCCTGTCGGTCCACGTGCAACATGCGCAGAATTTGGAGGAAGCGAATACCCCTGTGACACCCAAAAGCATCTTAATATTGGATTTGATTATGTATAAATCACTTGTACTTGTAAAGTCATTAGAAGTAAGTGTGTCTTCATTTTGGTATTTCAGTGGCCACGATTACAAATCAAATTCACAGTACCTCCTGGCATAGAGTGCTTTGTAATGTAAATGCTCAAATTGTCAATGGTCATATTTTTATATAGCAAGGCACTCAAAAAGCTTTAAATCAAGGAACCATTCACCCATTCACACACATTCATATAGCAGTGTACTAAGAAACTGGGACAAGGTGGGTTAAGTGTCTTGCCCAAGAAGACAACAACATGGGAGCTGGAATCGCACCGCCAGCCTGTGGGTCAATGGATCTGACAGCTCTCCCTATGATGTTTACATTGAGAGCGGGATTCAAACTGACAGCCTTCAGATCCGTGGACAAACACTGAACTAAGCTACTGTTGCCCCTGTAATGATTTTATACTAGATTAGACAGGCTAGCCAGAACAATTGTCTCATAGTACTGAGTCTTATCTTGCTTCTAGAGATTTGATTTAATCTGCAGCTTTCTTAGCTGATCTTGCTGAGGAAGGAGGAAGGAGGTTAAATCAAAAGATCCAATATGTTGACCACATCATATCAATCTTTTGCTACTATGCTGCTGTTTTTGATTGACAAGACAATAATTGGTACATTTAAAAGTCTTTCTCAATAGAAACTACATCCCATAAAAGAGCTGAAAGTCCCATCACTAAAGCAAGACTTTCAGCTCTTTTATGGGATCTGAATCTTTTGGATCCGTTCACTTCAAGGAGCCGTTGAAAAGATTGGCCCTTTTAGTATTTATTTATGACAGAAGCCAATGTGAGAACTTATTTTATCTACAAGTTAGTCACAGAGAGAAATGACTAAGACCAAGATTTGTTTAAAATGGTTCAAACTGAGAGTGGGAGTATGTTTACCCTTAATAAAAACAAACTGTTATTACGATGCCAGATATGTTTTTTTTGTGCACAAAGCTCTCGGCCTACTCTGCTTCTGTGCTGATTCTTGTGTTGGTTCAGCATGAACCAGTGTAAAAATGCATAACAGTTTGAAAGAAAATCGTTTCAGTTCTTTTGTCTGTGTAATCGCTCAGTCGTCCAGGTAAATCCAAAGTAAAAGCCAAAAGTAAAATCTGTCAACTGGACAAAAGTTGTAGGAGTGAAGACGTTTCGCTGCTCATCCAAGTCGCTTCTTATTTCGGCTATTTTAAAAATTCAGATCCAGTTTCAACTGTTTAAAAGGAATGTTCAAAAGAGCCGACTCGTTTGCGTAATGTAACATCACTGTCCTGCTTTGAAATCCCATTCCAACAAAGCAGTACCAGACTGAATTTGGTTTTGCCTAGTCAGGGTAACACTATGTCCCCATATAGTCTCCATTTATCTAGGCTTGGGACCGCCACAAAGAGTTATCCTGACTTGCAATCCATTGTGACAACATTAGAGCCACTACTGAAGCAACTACAATACTATGTAGTAAGAAATGTACTCTACCTGATTGCTGATGTGGCAAAGACCTGGCCATTGGATCCTACACCAAGTACAATGATTGATGCAATAACCACAATCAGATCTGTAAGAAAGGTCAAAGGTTGCACAGGTACTTAGTTTGTTCTGTTCAAATGCTTGATATAAGATTGTGTTAGAAATGATTAAAAAACACCACATCAAAAGTGTGTAAAGGGAACAAAGTGAATGCAGGTGCACCTATGATGGATATGGGCTTCCTGATAAAGCGCAGGCGTCCTTTGATGCCTGAGTATTTGCTGCGACAGCCCGCTGACCACAGCCGCACCACGTACTCGGAGCCGAAGAATACCACCAACACCATCTCCTGTGGGGTGCAAGCACAAGACAAGGTCATTGTTTTATTCACAGAGACTCATTTAGGAACTGAAAACACAAAGAAAATCACACTATGTATCAGACTAAAGCTCTTTTGAAATTTGAGATTTAGATATATTTTTGAAAATTTCAGGTTTTGATCATATTATGAAACGTATATACATATATTTTTTTTGTGTCTATCTGTGAGTTTCTTTTTATAGTATTATATGCTAATACTACAATTTTACATTTTAAAAAGGTACTAAAATCACGACTTGGGTTGGCGTTAACCTGAAGATAGAGGACACATACAAGTTTTTCTCATTCTCAGTATATGGACAGGCCTCATATGAAAGCTCAGAACCTCCAGAATTCACTCACTGAGCTGCAAAGGCTGCACTGGCACTGATTAGGTGAGGCATGGCAAGTTTATTTGTATAGCACAATTCCTGCACAAAGTAATTCCAAGTGCTTTACAGAAAAAGAAAGACATTAAAATCACAATACAAACAAATCAATACATAAATAATTATCATAAAATTACCATTACAAGAGAAGAGAGCAGAATAAAACCCTTTCAGTCATATGTACAGCTAAACAGAGCCGTCATGAGCCTGGATTTAAACACTGTCAAAGTAGAGGCCTGTCTCACATCTTCAGGAAGACTGTTTCAGGTTTTAGCTACTTAAAACTGAAATGCTGATTCCTCATGTTTAGTCTTGACTCGGACACCACCAGGAGGCTGGTCCCTGACGTCCTCAGAGTGTCAGATAGTTCATATGGCACAAAATGTTGGAGATGTACTTTGTTCACACAAGCAGAGACTGCTTTAAAGAGCTGCTTTAAAGTCTATCTCTGAGCCACAGGAGCCAGTGCAAAGACCTGAGCACAGGCCTTATGTGCTTGTACTTCCTTGTTCTGGTCAGGACCCGAGCAGCAGTGTCCTGGATGTACTACAGCTGTCTTAACGCTCTTTTGAAGAGGCCAGTGAGCAGGCCGTTACAGTAGTCTAACCTACTGGAGATAAATGCATGGATAAATCTCTCCAAATCTGGTTTAGACAGTATACCTTTGATTTTTGCAATGTTTTTTAGATGGTGAAAAGCTGCAGATGTTATTGATTAATGATTGGCTGCAGATGCTGGAGTTTAGGAAGTGAGGATTCAGATCAGAGAGAGGCATTTTAGATTCAAATCAACTGGAATTCAGCATTGAAACTGGCAACTCAAACGAGAGACTCATGTGAGGCTCACTCTGCTTTCTGATTGGATAATCATTTTGAATTGAACTGGTTTACCTTGTATCTGGGGACACAGATGGGTCAATTTTATGAAAAATAAAATTGAAATCTTACATACAGTTCTTGTAATATTTATTGAGGTGTTCTTACTAGCTATACAAGCATGGATTTACTATGTGGCAATATATATACATACCTGACATAATATACTCTATTTCCATTCAACAAAAAATGCTCGTAAAAATACATTTCTCAACCCAAATCATGTGAATCCATAAAATACATAAATAATTTTAAAATGTAGTCACAATTAAGTTTAAAAGAGATCTGATCAGTGATTTGATCTGCATGTATTTCCATAGAATATTTTTGCCAGTTCTTTATCATAGACATAGCTCTCATATCATCATATCATCTACCACATTTTTGCTTAGGCCTAGTATCCAGTGGGTCATACTGCACCCCTATAAAACCATTAAGGTCATTATTTCCAGTGGCTGGGCTTATGGATATAAAATGAGCTGGTAATGACAGGTGTGTGAGATAGGAGACACTTAGGTGGTCTCATAAAACAAGACCACCCACTTGTGAGCAGAGATGGAGGGTGATAACTCTTTTGTTATTGAGGCGCGGTCAATGGCTAAGTGATTGAAGCCACATGAAGAAATGCCAGCACAGTGCGCACAGAGACAAGGGGGCTAGCGTCTGTAGATGACATCTGTTATGAATGTAAACAGGGCTGTAACACTTCATACAGCCCAGTGGAGCGTAGACTGTAGTGGGTCCAGCTAAACATGTGGAATTTACTTTTATTTAAACTCTACAGGGGACTTAAATTTCTCTGGTTGGAGATGAATAAATGCAACTTACTACATATCCACCTGTGTGTATAGCTACTGCTGCAAAAATCAAATATAATGTTGTACGTAGTAATACAATTGAATCAAAGACGCATTATGTAACTTTTCTGATGCTGGGTCCACCACCTGCTTTACCTGGAATGTTTCACAGAATGACATTTAGTAACAAGTAGCAGGTGATGCCCGCAAGCCAAGTTACAGGTAAGATCTGTGGACAGGCAATTCCATTCACAGTAAGAATCCATTTCAACGTATTTGCTTAGCTATAAAAATCACCGTTCAAGGAAGAAATGCTAGAATGTGAAGTATTCTAGGAAAAACAGTATGGAAAAAATGAGGTAGTGGCTCGCCAACCATAAAAGTTACATAGTGAGCTTTAAACCTGAGTTGCAAGTCCCTATTTTCACTATTTTAGAAACATAGGGTTGTCAAAAGTGTCGAAACTAGATACTGATTTGAGACTAGACGCCCATGGACCACTGTGAAACACATATGGACGACTGAGGGATTACATAGATATAAGGTAGATATAAGGCTCAGGTAATATAAAATAAAGTACTATTATTTAATGCTGAGAATGGCATTATATTGTCTAAATAAAGAGTGTTTTTTTATTATCATTGTGGTATTGGAATCGGTATTGAGTACTGAGTCTACTCCTTAATAGATATATACATTGCCACTGTGAATGAGAGACTTGTCAGCTATCTTCATTAGCCCGTGTGTGTATCCATAATATTTGGTTAGCATATTTGGAGCCTGCGTCCATGTGGGTGGCCATCTCACTGATTGCTTGAACTGACTGCACCTTGAGCGGCTCTAGTATGAAACTTAAAACCGCGAGTCTAACTGCAAAAACACAGCACCAATAAAGCCCCAATAACAAAGAGCTGCCAGTCAAACCACACATTATCACTGAGAATATAAACTGTAATCTATCATCTTTAAATAAAACATGGAGAAAAGAAATTAGACTGAAAACCACATTGTGTTTTTAAGGGTCATTTGAGAGATTCTTTGGGGATTTTAGCTAGTATTACATCTTTAGGTAAATGGTCCTGGTCTTAACTTGGTTGTGGATTTGGGTCGCTTTGGATCACTTATTCATCTTGAAGGTGCACTTTGTCTATGTAGATGTTGGTTCTTTAGTTGAAATGTTCCACAATATGACATTAAACATATTTATGTACACGGAAAGAAGCAGGTGATGCCGTCAGTTAGTCAGATCTGTGGAGTGGCAACCCAGTTAACAGTGCAAATGAATTACAAATTATTATTATTATTATTATTATTATTATTATTATTATCATCATCATCATTACATCATCATCATCATCATCATCATCATCATCATCATCATCATTATCATCATCATCATCATCATCATCATCATCATTACTATTATTATTATTATTATTATTATTATTAATGTTTTACAAGGTATTTATGAGCAAGAAAAATATACTACAAATTTCCATGGAGACAAGCAGGTGTTGGAACCCAAACAGAAAAGTTTACCTTTAACTAATTAACTATTTTAATTACACAAGCAATGAGGGTTTTTTTTTACATAATAAACTGCATTGCAACAGAGCCATACCTCCAGAGATTAGGTGAGGAGCATAAATAATAAAAGTAAGTACATTTGGGGAAATTGAATGGATTATCCCAAATGGGGTCACCCAGATGTATCACAAACTCAGTGTTTACCAAAAAACAGCTGCCTGAGTGCACAAATCTAATCTCATCACCCTGTGCAAATCAAAGTGGGTATTATATGTTATATCAGAGGGCAATGATTGGATTGACTTCTGTGTCACAAAGGTGAACAACGTCCAAAACTTCAATTTAGGATTGTGGTGGTCAAATTTGCATATCTGGCCACTATGACACAAAGCAAAATTGACTTTCTGCCCTAAATACTAACCACAAAATAAAATAAATATACAGTGACAGAACCAGGATTATCCAGTACTGACATTACTAAAAATGGTTTGTGTAATCCCTCAGTGGTCCAAGTAGGGTCCATAGCAAAAGAATGTTGAAATCTCTCAGGTCAAAAGTTTTGGTAGAATAAAAAAAAAAGAAAAAAACAAAAAAACACACATTATTCCTTTGTTTACAATAGCTAGGCGGGTCACGGTATTTTGAAGTTCGATATATTGCTGAAGTAAATAAAGATGATGAACGATAATCCTGAAACTGCTACTGGCGCAACAATCCAAGAGCAGATTTAAACCACAAAAATGTATTTTTTTTTTTTTTTTACATGCGCTCCAATGAATAAATAGCAGAAAGAAACACTAGTTTGTGTCCATAATGAGTCATAGAAGAGTCAAGTCAATTCAAGCTTTAATTTTCGGGTTCAAATATTATCATATAGTTATAGAAAATAACAATAAATTTCCCAGTACTGCAAAGAAAAAGTACCCCCAATAAATCCTGACCCCAGAAAAATCTTGTTCCCGCTTTACTGAATGATAAGTCGATATAGTGATTATTTTTATTGCTTTGCTTGGAATGTTCCACAGTATGGCATTAAAGTTATGTAACATACTGTAGATTCATTCAAATAAGCATGTGTTTTTATTGCTCAAAAATACCTATAGTTGAAGAAATTCTTGGCTGGCAAAAAACAAACATTGCACTAACACTACTCATTATGTCAACTATGATCAGACCAAATATCTGACCTAAACTACACTTACAAGACTACACGCTCACATGTTTTCATAAAAAATACATTTTATACAGAAGTTGTAGAAGAGAAGAGTAGAATAATATAATTAACAAATACAGTTTTGGTTGACTTGCTGATTAAGGCACTTTTAAACTTAAAGGCAATATATTCAAATCTAATTGTGGCATCAAACACGAAGGAAAAACTTGCTGTACAACACAGAAGTTAAAAAAAATAGTCACTCAAAATATTTCAAATTACACCTTGTACTTCTGAGTTTTTTGGGGGGTAAATAATGGAAAATGTAGTAGTGATGTTAGTAGAAGTCAGCAGTAGCACAAGTTCTAGTAGTAATCATTTCTACTTTGCCATTTCACGTTATCTCTTGAAATATTGTCCTAGTTTCTAATAACAGTATACATTGTATAAGAGTTCTGCCACTGGCTAAACTTCCCTCTTGATAGCAGTAATAGCGGTTTAAAGCAGGCCCTCCGTTAAGCCTTGAGACCCCATTCTCCCCTCTTGTCCTCTGGATGCCCCCGGAGCTCTGCACAGCTAATATACGTGTGAGTTCATCCATGTCCGTGTGCTCTGCCTGCTTGCATATTCACCACGCACGGGAAAGACAGATGATGCAACTTCTTTGTAAAGTTTCCAAAAAGCAGCCATAATTTTCTCTACCTGTTCTAAACCACGGATTTATTGCTTCACTTAGCAGCACTAATGGTCTAATAAGCCATTTAGCAGCAAGTACCAGCAAGTGCGGCCTAACCAGAGCCAAATGAAACACAATCGCTTCTGCTAAGTCCAACAATAAGTTAAATCCATACACGTTTTACTGCATAGTGGGTTTGGAGGAAAGCAAAGTAACTCCAATATAAACTTTTAGGGGGCAGGTTGTGTGCAGTGAGGGAAAGTGGAGACCTGGCCACCAAAGATCTTATATCACCATCAAGTGGAAAAAGATGGAAACTGCAGTAGCACCAGACACCAGAACTTGAAATGTGATCAAAAATAAATGCAAATGCAAAATAAATGCAACTTCAAACTTCAAAGCTGGTTGCTATATTTCGTGTACCTGAATTAACTTTCATACATTTTAATTTAATTCAATACAAAATGCTTAGTTGTATATCAGGCTTCTCTTGAACTCAAAATTAATGTCAGTTTAGAATTTGTGGCACTATTTTTTCACCTCCTAACCCCTCACCAACCAAATTCACTAACATAAATATACAGGACAAGTAAAGTATCTTGCCCAAGGACACAATCAATATGTGCATTAATATGTAGATATGTGTGAGATAGAAACTGGTGACTTGGTGAACACATTTTTAACAGAACTGATGGATGAAAACATTATATGCCATCTAGAGGTTGTAGCTTAACATGCACTCACCATCCAGAAGAGGGTTCCTGTGGCGAAGTCTGCATATTGCTCTATGGTGGACAGAACACTGAAGATTAGACACACCAGCACCATGAGGAAGCTGTGGGCAGAGAGAGCGCATGTTAGTCATGATGAGGCGTAAGTGTAAAGACTTCAAGATATGAACCACAAAGATGAAGGTGTGTAATCTCAAAGTTTACACAGCAAGCGTACAGATTTTGAATAAACTCTTATTGCAGCCGTTTATTATATGCTTTATTTAAATGAACATAACTCCAAAATAACCATTACAATATTATGAGTTTCCCAATAGCAATTTGTCCTGTGACCCACAATGCTCCTGGGGCAACCTGTCAGAAGCAGTGGGTAGGTTGATGGGGGAAACTGGAGTGCCCGGAGAAAACGTACCCAGAGAGGAGGAGAAACATGCAAGACATTTCAAGACATACACTGACAGAATATATTCATGAGTTTGTAGGTGGAATTTTGAGTATGCTTCACCATTCAAAGGATAGATGATTTAAGTTTTGAGTTGTTAATTGGTATAGTAACAGTGCTAACTTTTTATCACTGAATAGTTACCCATTATTTATCCTAAAATGATACAGCTAATAATGTAACTAATTATTATAACATAAATATTTCACACACATCTTGCAGAAACAGCTTCACAATACACAATAATAACAAAAAACTGTATAGGTCTTATTATTATCTCTCTTCTATTATCTCATGGCATCTTAAATACTCCCACCTACTCTATATAACACTATACACGTGTCTTATCGGGCTCTTGTAGCCTCTTGTCCCTGGACGTGATGTGGGTCTTCTTCATTGATCTGTTTGTATTCACAGCTCACACAATGTTTCCACTTCTCCTAGCAACACTGACACATTCCACTGTCCCATCTGTCCCTGTATACATGGGGCAAAACAGCATGGTCAGCAGCACAGCATCATGGGAAAAAAGGACAGGACTTACAGCCGAGACTCCATTACTTTAGGAGACTCCAGCGGTTAGACTAAGAAGATACTGTACATCTTCCACACAAAACAAATGCAGTAAAAATATAAATCAGCATAAGAGATAAATAAGTACTTAAAAGATAAACCAGGGATTTTTATTTAAAAAAAAAAAAAAGGCTTTTGAACTATCTATATCACATGAAAAAAACAAACTATATACATTTTCTCAACTAACAACTTACTGATTAAAAAAAATTCACCAAAATCTATATTATCGTTTTAAAGATTTCATATCTGCTCTTCAAACATTGCCAATTACAATAAGATCATATTAGCTGATTTTATAATTAGAACAATGTATTAAACTGTGAATAGTGACAGGAATTTTATGGTCTTTACAAGCAACTCAAATTGTGCTGGCCTAGAATGAATTTAAGTAACTGAGGTAACATGCACAGAAGTTACCAAAACATATAATGTGATCAGTCTTGTTTACTAAATGTCATGTCTTTCTGGAGAACGTTTGGCTGGCCTTTTTTACAGAAACAGAACATTAAGAGTAAACTGCGTGAGTAGCACAACTAATCCTTGGGTTGTATCTTTAGAGCGGGTTTACTAGCGTTTGCATGTGTCCGCTCCATTACAAGGCTGTGCCAGTGCTGTGGTGCATTATGACTACACACTGGATTACAGGCCATATGTGATACAAGCAGTTATGTAAGGCCCGGGTGTTTATGCTAAACACGGCCCAAGATCCATTCACAAATACACAGACTGCAAAAATCAAAAAAGCTTTTCATTTCTGACGGTCTGCAAGTATATATAAAAACTGTAGTAAAAAAGGGTGTGATTATTTTATTTTTTTCTGCTGGAGAGTCCAACCTGTTTGTTTCCCTAGAAACGTGATTGCTTTGTCCTGAATGAGTCTGCTGATGATTTGTGGACTTAAAAACTGCACAAGACACCTCTGGCTTTCTACATGTGACGTCACAATCCTGGAAAAATTGAAACAAATTGATTTCTGAGGCTCAGAGCAAGATGGCCTCAGTAAATGAGATTAATGAAAGAAGTGTGAATTAAACTAAATACAAGTCCAGGAATGTTTAGACGAAGGAACAGTGTTACAGCATTAAGCTAATAAAAGTCAATTTTGCATAATGCCAGTGTGAAATAGGCCTATCAGAAATGCTGGAATTAATGTTTATTTCCATTTGGCATTTTTATTATTTCCATTTTGATATACTGTATAGCAATCTGTATTCCCACAATCTATTGTGGCTTAGTTATTTTCAACTTTGCAGAAATATATTCAGACAAAAGTTATAAGAAGACAGAGAGGGGTGATGTGAGGTAAAAGCAGGACTCTCATATACATGGCCTCTGACACACTGCCCAGATGCGACAGGATTAGTGCTATAGGACAGGACACACACATTACACACTCTTTATCCTCTTTTCTTTATTTGTGGACTTTTTATCTGTACACTTTACCACCCTAGAGTCAATAAAATAAAAATAAAATGATGCTTACGGTTGAACATCATGTGTAACGTTAAGGCATCAGATGGAGCCAGTGCACACCAGAGTAGGAAGACTCAAATACTAAGTGACAATAAACTAAGTAAGAATCGAAACTGAACCTTTTCCAAAATAGTTCAAATCTGGTCTGAAGCCATACCAGAACTAGTACAATAACTAATAGTTTAGATAATCATTGCATCCTATTGTCTCAAAATGTCCTCTTTTATTATCATTGTAGAAATTGTCATTGTCAAACTTAGTCATTGTCATTGTCAAACTTACTTAATAAAAAATGTCATTTAGGCTAGGCAGGCATGGGACAATATTGAAATCTGGTGTGAAGATTATCATAGCCAAAATAATTGCGATTAAAGATTATATCATGATGTTACTAAATTTGCCGACAGTTTAAAAATATTATGTAAATGAATAATTATAATTTTAATATTAAGAATATGTTAAGCATATTTAAACAACTGCTATAGTATTGTACGTTATTATCACTGAAAACAACTACGATCTGGCGGAGAATACTATGGCTAACCAGGCCCGTAAAAAGTCTCACATAGGCCCGTCTCTATTACAAATTAATAGGAAGAGGGTCCAATTCTGGGGCCTCTAAGACCCCTTTGTCCCCCCATCAAACTCCCTTGTAGATAAGTAGCTTTTTCCTGCAGATAGTGATACATTGTCCATTATCTTTGTTGGTGGTTATCACGATTATATAAAATGTCTCACAAACAAGTATTGTTGACCCTTTTTATCATGACAAACAATAATACTGTTTATTCTCTTTCTCTTTCCATAGGCATCATTAGTAGACAGATTATCATTATCACAGTACATTCACACAAAAGTTACTTAAGTTGTGCAATAATATGTAGCAATTGTAAAAAAAAAAAAAAAAAAAAAAAAAGGAAAAAAAGAAAGAAAAAAGCCTTTATCTCTCTCTCTCCATAACTCAATCTATTTTCCACATCATCAGGCAGAGAATTTAAAGAGGAAATGACAAAGCTGGCAAAAGTCAAAGCAAAGCCCAGTGTTTTGCTCTCGAAACCGGATTGTATTATTAGGAAGAGCGTAAGTATGTCATCCTCTTGTAGGTCTTTGAGGGGTCATGTAATCTGTGTGGATCCTCATGTTTGGGACAATGACGTAGGCCCCTGCTTACATGCTTTGTTATATTAAGTTAAATCCACATTAAATCTTTTATTTAGGTTTGGAACTGACACAAAGAACACACAAACACAAAGTATGTAATAAAAAAACAACCACAATCAATAAATAAATAATGGTACCACCTTTTCTGAGCCCCTTTAACCCTTGGTTATTTATATATTCTTAAATATTAGGCAGACATGTAAATGCTAATAATTAGATACAGAGGCAGTATTTTACCTCTGTGGGGCATTAACTACTAACACATATATTTACATCGCCATGTTACTTTTTATTGTTTTAAAAATGCTATATTCGCTGAAAACAATGTATTAACATGTCACAAGTCTCCTCTCCCTTCACTCTCCGTGCTGAGTCGGTCCCCCTTCAGAGCGTTATCACAAAACAATCAGTATGCATCCCACTAATGAAACTACTGCACATCGCATCAGGTTTGTCAAGTTGTTTTTGTATATTTATGCAGAACTGTCTTGTGGGAGCATGGGTGATATAGGTATTGATAGAGTATTGGACAGAATCATGCAGCTAACCACAAGAAGGGTTCAAACAGGGCATGAAAGAGATCGCTAAATTACTGAAACATACATGGATTGCATCTAAAACCTCTTCAGGCAAGGAAACAATGTTATAACATGGTAGAAAGCAAAAAAAAAACAAAAACTAATTCCTTCATTGGGGATCCCTCTAATGACAGGGGTATTGATACTCACTTCGTTTCATTAAGTTGACGTGGTCTGAGTGGGAGCAGCCCAGCCCTTTATAGTGACCCCCGCCCTCCCCATATATGGAGGGCTTAGGTTGGATTACAGCACATCAGCTGCCACTCACAAACACAGATATCGCATCATGGCTTAGCTACCATCTTCTCCCCCCAAATACACGGAAAATACATGTAAGTCTATCTGCCCACAGGTCCCAGGTCAAGACGAAGACAAGGAGAAAGGCTTGTGGCGCAATTAGTGGTATCAGTCTGAAGCGGGGACACGTGGTACTATGCGGTTAGCCTGATACCACCACTTAATCCACGAGTACAAATTCAGAGATTAAGGATGGGATGTTTAAAGGGGCCATATTACGCTATTTTCTGATCTACATTATAATGTTGTTTCCTTATCACAGGCATATCTGGAGTTGTGTTTTGTTTCATTCACACATATTTAACACATAAATCCTGCATATTTAGGCTGAGTTCTTCTCTCAGACAGAAAACACTCCATTTGTAATGTCATGTGGTAATACAGGAAGTGCTACACTGTGTTTTAAACTCCATACAACTTCAATAGAATCATCTGGATGATTTCAACCCTGGAAGTGCCAATTTCTACTGGACTAAAGATAAAAGGAGGAGATGTAGACAGACTAATAATAAAGGGTTACTCACATTCAAAACACAACTCCAAGTATATTTTGGAGGAGGTAACGACAATATAACATGACTTAAAGTTCACAAGAGTGGATTTTGTTATCTTTAAACTATACTAAAATGCAAGTAAAAGTCAATTAAGTACCAAAGAATACATATTTTGTTTTAAAGGTGCGCTAGGTAAGTAATGTTTTCTGGTGAAGGGCTTGCCATCTACTTGTTTCCATGGCGATGTTATTGCTTTGTCTAGACCATTCCTTAGCATGGCCTGTTCTTTAAGGTACTTTTGAGGAATAAAAACACCTGTAAAACACTGATCATGGAAACAAGAAACTGCCAGATCAACCACCAGAAAAACTTTAAAACAAAGTATGTATTCTTTGGTACAAATTAATGTTTTCAAAAGTAGATCTAGAAGTATGTTTATAAATCAGTAACTTGATGAGGGTAGTTAGAGCGGCTGATGTCATCTCTTCTTATTCTCTGTGTTATGTAAATGATGCCACTCAGGTTGTGTGCACCATTGCATAAGACTCTTTCCGGACACATGCTAGTGCCTCTGTCCAGTTTAGGGCATTTCTGCTCATTTTTACCCAATGTGTCACCATCACTGTGCTCCTGTGTTTTTTGTTTTTTTTTTATATGACAATGTAATCTGCAGTCTAGTGCGTGGGCAATATAGAGCTCGGGAACGACTTTTATGTTTGTAATAACACGTCCCAAATGTTCATAGAGATGGAACAAGCCGATAAGCTGCTGCGTCACTAATGGTAATTACATTTATAAAACTTTATTGCTAGAATACTTTTCAATCAAAGCTAAGCATAGTATCTTAAATTCTCCATTGGTTTATGGACTAACTGCAAATTAATTAATGAATTATGATGACACAATGATGACCCTTTTTATTTTTGGGGATTATTCCAATGATGATATTTAGACAAGATTATGACTACGCATCAGCAATGTGCCAAAATGTGCCTATAAATGTCGTGGTTGAGGCTCAAATCGCACAAAGACATGAATGGACTGTAAAATTAACAACAAAAGTACAGTATCATGTAAACATCAAGTACATCCCAGTTTATTCTTTTCTAAGATTTACTCAATATTCTGAATTTGCATATCTCCACATCAATATTTTGGTTACTATTTTCAGTGTCTCCCACCTCTACTTCCTCCACTACAGGCTTGGTCTCAGCTACTTGGAAAATGATTCCATTCCAACATATTTGGAGGATTTAAAGTAAAATTTGATTCAATGCTCTGTGAGTCCAATATAGTTAAAATCATATCTGTATCACCTGCTGTGGCAGATGTTTATAGGCAAACAGATGGAGTTATGATTGTCAGCATTTTAGGATATAAGCCTGTGTGGTCTAATATCCATTTATAGTAAGTGAAAAAGGCAGTCCTGTTCCATGCGCAGCAGAGTTTGGGCTGATTCCTGGCTCTGAGGCTAAAACACTGGAGGTCACATTCAGTAAAACATGAACAGCTTGTCTGTGAGCAGATCTATCCCTGGTTCCCTCTGTGGGAAACTGCATAAGATTATACAATAAAAAGCATATATTTGTGCGAGTGTTTGTAAAGAGGTAAAAAAAAATCATGCTGATCATTGAATGACAATAACTGATTTGAGTAAAAAAAAAAAAAAAAAAAAGACTTGAAATAATCTACACACATCTTGATTGTGTTTTGTTTACAAATCTTTGACCTCATTTGACCTCACAAGGCATAAGATACCATTAAACATTTATTGTATTAAGTAATCAAGTGTGCGGCTCCGCGTGAGATTTCCTGGCTCCAGGCAGAGTGAGACAAGACCAGGCCTTTATACAACACCCATGATAAAAGGTGTCCACCAGTGACAGCCATTGACAAGTAAGAGTTACTTAAGGAGTGTCATTGGCATCAGTCGGGACGGTTTAATATTCAATGTGCAGTCTCAGGTTCTACGCTTTGTTCTGTCACGGCTCAACCTTAGAGTCACAATTACTCCTGAGACACTTCATAATGGACGCACTTAATAAAGAGAGGATCCGTTTGCCATTGACGATCATTACTCATTAATCAAGCTGGGGTAGTACTTATTTCATTATATGACACAGCGAAATATGAGTCAAATCTCAATTACTTAATAGCCTTGTTTCCACTGGTTCACTTTAGAGCAGACTGGTACGTGCCATAAGTGTCTCCACTGTCTAAAGTGAACCGTACTGTCCCGTCTGAAGGGTCCGAAGCAGACGCTGGAGGGTACTAGCTCCAAGAGGGGGCCAGCACGGTGCGGATGGCTTTAGCTAAGACGTGGCCACACAAGAAATGAGATGATTGGGCAAGAGAAAACGCCAAAAAGCAGGTATAAACAGAAAATTATACTATTTCCCCAAATGCCAAACTTAATGCTGTATTTCCAGTTATGCCAACTTTATGGCTATTTATCAATGCCTGGCACTCACGTATTAAAATTATTATATTTACAGTGCGTAATACATCTAACAGGAGCCAAACCCAATACATTACATAAAGAGAAGTTAGGCGCAGAGAAGTGAAATAAATGCAGAAAAAGCTGACAATAAACCTGAAGTTGTTTTGTGTTTATGCTAGCTTCAGACACTGAATTGCTGAAATCTGCCTCATAATTACGAAAATAATTAAAATACAATTTTGATTTTATTTATTAAGAAAACTTTTGTAATGTTTGGGTGATGTCAGTGTCTCATGGAGGAGAGCCCTGCCCCTTGGACCTGGAGTTGTGCTCCTGGCATGGAAATGCATCTCGGCTGGATGGAGCCGCACCAAACCCACTCCGAGGAGGCGCCAAGCGAACCGTGCCAATGGAAAAAAGCTAATGAGGGCAGGTCAATTATGAAACAAACTGATTGATGTTGTGCAGTAATCTACCTATAACATTAAGAGACAGAGATGGTACTGATTAAAGGCCTTCTTTATGCTCATTACATTTATATCAATATATTTTTTTTATGCCAAGTTACTCTTTAAAGTGATAGCATGTAACTTTCTGGAGGTGGATCAACTCAACTTTTTTTCCAATTTCAAGGAAATAGAAACTTAAAACCATACTGCAGAACATTTGCCACAAAGATATGTTTTATGCCATACTGTGAAAGATTATAGCCAAAGAAACATTTCAACGGAAAAAGCAGGAGGCCCTCCATCAGGTCAAATAAGACTCAGATTTGTGGAGATGTAAACCCACTCAGAGTAAAGAGGCATGTTTTTCTGTTTTTCAGTGCAATAAAAACATTCATAATGAAAACAAAAACATGATTATACGTAAGTCTATTTTTGTTTAAAGTGCGGCTTTAAACAATGCCTTGAGGTGTGAAAGCTGATGGTATGATGCTTTTCTTTTGTAAGTTGTGAACTTGATAATAATCCAGTAAATGTGTTAAGTAGAGGTCAGTGGACTCCTATAGCGGGTCAAGTGAGCAGCACAAAGCAGGCGCTCCATGTTTCATGCATGAACTGCTGGTTTGTTGACAGTCCGGAAGAGGAGGACAGTACTCAACTCACCTGGGACAAAGGTGTACTCACCACATCGCACTGACCTGCTTACATACGACTGAAACCACCACCGACAAGCTCAAACTTCCTCTAATTCAGCAACCCCTATCTAGACGTGGCCCTTATGACACTGGTTGAAGTCAGACACCTCGTAGTCTCGATTCAGTATAAGGCAATTCGATACAACTTCTAGACAATTCCTTATCAAATATTCAACTTATCTATCCATCTATCATCCAGCTGTTTTATAACTACTGAGATAAACGTATATGAAAAAAGGGGCCTGACACTTCTTACTTAAATGAATTACCTGCATGTGATAAAATCAAAGTGGTCACTGTGTGATGTGTGCGCAATGACACAGACAAGAGTGGTACTCACACGAGAAAGTGGTAGAGGAAGCATTTTAGTCCAGCAGGTCTCTCTAGGAAGTTGTAAACATCCCCCTGCATGCTAGTCTTGATGTAGGGGCTCTGGAAATCCTTTTGGTGGTGCAGCCAGCTCGAGCGCGGGAGAGGTGGCGGGATAGGGGTGAGTGAAGGCTGGCCCGCTGTGATCTGCAGCGCTGGGTCCTTTGTGTCCACAGGCGGACAGCGGGGAATGCCTGATCCATTATTCACCGCTGTGGGGTCTAGTTCCAGTGAAACAGGAGAGTAGCGGCTCCTGTCAGGTACCTGCATGCCCAGCCCCACTGAAGTGGACTCCACTGAGCCCAGAGGGTCCACATCTAGGTCCTGGTCCAGGCTCAGGCTGGTGCTGGCATATCCGTTTGGACTGTAGCCAATAAAAGAGCTCCCCATGCGGCTGCCATAGTTGCGTTGCACATGGCAGGTCATGTGGAAGGACCGTGCCCGTCTTTCCTCCATTCTGCCAGAGGTCAGCCTTGGGCATAAAAGTCCTGGGATGAGTGTCAGAGGTTCACGTGGAAGGGGGCGGCCCGGCGAGATACAGCGTGTGGCCAGGCATGGTTAGCTCCCTGAGGCAGCCAAGTCTGCACTGGGCTGCACAACCCGCTCGTCCATACCTGCAATGGAAGAATATGAGCCATGAGATAGTGTGACTAGAGGAAGCTCTACTCATGCACCTGCTATTTTAGCATCTAACATAAAAAATACAAGACAGGGTCAGAGTAAAACAAGATGGCCGCACACCATCAGGCTCCTTTTACACCACAGTATCATGGGTATGTAGTGTTTTAACCTGTGTCAAACTTTAATGTTTTCTGTGCTCTACAGACAGAAAGAGAATCTCTATCTGCTGTGTCATCATTTGGTGAATACAGCAGAGAAAATATAAAAAGAGGATTATATTATTAAAAGACAACACATTGCTGTTACTGAGAGTTAATGCAAGTGCTCTATTAATTTGTGGCTTCTGACCTGTCCCATATTAAAGGCTTGTTTTATTTTCTGAACACAGCCAGAATACGTCAGCTTAGATCAGAGCAAGTGCATTTCTGCAACCTCACTCTGGGGATATTAGTATTTCTCTGGAAAGAAAAAAAAAAAGTAGAATAATCCAATCAAATATTCACATTCGTGCAGACAATAATGTGCCAATTAAAAATCTGGAAAAATGGATTGGACTGCCTATCCCAGAGTCACCACAGATGTGTCTTCTGGGAGATAAGTCTCTCCTGCCCCCTGGACTCACAATGGATATGTACGGGTTGGCGATGGCTGGTTTTATTGTGGCTGCCAGGCTGATTCTGAGGGTCTGGAAAAGCCCCCACGGACCACGGATTGAGGACTGGTTTAGACTGATGACAGAGACTGCTGCATTTGAAAGACTGATCTCAAAAGTGAACAACACCCTGGACAAAACGAACAGGATATGGAGTCACTTTTTCTCATTTGTGGGGAGTAATAGCTCTGCTGTACAGAAGTAATAAGACTGATTGATATGTTCAGCTGTCATATGTTTTGTTTGTATTTTGTATGTCTTTTGTTCTTATAATAAAAATTAATAAAAAACTTTAATGACAAAAAAATGTGCCAATTACATAGACCCTGGATACTGACTATTACAAACCCATCTCTTAACTGAAAAGTTCTGCAATGCATGGGATTCTTATATAAGTTTAGCTGTTTGTATTTCACTCTTCTCATGCACTCTGTATTGAATTAGTTATCTAATTCCAGTGCATGTTAGGGTGAAAATCACAATGTGTGTGGCCTATATTAATATGTTATTCATTCAGTATTAGTAATTTGCAGGTTATATGTTGGTATGAGTGTTCCAGTTGCTATACAAGATTAGTTGTGGCTAAGTGACACAGACAGCAGTAAAATAACTGTGATGACCTGCTGCAACTCATGACCTTCAAACCGCCTTATATAAAATGCAGTGTTAATTACTTGATTGATGCTAAGTGGTAGGGTATCAATCTAAACAGGTATCTAAGCTTCGGAAAATGTAGATGGGGCAGTGGAGAGACAGAGTAATTAGAGTGCGCCTCCCCTGGCCGTATCCGTCTCCAGTCTTTGGATGAAGTGATGACAGGTGCCACACGCGCTGCTGTCCCGCTCTAGATTGTGTTTCCTGCTTTTAAAACAACATGGCTACGATACACACAATGAAATCTGTCAGACTTAAGGCAAGATGTGCACACCGGGGACTCTACTGTTACAAACTATTGTGAGATTTTCCGATAAACTTCACAGAAACCCTCGCATGGGTCTACGGACATGGTACAGATCATGCGTAAATTACGCAGGGCTTTAAAATCAAACAAGCTTTCACTTTACTCAATATTTTCCCATTATATAAATGACTATCTACTATCTATGACTACTTGTTCGTTTAAGGAGCTAATGTAGGCGACCGTTCAGAAAACACTGCACTGTGTTTTGGCGCGCTATCACTTTTACGCACAAGGTGTTTCTAAATATTTTTCAAAAACACTTGCAGCACTCTAAAAGCAGCCCATTTTGACTAAAGCACGACGTCAACAGACACCAGCCTTACCTCCAGTCACCAAAACATGCATGAAGTTGTTGCAAAATAAAATGCTTTCATCAATGCCAAGTATAGTCTACTTTTTCGGTACATAAAATATAGTCCTACTGTGGAAAAATCATCAGTCCGTTTAAATCAAATAAAAGTCCGATGAAAAAGAGAGTGCACGTCTTTCATCCGCTAGTGCGTGAGGAACTTGTCTCTTTGAAGTGCATCGCAGTCTCAGCCTGCTGCGTTCACAGTCACGTAGGACAATGTAGGATGGAGCCGAGTCTATAGGCAAAGTTTTCTTGTCGTTGCTTCATACGTGCTATAAAATTATATATTTTTATTTTTTATTTTTTAATTAGTTTGACACGCAATTTTGCATTGCCCTATAATTGCAGATTTTAGGTTTTGCATAAGTGTGTTAGATTTAGTCATACAAATAAATACATAATAAGCAATATGCAAACAATAGCTAGTATGGCCAGCCAACAAAAAGGCTGGCTTGACTTGTTTTGTTTTTTTCTTTGTTTATTCCAGTGAATACGTCAATGAAGAGTCGGAATAGCCCTTTTTTCGGTTCTGCACCTGAACGCCTCTGGTTGAGCAGCTGGTGGAGAGACATCTGCAGGGGACAGCCGCTGGACACTACACGTGGACGCGTGAGAAAGGTATAAAGTGCAATAATCACTTTAATCATCAAGAATATTGAACTTATTATAACGTAGGTTGTAAAACTGATGTATCGTCGTGATGTTAAAGAGTTTTTCCCCTTCTTATTCTGACAAGTTGAAAAGCTGATGGTGCCATAGACTATATTGTCAAAGAAAACGGCTCGTAAAACTGTGTGTGGCTATAAAAAGTGCCAGTCAAACAAGAATCAAAACTAGGTTTTCGTCTTTTTCTTACAAATTTTGCCCCTTTGTTTTTAGTTGTATAACCTCAACATAGTCGCTCATCACCTCACTGTAATGTTTATTCATCAGAGTGAATGCGCAGAGCCGGAGAGTCCGGCGGACACTAGCGCGCAGCAATCACTTAGGTCCCTCTCTGCTTTCCGTAGTCGCACAGAGAGAAACATGGCTTCCTACACGACCAAAGCGTTTCTCATTTTAGGACGAATAAACATCTCCCGATCCCGCCTGCAAAATGGTACAAACAGGGCTAGATACGTGTCAGTTCTGTCTATGAATTCTCCTACTGGGAATAGAGGTAAGTTTCAGAATCTAAAGATACTCTCGGAGCTTGTTTAGCCTCACGCTGCTCTGGCAGCCATCGCTGTCATATTGTCAATGACATTTCTTCATAGAAAGATTTGTTGTCATGTTTTAGTGCATGGACATACTCGTATTTTATTAGTTAAACTGCGTTTGTATGTGGTTATGGAATATTTTTATGTTTTTATGTTAGTAAGTGTTATCCAATAAGAGCCTTACAATTACACTCTGTCGGAAGAAGAGCATGTTTCAAATTGTTATTTCCTTACATGTTGAATGAACCTCTTCAGTGGCTATATGTCTATTTGAGAAAGTTTTAATAGACCTGCAATAGTTGCAGTCGCAGTAAAGTAGCAGTTGAACAAGTAGTACACTATATGCTATTTTTTATGTACAGTAGTTGGTTAATCCGTTTGTTGGAAGCTTTGCTTTTCAGTGTATTTTAAATCCAACACCTTTTGTGCAGTACTTCTTGCATGACGACACAATGTATATGTATGTAGGTTTGCCAGAGAGACGTGGCCGAGGTCAGGTTGGAAGAAAGCCCAGGAGAGAAGTAAGTGTTGAAGAACTGTTTGTTTAAATGTTTGTTCTGGTAACTAAAAGCCTCTTGTTGATATCAGGCGGGTGTGCCACGGACAGAGAAGATGCCTGTAGATCAAGACTGGACTGCAGTGTACCCCTCTGCTGCTCCCTTCAGACCAAACGCTGTCCCGCTGCCTGTCAGGATGGGATATCCTATAAAGGGAGGAGTCGCCCCAGACAAAAAGGCAAACTTGGAACTTATTAAGGTCAGACTACTTCCCTTTTGGGTGACATTAGAGTTTATGGATTGATGTAAAGCGTTCTTGCCTCGCTGCAAGAGAAGGTATATTTAAACATGTACAAAAGGCAAATCATCCAAATACATACACCTGAGTCCTGACCATGCAAGAACCTTGCTCAAACAATTGTACAATGCATTACAGTCACCCATTGCTCCAAACAAGTTGTGCCGTTGGACAATGGGTTAGATGAAGAGATCAATTTTCTTCATAGCGAAAACAATAAATGCACCTTAACCTGAAGTTGCTGGCTTAAACTGGAGAAGTATTTTGATGGAGCTTTATGACTGGCAGATTACCGAACCGCTGTGTCCAGACACCAGCTGTTCCATCTGGGCCCTTGCCACTTCCAGATCCACTACTCTTATCCCTCACAGCTGGAACTCAGCCCCACAGCTGACAACATCCAATTCTCCCTTTGCTTTGTTCTCCCTCCCTCTAAATCAGTGGTTCTCAGCCTGGGGGTTAGGACCCCCATGGGGATCACAAAATTATTTCAGTGGGTCCCCAGATGATATGAGTAAAATTTATGCAGTAGTCTTAAACAAAGGTTGACCCCCTTCAAAATGCCGTGGTATGTGTAGATTCATATTAGTTGGCCTACCATATTATTTTATCTAAGCCTATGTTCTTAAAATAAAATCAAAAAGCTACCTTATAATTTTGTCTTTGTTATAAGCCTTTGAAGGTTGGGAATACCAATTACTGTTGTTATGGGAGTTGTAATTCATCCCAATTTAGTAATAAGATTACTTATAGAGATGCCCAGATTATGACTGTAGTACATTACCTAATTTTATTTTACTTTTACCTAGAACATAATTTTTGTCTCACTGTGTACCTTTCCCTTTAAATCTCAGAATATTCCATATACACTACATCTTTTTAATTATATATACATTTTCTTTCAGATCCCCAATTTTTTACATTTGACGCCAGCCGCTATCAAGAAACATTGTGAAGCTCTTAAACGTAAGTTATATTTCATAATGACAAATGTTTGCATATACATTTATATTTTAAAATTCTATGCCACTGCATAGTGCATTCATGCAATATGAAGCATTTACTGCTATATGTAAATAACATAGAATGTAAGGCATTGAAATTATAATGTCATTTGTTTTAGCAAAATGCTGGTAAAAACAAGCAAATCCCAAATATAAAACATTACATCCACTTGTATATAAAATTGAAAGAGGAAAAACAAGATGCTTCTATACCTTGTTGCTTATGTTGGCACTCTGCTATGATTGAAATATTTAACATTGTCAAAGCAATGCATGTCATTTTGAAACTTAAATTTGATTTGGTCCAATGATGTACAAATTGTATTAATATTTTAGTTTCTTTTTTTTAGCTTTTTGCACAGAGTGGCCTTCAGCGTTGGACACAGATGCTAAATGTGATGTGCACTTTCCCATTAAAGTTCAAACCACAGACTTTGTATCAGCTGGTCCTTCACTCAGAAACCCATCAGCTCGCATCGTGCACCTCAAAGTAAGTTTCCCGGGTCACTGTCATCTCTCTCTGGATGTAGGCTTTATCTTTCTGTCAGGTTCTTACAATGAATACAATGAATATTAAGTTAACTGTGGAGAATCCTAGCATGTAAAGTGAGATTATAGATTTAGTCGGAGGAATAATCACCATCTGACATCCTGGTCCTGTGATTTATCCAGAAACGAATGCATTCTTCGTTGATACTGAGCAAAAGAAACATGCTTACATTGGAACTCAGTCTTTGTGTGTGCTTGGATCCTAGAAAGTTTTGTACATGTTTAGTTTCAATTTATTTAACTATTGGTGAAAACCATATGGCACCAGCAGGACAAGTTACATCTTTATTATGATTTTTTTCTGTTACCCATTCCTCACCTTATTTTGCTTACTTTTTACACTTCCATAAATACATACATTTTGAACCACCCATGTGACGAAGGTTTTGCAGTTGTTTTGCCCGTTAAAATTCAACCATGTGCTTCAGTGACACTGCCTTAGATTATATCAGCAAGGTAGGAATTATTGTAGCATTAATCCCAGTAGATTAAGCAGGAAGAGATACTAGATCAGTCTGAATGTAGAGCAAATGCAACTATAGTTTGTCAAAGCAATTATTTAATATGATCCAGCTCCACAGCTAATCAATTTATTGAACCATGCAAATCACTATATTTAAAATAGAAGAATTGTCCATAAATGCAAATTATAATAAAATACAGTATATAGGTAATTAAAAATTAAATTAGAACTATGTAAAAACAGTTACTATGCATTTTAGGGTGCGCACTTGCATATTCAGTACATCAAAATTGGTACCAAAACCAGATCTAACCCATAGTCCTTGTTTACCAGGGGTAAACAAGGACAAACTAATCCAAGTCAACATTAGAAATAAAATGCACTCAAATTAGGACAAAATAATGTGTGAACATAAAAGTTCATCCTTTTATGTTCGGACATTATTTCACACCCTTCTGTAAATATACATTTGCTTGTTTTGTTATAGATGAAATCCTATATATACGAGCCCTGCAAACACAATAATAAAATGTAATCTGTTGTTTTTGATCCTTGCAGCACAGGGCTTAGTTCATCTGAATGTTTCATTTGTGTAGGGTTTAAGCACCGCAATCACAGCACTATATAGGTTATCACACTTCAGCTTTGCAGACTTTATTAAATATTTACTGGTATTATGGATGGGAATCATAATGAAATGTATTGTTGTACATTCTGAAATGAAAGTGTGTAAGAATAAGTTGTTTTCACAGGTGAAACTGTCCAGCTTAAATCTGGATGATCATGCACGCAAGAAAATGATTAAACTTGTGGGATCAAGATATTGCAAAAATACAGATATTCTCACTATTACTACTGACAGGTAAACCACAAACACTGCTCAGCATAACATGTATTAGAAAAAAACGGAAATTGGTATGTATTGATTTTAATTTGTCTTTTTGTTTTTTGCAGCTGCCCACTGCGAAAGCAGAATTATGACTATGCCATGTACCTTCTTACTGTCCTTTACCATGAGTCCTGGGTATGTATTTTTACAGTATTCTGCTCTTCAGAAAATAAACAATGCAAGCCTAATGTTTTTAGCCAATGCAGTTTTCCCTTAGCATTGATGAGACGATGAAAGTAACAGCAACATTTTGTTATCAACACTTATGATTGCTGTATTGTGATATTTGTTAAAGTCAACCCAAATGCGCATTTAAATGAATTAAGCTTAGATTTGAAGTTTGTGATGACATTTTGTTCCTCTTCAGTGGTGAATCTTTCTCTGCGATCAGTGGGCTTATCCCATTAGGGAGGTATCAGCTCTGAATGGAGAAAAGAACAGCAAACAGCAGCACTGTCCATTTGACATTTCCTACAGCTGGTGGAGAACACTGACTCCCCTATCTGATCTTAACCCCGATTCACATTAAGCCACATTAGAGACACAAGCTTTCAGGTCAGCACTTCTAGCCCTGTTCACATACAAAAACACAACATTTCCCGACACAACTTCTATCTGTAAAGTGCTTCCAGTCATGGCTTAGTCTTTTCCAAACCTCTTGTGAGTAGAGGTACCGGAGCCAAAGTGCCTAACCCTGTCCGCTGGCCTTTAGGACTCACAATGGGGACACAGTGCTTGTTCGGCGTGAGCCTGGGGAAGCAGAGAGAGCAGCCTAACGTTCAGATTGTAACATTAGATCACAATAGGCCCAATTGTGAGGAGCTGCTGAGGTGATTGTATCACCACCACTCTCAAGCACAGCGACCATGCCAGCTGAATCCAGCGTGTGCTAATCTAGAGAGCTATTGTGGCCGTTATTACAAGGATTTACCGCTATGGGTGCTCAAACTGGATTGGACTATACTCTCTACAATTTTAGTGTCTTAATACAGTATTATTATATAGTATTTAAAGATGTGAAATTTTGGAGCATGTTGAGTGTATTTTTAGGAGTTTAATTTGATATTATTACATTTACAACTAGTGTATACTGCCAAAAAAAAAAAAAATCACTTCAATGTTTATCCACCAGATGGTACATTTATGCCAAAAAACACATTACAGTTGATTGACTTAGCCAGTTCGCCCCTGTCTAATATCGCAAAAGATGACTAACTATATGTCATCAATGCCTCTGATACATGCCAGGCTTTGACACAAAACCAATTAAACTTCGTAATTGCCAACAATTACTTCTTTTTGTCTAGATCTCTCTTGTTTTAATTTTTTGGTAGCTTTTAGAGGAACTGCTCCCATGTACAGCAGTGGTGTATTCTCCTACTCCTCCTGAAGATGTAGATGTGAAATGTATAGCAGTAATGACAGTCATTAAAGGCACACACCTGGACAGCGGCGAGCAGGCCTGTTTGACAGGACTGCTTTAATCTGCCTCACAATGGACCACATTGTTCTGAGGGAACGTGATGACAGACACAGAGCCCCTGGATGGAGGCGTACATATGGAGAAATAGTATCTCTGTGAGAGGAGCATCAAAGGGCCATGGATTTCTCTATACATAACATAGGAGGGACATTCTTATTTTCATTTGTCTCCAAAACACCAGCTTAATGTAAACACACATGCTTACAGGAAAAAATTATAAGAAAAGCACATATTCCTCTTTTGCCTTATTTAGTTCAACAACCAACACAGCCAGAATCACACTGAACTCACAGACCATCAGATAAAGCCCAAAGAGCAGTAAACAGAAATGTGCAATTCAGAATAGTTTTAGACTATTGTGATTCAGCAAACTATGAATTGAAATTAAAGTATTGTATTTAAAGTATTGTCTTTATATGGCTTTTCTAAATATGAAAAAGAAAATACAGAAAAAAGCATTGTCAGCTGGTCACAAAAGCTTTGAGCTTACTATTTGCCTTCTGTTTTGAATAATCAATTTTAATTTCCTCCTATATGAAGATTTTTACAATGTTTTTTTTCTAAATCTCATTATGAATTTCATTTTTCACAAGTTTGAGGATTCTGAACAAATGTACTGTATTTCTAGAAAACTGAGGGTTGGGAAGCAGAGAAGACTGTGGCTGACATGGAAGAGTACAGCTGGGAGAACAGTCCATCCCAAAGAAATCTTCTGGACACTCTAACTCGCATGAAGGTGGAGGAGGAGGGAGGGGAGGAGGTGCGCCAACAGCTCCTGGGACGGGCTGAGGTGCAGGAGTATAAGGACTCTGTGACCAGATTAAAGAACGAAGGGGAGAATGAAGATACTCTGCTACAGTATAAAGAGGCTGTCAAGAAAGTACTCAAACTGTAAATGTTATGTGTTATAGACATTATCTCTACACTTGTGTGTAATAAGCATAAATTGTGTAATAAATTCTAAAATTTACTAAACATTTTTTTTCTTAAATAGAGCCATTTTCTAGAATGTTCCTTGATATGACATTAAACATGTGTATCTCCAAGAAAGGTCAAATTATGGGTCAAAATAATAAAGAGGTGACCTAACTCATAGTAAGGGTGCATGTTTTTCAAGCAATATAAACGCCTGTAATATAGTTAAGTTAAATGCCATACTGTGGAACATTCTACATGGTGAAAAGCAGGTGGCGGACTTGCTAACACACAAACACACCATAAAACTTACATAGTGCACCTTGAATAATACCACCAAAAACATCCATTATGACTGTTAAAAATAATTCCAAAATGCTGCCATCCAGACGAATTTAAAACTACGAGGATTCTACAACGTTGAGCAAACTAATCTGTAGAAGAATTCAAGTTTTTACAAGGATTTGTGATAGATGGACTAAGCCTTTGCCTGGAAGTCTAACTTTTGAATACAGGATGTAGTGCTTGTTCTAGTCTGTGTTCTCTTGGCACTTCTTTGGAAACTCAATGCACTGAGGAGATGCGCTCAAAGGTTGCACACACTGTATGAGACTGTCCATCAGAGGCTCCATCAGAGGCCCCTGGACAATGCTCTGTTGACTTTGATCAGTCTGACCGTGGTGCATTTTCTGCTTGGGAGCAACCCATTAGAGCCACTTTAGACCAGAGCACAGAACTGTCCAAAGTCCTCCAGTCTTTGGCATCCAACATCAGTCAAAACTCACTGAGGTGCATCAAAATATAGGTCAGCCAAATGGACAGATAGATCGACTTTCTGTAGATATAGTGAATGATCCTGTTTTGTGTTACAAGTGGAACAAAAACACGCGCTCAAATAACCTAAAATACAAGGAATTGCATTTTGTTCTGTCTCCACTCCAGACTCCATTTTATTTATCTTAGTTCAAACTGACTTGCATATGGCCTTGAACTTGAGAATGCCCAAACTCATTTGATCTCGGAAGCTAAGCAGGGTTGGGCCTGGTT
This sequence comes from Periophthalmus modestus, assembly GCA_019594935.1. Lineage (NCBI taxonomy): Eukaryota > Metazoa > Chordata > Actinopteri > Gobiiformes > Gobiidae > Periophthalmus > Periophthalmus modestus. The sequence goes on along the minus strand of JAIEZT010001390.1, from coordinate 20,665,864 downwards.
AGTATGAGAGACCACTGGGAATACCAGGTACTGCATCGGGTCTAATCTAGCGCATACTGGCATCTCAGAATGTGGTGAGTGAGCGGGGTAATGCTTCTGTCAGTGTACCCCATGGCAGCTGTGGGTAGAGTAGAAGCTTTCTAGTGGTGAATGAAACATGCAATGTGAAATCTGATGCATTATTGTCCTCTAACTCTCATTTACCAGAAAACTATTACTTTTACTTATTGTGTTATGATTGTGAGAATTATATAGTCACTGTGTACAAAATGCATACAACATACTATGTTCACTGAAAATAGTTACGTATCACAAAATCTTTAACTTTAAATTATAAATGTAATGTTTTACCTTTGATTTAAAAACTACGCTGCCCATGCCACTATACCCTATATACACTTTACAGTAATAACTTATCCAATTTTTGTTTCTACATCACATAACAATCAGGAGTTCTCTTTAACCAGGACGTACTTAATGAGGCGCATGGACCCTTTCTTCCCTCTCCATGCTGTCCGGTATCGGCCCATCCTCTTCCTGTGCCCCCTCCAGCTGAACACCAGGACCACGGAGCAGCAGCACCCCAGCAGCACAGTCACACATATGGCCACTGCCACCAGCACCGTGTGGGTGGCTACATGCCAACCAGGCCCCAGCTCGCCCCACTGGTCACCCCCCACACCACCTGCCGAAGCATGGCCATCCACACTCACCGCAGTGTGATTCCTCCCCAAGTTCCCTTTGGTGTCATTGGGTTTGTGTTTGCTGCTCTCTATGTTGGCTGGTGCATCGCTGCTGGATATTGCAGGACTGTTGGTGGTGGTAAAATGATTGGGAGGTTCTGTGGGGATTTCAGATGCCAAAAGAGGAGGGTGTAACGTGGTTGAGAGTCTATTAGCTTGTATATCAGAGCTGGATGAAACCTGTGTTTTAAATGTGGAGGCCCTAGTTGTAATTGTGGGTGCAGTAGTTTCCTGATGCGTGCCAGTAGCCATGCTGGAATATTTTATCTTGCTTGTCTCAGGTCTTGTTGCCGTGTTGGTGGATTCTGTTGTAGCTGCCATGTTTGACGGTTCTATCTCAGAACGTGTTGTAGCCGTTTCTGTATTTGAAGGTACTTTTCCGGACGCCACATTGGAATGCTTTGTACTTGTCACCATGTTGAGTGGTTCTCTCCTGTTAACTGTAGTGAGTGATGTTTTAGAGGCACCTGCAGAGCTGGGCTGAGGAGCAGGAGCCGGTGGGACAGGGCGAGGGCGGGGGTGGATGAACTGCCTCTTGTCTGGAGGCAGAGGGTCTGAGGCGTTGGAGCGGATGTAGTGATGCGGTAACACACGCACATTTGTGTTGAAGTATTTACCAAACACCAACAAGTCTGGGTCCACTCCTGCAGGTTTAGAAGAGAGTATGTTGTAAACATATCTAAATAAAACATAAAAATAAGACATTTTAAAATTAAAAAATAATATATAAACATATAAATATATATATACATACACATACACACATATATCACTTCTGGGAGATAGATTATTAGTGAGAGCCAAATGGTATATTTGAGTATATTCAAGCAACGTTCACACCTTCACTGGATTATGTTCATGCTATTACACGTGCTCACCTCAAAACATTTTCAACATCACATGGGAAAAAGTAAAAATAAAACAATGTATATTTTGCATCTGCAACTAAAACAAAATGTATTTCATTACCCCCAAAAATATTATGTACAGTAGACTATCTACAGTACACACAACAAAATATTATAACCATATGTTTATAGTAATTGCTGCTGGTCCTGTCTAACATGCGCACCACTGCTATTTCAAAATTACAGACTTGGTTAACAATCTCAGTCATGTTTAATTAATGAGCTGCTACAAGATGAACATATTACACTTATTAAGACTATATTTTTAAACGTGCCATGAAAGCACATGATGGAGAGTGGTAATAGTAAACACTCAGCAGGTGTGTAAACTACATTCTCTGTACCTTTGGTGACGTTGTAGAGGATCACGTTGCCCCTGTGGCTCAGTATACAGCTCTCCAGAGTAGGGCAGTGAAGGTGGAAGCAATTCACACTTTCTTGAGTTGCATCGTAATGGAAAATAGCTAAATTGCAAGAAACTTTACAAAAGAGACAAACAGTTAAGAAGGGTATTGTGTCAATGCGAGTAGAGTAGTTCAAAGTCAAAGCTTACAGTTCCTGGTCAGGCAGCAGGTGCGACTACACTTGAGCGCAGTATCCTCTTGATAAAACTTGAGTAACTGTGCGCCTCGCCTCAGGGACTCCTCTACGTCGATGTAAATCCCCGGGAAGCGACGGATCCAGCAGTTTTTGTAATAAGAGGTCGGAGAGCACCTCGGCTCAGCGCAGCCTACCACACTCAAAAGCGTCAACAAGCGCCATGTGGCATTCATCGCGCGTAATGTGGATCAGAGCATGGCTACAAGGAGGATCTGTGCGCCTAAACCCCAGGACTGAAGGCACTTAGTGGAGCCGGAGCCGTGGTGCACTGGTGCCAGCCCCGCAGGTGGCGTGTCACTGTTACGCACCTGCGGGAGGTGGGACCAGCCCTTCAGGAGCTTAAGTTCAGGTTTGCCAAGCACAGGGAAAGTGCCAAAATGCCCATTACTCAAGGTGACTTTTTAATCAATGCACTAATGATTAAATTGTATTTTAACTTGATTTGCAGAATTGGCCAAGTCTGAAAAGTTAGTGCCCATTGAGTTGGTGGTTAGGGCTTGGTATCATTAAGAAGTTGTGATACATACATACCTCGATACATAGGCTACGATACGATACTTATTCGATTCGACACAATACGATACGATATATTTCAAATCGATTCGATAGGATTCAGTGAAGAATAAAGGCTTTTGGGACACTTAATGATCAACCAAATTTTCACAAAAATTAAATATTAATTGTATTTTTTTTTATTTTATTTAGCTTCCATTTATTGAAGATGAATGAACATAACAGCACATTTTGTTGTGTGCATTTTAACAACTACAAAATACATCAGACTGTTACATTGGTCAGTATTACTTATCCACATCTTATATGAGCTCCACATTTACACTTACACAGGGACATGTGCAGTTTAATGGCTCTGAAGGATCACAACGTATTTACTAAATCACAACTGTGATACTAAAAGTCTTTATTAAACCAAAGTTAATATGAAACATATTTTAATCATAAAAACAGTCAATCAAATGTCAAATGTTCTGCATAAACGAGTTTCTTTCCTCTAAACAAGCCACGCAAATGTAGTGTGATATATCGATACAGCAGCCCACGATATTTATACTGCATCATTAAATGAAATGATACAATATATCAATATTTCAATATTTCTGCACAGCCCTACTAATCATGTGCAGAATTAGAAAAAAACAGGCTATGTGTAAGTAATAGTAATAGGCTATAGTTATTCTATTAGCAGGACGTTGTATTTAATTCACTATTTCTGTTCATTTAAAAAAAAAAATCTTATATTGCAAAGCTATTTGGTATTGCTCTTTTAAATTTTTTGTTACAGCCAATTTTACACAGGCCAAATAGTTCTCAATTTCTCAAGAGAGCCTTCTTCATAAGAAATTCTTCTAGTGGAAGAATTGTAATTGTAGCAACCCACCTAAATTCTATCAAGCAAGATTATGAATAAAAGGCTTGGCTGTGAGGAGGCGGATTGGGTACACTTGTTGAGCTGTGTTCCTCAGCTGTTGTGAGTGTGTCTGTCCATCACCGGGACACTCTCAGCTTACACTGGGGAGTCCAAAGCTGCCCAGAATAAAGGACTTGCTTGCTTGATTGCAGTACCTTTTTTTTTAAAACGGTAAAATCAGGCAGCAGGCGACATACAGTGCCTTTAACACAGCATCATAAACAGTTAAATCATACATCACATAGCAAACAAAAAATCCAATTCTGTCAACTAGACAAAAGTTTCAGAGCCATGGTGTTTGACCATCCATGTGACTTGTTCAGTTCTGATCAGATTGCTGGTGGACACCTGTGTTATGTCTGCCTGAAGGGAGGCGCCAACTACACTGAAACTAACACACCTATTTGTTTACAGTTTGTATTTGTCCAAGTAGTTGGACTTGAGGGGATACACAGACATCATACATGACAGCTATTTGTCCCATTCATATGGATTTGGCAGGGTGTAATGTACAGTTTATCCGCAGTTTCAACAGCAGCACATTTCATCAGTACCATATCTGGACAAATGACACTTAACTTTCCAGCTTTTGACCTCATGCATGACTCTCTGTCCTCTGTACATTTATATGTGAATCTTTACATAAAGCCCTGCTAAATTTCACTAGTTCCTCAACCAAAATACAACATCGTTTGCTACATTCACAACATCCAGGGTTCTGATGTGCACATTTTTGTTTAAAAACAATCAAGTTGTTTAATAAAACATGAGTGACCATCATTCAAACATACAGCACTATTGAATATTTTCTTTAGTCATCCATATGTTTGAATGTGATAAAATAAACTCCATCATTTAAAATATCCACATATTTTAGATATGGCAAGCCACTAATAAACGGGGATATTTTCTTGTAGTGGGGTATGACCAAAAACCTTGACATTACCATTTAATGTTTCACATTTCTTCGTTCTCCTCTTATACACATAAAGGTCTTCAACAAATGACTGTATTTCCAGAGGTGATAGTATGTTTGGCTTTTGCCGGCAATTGTCTCCACAACAGAAATTTTCTAGCTATCTGATGATGGGACATACTGTGTTCCATGAACATACTTAAGAAGAGTACCCATATTGGACTCAGGAGGAAATGTTGAAGTTCCAGTTTGTCCTGCAATAAGGTATAAATACTGAACACAGCAAATAAGAAGAAGAGAAAGGAATTTCCAGAATTTCCCATCAGTTAATCTCAGTGTACTAGTCATTGCAGCAGGAGGCTTTATCATCCTCTTACGCCTGTTTACCAAGGCTGTTAGCTGTATCAAACCAAACCAAAAGTGTAAACAGTTACTGAGTAAAGGGGCAGCCATAGCCTTTAGGGGCCCTAAACTTAATTTGCCCTCTAGAGGTTCACAACAGTAATAACCACAAGTATAACAGTATAAAAATATGTAAGGAAGGAGGGTCTGCCAAAGAAAATGTATAATTCTGGACATTTTTTTCTTGGTTTCTGGTGTATTTTAAAGTGTTCCAGTAGACTGATATGGGCTTACATTTATCAATTCTTTATGTCATAAAATGCAGAATTGGACCAAGTAGCCAAAAGATGTACTTAGGCAAGGGTACACTTACTTCAAAATCATATCACTCAAGAAGTACAAAGTAGTGATCCAAGTTAAGAGTTGCAGAAGAGAAACAGCCTGGACACAACCTCAGATTTATAATCATCAGATCATTTGGACTGAACATTAAATAAGAGGATTTTAGGATCACATCATGTTTATTGTCAGGATTTGGATGCTGTGATTTCACGCAAATGCAAATATTAGGGTAGTAGGGATGCACAAATATCAGTATCAGGTGCCAGTACTCGTACTCGTCAATGGGCTGCCGATACCAAGAGCCGATACCACTGTAACTGTGTTGCCTCTTGTTTGACGCCCAGGACTCTAAAGGTTTTTATAGTTCACAGAGGATATCTGCGCAGTGATTGTGTTTACAATAGTAGCATGCTAACGTAGCTAAGTGGCGTTGGCGAGTATTTGCTTGTCCTGCACTGAAACTTGGTATAATTGACAAACAATTTTAGCGCCCGAATAGAGCGGTGTCGGAGCTTTTAAAAGAGGTGTAACATGCCCATATTAGTCACAGTGTGGCCGTGGTAAAAGTAACACAACGGTCACTGTTATGCTAACAGTGGCGTGTTAACAATTAGCTTGTTAGCAGTTAGCTTGGAGGACCGCAATCTGTAAAGAGGAAGTGGTGAATATTGAAGCCAGATGCTCATCTAAATAAATTATATTGGAATTATACCTAACTACAGTGATTTCAGTACATAAGATAGGTACTCTAAGATGAAAAAGTACTCTACTATAAAAATTCTATGAAATTAATTAAATTTACTACTATAATCAAACACCAGTAAAAATAATGTCTAGTATCGGTATCTTTACTCAGTATCGGCGAGTACTCAAAACGAAGGACTCATACTCGTTTTTGCAGTGGTATCGGTGCATCCCGATATGAGCATTGACCACATTCAGGAGTCCTTCACAGCTCGTTCTTTCATTCAGCAGATATAACAGAGGTTTCTGCCACAATCAACGTTATTAATCTGACATAGGAGCAGTGACTTGCTTTAACTACACTCACATCATCTGATGTTTAGAGACAAAAGGATCAGACAAAACCAAAAACAGCCAGTGTAATAAACGGACTCACCTGTGTCCTCTGCAGCTCTGAGGTGTGTCCTGTCTGCACAATTATATATCTGCAGGTCCACTGATGTAAAATGGTGACATATTTCGAGTCCTCTCTGGAAAGTCTCCCTTTCCTTAAAATGATCTTCTTCTGGGCTTTTCAGGCATTGTCTCGGACTTTAGATAAACTTAACTTTTAGTCTTAGTTTGTAAAACACCCATTCAAATGTCCCTCCGCTGCCTCAGTGCTCCCAGAATGCACCTGGAGGGGAGGGGTCCTTCATACCTGTAAACACTTAGCTGTCCACACCACTGCCTGATTCAAAAAATGTAGGCAGCACATATCTAGCTACTGGAAATAAAACACATCCAATCGTTTAAGAGGGATATGTAAGCTACCATAAACACCCAAGTGACAGTTAAGTTTCAGAAAAAAAAACTTTCCGATCATTATTTTCTGTATAAATTTGAGGGCTCTTGGGGGGGGCGCCTCTCTGGTGGTCTCGGGGTCCTAAGCAGCTGCTGAGTCTGCTTATAGGCTGGGCGGCCCTGCCGAATAACTCCAACGCACGTGCTGATATTTGGGAATGGAGCCTTTTATTTTCACTTCTGGGAGCATCACTATGTCCCTTTCAGAATTAAACAGGTCTTCTTCATTCTACAGGTTAACAAAAAAGGAAGAAGTTAACTTTGAATGCAGATGAGAATGTCAACGGCATTGGCTTTTTTCACTAAAAATAAAAACAATTTACCATTTACCAAAATAAAATAAAACAATATTTACCATGCATTTACCAATATCTGTACCCGGGGTAGTTATAGATGAGTTTTCATGATCTACTCCATCATCTTGATCTGTCATGTATTGGTCAGTTTTATTCATTGCACTTATTGTTCCAATAAAGGGATATGCCAGTGCAATTAAAACATGGATTTTAGGATTTACCTCTAGATCGTCGTCAGCAGCTCATTGTCGGTCAGCTGTCACTCACTTCTTCACTGAAAGAGGCACTCATCGGGGATTAGAAGACATACAACAAGATTATCCTTACTGTCTTACATTTGTGAGCATTTATTTACCAAAAGTGTAGGCTTTTGTCAACGACAGATGCGAGCTTCTTGTTGCTGTGTGCGCAGCTGGAGACTGTGGGCACGTACCTCAATCCGTGCGTAAAGAGCGCGACTCCGGTCATCCTTCACCCAGAGCTCCGACTCGAGTTCACTCGAGGAGCACGGGTAGTCTATAGCCCCGTCTACGCTCCCTCATGGGCTCATCTTAACACTGGTGACGCGGGCTTGCCATTTACGCACGAGCAGTAGTCTTACTCCTAGAGGCAGTACTACTCCGAGTGGGAAAAGTCATGCCCACATCATGCCCACCTTCTCGTCCATAGACTGTATGATCTCGCCGTACAAACGGGCCAGAGTGGATAGATCCTCCACTGATGTCGTAGTTCCTCGTTTTACATATCACGTTATTTCATGATAATTGTGTAACATGACTGAGATTTTACACAGACACCACGTTTTAACATGAAACTATCACGTATTTTGCAGATTTTTTTTTTTTACAGGCTTGGCAGTTCTATGCTGGCATAAGTGTGTGTATGATCATGTTTGATTTGAAAAGAGAAAGAAGTGTGATACATAAATTGTACATTAGGGGGCGCTCTACTGCCTTCCTGTTGTATTCGCTTGTAATAATAACACGTGAAGAACACGGCTGGAGCAACACGGTCGTTTTACAGTCCAGTTTTAAACGCGTAAAACTGACTCATTAGTCATCTTTCTTTTGTGAAGAGGTTAAAATTACAAGGAGCAAACAAAGTCTAAGAGTAGCCTCTACTTATGTGCTTATGTACCCTCATTAAAATCCACTTTGTAAGGTATAAAGTGTACTCATAGGGGGCTGAGGGAAAGACGGCGAGGAGCATTTGGATTTAGATAAACACCTGCATGTTGGTTGAATAGAAATACCACCAAATAAGTATTGTTCTTGATCGAATACCAAACATTATTATTGCCACAAATGTCAGGGCATATTGCTGTCCCATAAAATGTTCCACGAAACCATATATAGAGGTAGATAAAGATACAGTAGCACTGCTCAGAAGAATTGTGTCTGTATTTTAGGTTTAGGATTTCAAAGGTAGAAAATTGTGTTAATCATTTTCAGCAATTTATCCCTTTTGTTTTTTATGGTAACAGGCCAACAACCTGCCTATAATAGTCAAAGGAAAGGAATAAATAGATAGATAATGCTTATATCAATCATCAACACCTGAGAAATATAAGTGACAACAAAACAAAGTAGCCTACCAGTGTTTTTTGTAAGAAACACTTGTATTTTATCTAACACAAATAGGGCTTATTACAATCACAGACAGAATCTGCAAACTCCAGTTTACAGACTGAGCTGGTTCAAGTTAGCAGTCTTATCTCATGTGCCACATTGTTCTCAACCAAAACCAGTAACACAACATTGAACACCAAACAATTGAAAAGCAATCATTTTAGCCTCTTTGTATAGCTCACATTAGAGGAGATGTAAAATCACTAGTCATAATAATTACCTCAAATGTTGAAGATTGGCACCAACAGTGATTATTTCAAATGTGCAATTGGTGACAACTATTTAGTACTTCAAACTTCAGTCACTAGGTGGCGTCCTGAGGCAACCAAACTCATCCGTAAGCATCCTCCCCTGCACATGCACGAGAGTAAATGACAATAAGACAAACCCTAGCACTAGTAAAAAGAGATGAAAAACACAGTCACTGATATCTTAATGCGCTTCACTTGGCTCCTGTTGGATCCTTTGGTATAAAGACCACAGCGTTGAACATGGACCTCATTTTCTTCTTTGCCTTTTTAACATAAAGTTCCAAGTCTTAAGTTCATGTAACTGCAGCAAGCCATCAGATGTGTTGAGTTGATCTGGTTTTCCGATGGCTGGGCTTTAAGTTTACAGAAGAGCTAGTCCGTTGTGCTACAGTCCAAAGTGTGTGGTCAGTCTTTGACCAGTCTGTAGATGTGATGCTGTGCTCCGTGCTCACTAGTGGATACTTCAAATACATAGGCTATGCACAGCAGCGTCTCCAGTGTGTCCCTGTTTGTCACCACCTGTGGACAAGCAACAAGCAAATCAAGACTCGAAAACATCTGATTGTCAATAGTGGCATGTGTGATATTCCAGTATAAAGTAGTATGCTTTTGTATATCCCAGTAACGTTGTCTTGGCCCTTTTTTATTTATCCAACCATCCATCTATTTTTCAGCATAGATGAACAACAGCCTTTGACTTAATAAAGAATATATAACTAACTATATATTGTTAATATTCATTTTTTCCAGCTCATTTCAGTTAATTACTTTTTGATGAATAGTACTTATGGTAAGTATAAATTAGTTTGTGAAAAAAGTTAAGAGACAGCTGCAGTAATCACATGTTTCTATCACGTATTGTCACTGGCAAAAAATAATTATTAGAAAAATTATAAAATTGATAACAGCATGGTTGCACAGTAGCATTCACGGAATAACCTCTTATGTCACATCTGTGCCCATGTGCAATCAGGACGGACTTATAATATACAGTTACTAACTAGGAAAAACAAGGGTACATTTTTAAGCATTTTTTTTTTGTTTAAGTGAAAAAAGTACTGCAAATCCAACATATATACTCCCAGCTATGACTATATTTGACCAAATACTATCAAATAGCAAATATCTATGATAGATGTTTTGCAAAAATAGCATCAGTTGTACAGATTTGATTGTCTCTTCATATTCAGTACTAAAATGAATCAGACAGTATCATTCTAATTGTCTCCAGTCCAGACACAAATACTTTGATAGACCATCAGTTATTAAATGGTGCATACTGTGTTTATGAGAGTTATGGCTAATACAAGCTAAATCAGTCCATTGAGAAACTTAATGACATGCTAACGTGTAGTCGTCTGCGTGGGCTCAATGTGGTCATTGTGCCGTGTCCAGTCGGAATGCAGCCGACAATGGAAGGGGACGTGAGTCTGTTTGAACCAGGTCCTCAGGCCTGCTCTGTTAGTATAGAGGCTTCATTCACCTCCTTCTGTGTCTCTGTATATTACCAGACTATATCAGAAAACTGAAGGGGATTTGAGAACACAGTACAGTGCAACATTATTTGTTTTTGAGAAGTAAATATCTTCACTTGACCAAAATACAGTTTCTGCCTACATATTTGGTTGCAAGGGATCAAATTTATAAAAGACATCTAAAAAAAAAAGCTATACTGTACTGAATTATAACAATCAAAACTAGTGTACAGAGAGTAAAATATTACAAAATGTATTTATGTATTTTTATAGTATTAGGGTTGGTCACATATAAACTACAAGCCATTATAGCCATTGTCATTTGGAAGTTTGAATACTGGTTTGGACATTATATAGGCAATATTTTTTGTGTATTTACCTGTAAGATTGTGAAGTTTTCCAGTACACTATTCATCATGTACTTCTCCGGTAGATGTTTAAGTTTGTGGATGAAATTGATCATATATTCACATAAGGGGGAGCGATGAATCCGGAAAACATAACGGCCATTCTCGTAACGTGCATACTCCGTCTATGGAAAAAAAACAGAGCAACCACAACCCCCAGTCACTCTTACGCATTGATTATATATTGTTTAAACATTATAACAGAAATGGGTAAAAAACACACACATGCTATACGCGTCAGTGAAACTCAATTGGTTACATCTGATATGGATGTGTATGCGATAAGCTGTAAGATGTGAAATGTAATACACCTAATGGGGCATATACCATCGCAGATATGACAATAAACATATTTCTTGTGACAACCGTAATAACATTATGAAGCCATTAAATAGCATCATGTGGCCCACAAGGCAGATGGCTCTACCGCGGGACGTGTGTGTTTATATTGTACAATCCATCAGAGGCGTGGGACAGAGGGGAGAGGAGGAGGGAGGGAGGAAGGGAGGAGAATAGGGGGAAGGGGCCAGTATTGTCCGGTTAACGGGAAGCATCACCGTTAGTCATGCAGTGAAGATGTGTGAATCACCTCTGTCAATAAGTGACTGGAATGTGTTTCTGCCTTTAACATGATTACAATGAAGTCATGACCTGTTGCAACCAATGAATCAGTGAATCTATTCAAGAAATTAAAGAGTTATACATTTAAATGTGCACTATGTAACTTTTCTGATGGGGTGTCTGCCACCTGCTTTTCTCTCCACGGACCTGATATTAAACTATCTTGCATTTTCTCAATTACCTGAATTACCTTGGAAAACATGCATTCTTACTTTGAGTGGGGTCACCTGCAACTTGGCCTAGTGGTACCACTTGTTTATGGACATAGATAATCTTAATGCCATACAGTGGAACAGGCAAAGCGTTAACATATCCATGGAAACTCCATGCACAGATTGCTACTTAAATATATTTTTCAAGGATTCTGAGATGTCATACTTCAGAACATACTGAGGAGTACTGGAGTATAGAGGTTGGATGTTAAATATATTATATGTATTTTTTTAACTGCTAACTACTGACACTGACTATAAGTCACTCTGGAGTATAAGTTGCACAAAAAAAAAAAAAAAAATAATAATGAAGAAAAAAACATATATAAGTCACACTGGACTATAAGTCGCATTTTTTGGGGAAGTTCACTTTCCAAAATCCGACATCAAGAACAGACATTTTTAAAAATGTATTCAGCTACATGAAGCTGTTTGGTATGTTAACGTGAGATATTAACAGTTAATCAGATAACTAAAGCACAAAAAACAAGCTAACAAGTTTACTCTTGATGTCACTCCAAATCACTATATCTATTCTATTCTTCATCCTCGGTGTTGCTTCTGAACAACTCCGTCTGCTCTGGAAATAGATGAAGCGCCGATTCCGCTTCTGCGTGGCTGTCATACTGGTACACAAGCCTAGAGTGCCCTCACATGGTTGTCAGTGTGACCATAAAATCATATATTTCAATAATTTTACATATAAGTCGCATCTGAGTATAAGTCACACTCATGATAAGCGCGACTTATAGTCCGGAAAATACGCTACATATTTTTGGTCTAATATTGAAATGATTTAGTGTTATTTTAGTGTTTGCAACCAAGCAAATGGGATATTCTTTGTGACCAATGATAATATGAATTTGAATGAAAATAAAGAACAGGTCAATGTAGTTCTTACCTCCACTTTCTCAACCACCTGTTTGCCAAAGGAGCAGACTTTGGTGGAGGAGGTGATGATCATGTTTTCAGAGCTCTCGTACTGACTGGAGACTCCGTAGAAGAAGTTACTGTCGTCCTGGAGGTTTATACTGAGGTCCGCCTGGAAACAAGAGCCATGCAGCAATGTGTTTAATTAATAAGCATGTAAAGATATCTGAAATATAAACTAAGTTACACAAAAATACAATCTGTATTAAAACCTCTTGTATGTGTATTTGCAAATATATTCAAGCACAATGCTAAGGAGATGGTGTTATACTGCGTTATAAATAATTTTTCACAATCCTTCCTAAAGATTTTTGTTTTTTTACACTTGCCTTACAAGATGCAAAATACTGAAATGGTAATGGGTAATCTGGTGTCTTGTGTCTTGTCCAGCCACATAATGACATAATGACAACGTGTACAAGGCAGAGTTTGAATTAACCCACTTCACCATCACCACACTACCATTGGAGTCTATTGTAAATACGTTAATTATATAAATTTGAAACTATACGGTACTTTATTTCCAGGATGGAGAGATATATCAATTATTACTCATTGCAGAATGCACATTTGATTGACATGTGCGTTTTTATTTTGCACTTGTTTTTCTCTCTGTGCTCCGATATGTTTTGCACAGTTGAATTCTCAGCTGAGATCTGCTTCACTTGATGCTCTCTGATGCTTTCATTATTATGGGTCTGAACTAAACCCAGTGTAATCTCATTTTACCCCAGACCAAGGTGCGGTGTGCTCCATCTGACAGCGGGACGACTCTCCTGTCCCCTGTCAGACCCTTGTCTCTTAATGGGCCATTGAGACACCGCTCACCCTCCTCTCATCTCTTCATCGCCTCTTCATCTTCATCCAGGGCCCATGTAATTCCTCTATTTGTCTTCATCCCTGGGGCCCGCTGACCCACACGGACTACCATTGCCTGCTTCCCTAACAGCCTGCGAGGGAATTCATCCAATTACAATCAGCAGCGTGCAATTGCTTGATTAGATCAGGGCGGCAGGCTGGCTGTGTAACAATTTAGCAGATCCAGCTCAAATCGGATTCCCTGGGCACTTCAAAGGCGTAAGACAATCCGTTAGGACAGGGCCATGGGCGCAGAGGGGTGACACAGAGAGGAGGGCGAGCCAGCGGCCGACAGAGGGCTCTGGCTGAAATCTAATCTGGAGTGCCATAGCTCTGGAGCAGGGCCAGGCTGCTGTCAGCGTCTCCATGCCAACCTGCGCCTCACACAGCCGCAAGACAAGGGCTGCCACGAGGCTCTGTCATTAGGCCTGCGTTTAATATGTTTTACCATACCGAAATAGTGTTAGTGTATTTTCAGAAGTCTGCTGGATTTCATTGGGAGGATTTTGATAGCCACAAATATCTGTATTTCCTTTCTTCAGGCCGTGTGTTGAAATGCCCAGCTGTTTGGGAACATTTGTGTGTTTTGTCCTGGATGTTTGGAGAGCGGAGAGGAAAGAACCCCCGGGGGCCTGATGAGATGAGCTGTCTGAGGGGACAAGGTTAGGAGCTATTTTTTTGTATCTGGAGTCGTCTGTTGAATCTGTTGAGTGGAGCACCGTCTAACATGAATCACAGAGTAATATTTCATTGATAAATATCTTGGTGGGGGGATCCAGCATCTCTTGTTCACACTGTGCACTGACAGTACGTGACCCTGGCTCTGTCTCACCATCTTTATTGCGATCTTACGCTTTCTGTATGATATATGGCAGGATAATATGTCCCCTCCTTCCTCTCACCCCAGAATCAAATGCCATGGCTCTGACCAGCTGTTCATCTCAAGGACCAGAGAAAACTTCATCCAATCTGGTGTCAGCCATAAATGTCTTTTATCACTCCATAATAAATGATCTGCTGCTCACATCTCTGAGAGCATGAATGCCTCTCGTGCCATGCGGGGGCGGACGGTTGTACTGGTTCACTTTGAACTTGACATTCACAGTCTTTGATGCGACTCGATAAACTAAGAGATCATGATCGTAACATGATTAACCACAAAAACACACTGCACTCCTATTGTGGTCTGCTTTGACACATGTGATGGTAACAAGGGGGCAAGCAGGTGGCCAAAATGCTCTTTTAAGCTGAAAAATGTATCATGATGGTGTTCTTTCTGTTTTGTGATGTCATCATAATATAAACATGACAAATGCAAACATGTGTTTTTGTATTCACAACTTAAAATTTGCCCAATAATCTCCACTTTTTGTAGATTTGTTTTTCCAACTTTATATTATTGTATGCTTTTCTTCACAGTCTATCTCTCCATCTCCAGTGTCATCTGATGTCATGGCCTGTTATTCTTGGGGTGATGGTGAGTTGGGGTCCCTGCGTTTGTCTCAGAGCTTGTTTCTGTGTGTTGGTTTATAAATAGGTGTATAGGGGGTGTAGGGGTTTGGCCAGGCTAACAGTCCCGGGACAGGTGTCTGAGCTCACATTTCCCTAGTGAAAGATCAGGCCTGCCACTCGGGCTGCACACACACATGCACACTGCCCTGATCCAACAATTAGATGCACTACTACTTTAAACTCATTAACATTCTTCTTTGTTCTCTGCCAACCAAATACTGTACAACTTTTACCACCATTTACCACTCAGGTTTTCCACTTGTATTGTATAGGTGTCACAGATCTATTTTTTTAGAGTGGTTGGACACGGGTCATAACCTTGTGCAGCAAGATTAATATTTGTGAGTTCACAAACTCATGAGAATCCATGCGGTCAAGCTCTCGCTGTTGCAACAGCCCACCATTAGGTGGTTCACCACCATTGCATGGGGCACCAGTAGGACAGAGACTGGACGGATCACAGGACAGAATTGTGGTTGGCTATGACTTACGCATTATTTAGTATTTTTTTGACAAAAGATATATCTATCTGGTGTTAGCGCGATTACCTCAGTCTCTCCAATAAGTGGCTTTCTGAGCAATGAGCAATCTGCCAATGAACCCATATACACATATAGATCAGTCAAGGGCACATCTTTGCAACACCAATCTCACGCTAAATCATAGCTAAGTTCATGTAACTCTGACACTTAAGCTACTTCAACAGAGTTAACACTGTGAGGACATTAACAGCCGACAGGTGTCACAAAACATTAACAAGGGTATCCACTGTACTCTCACATCACATTAATGTGGATTAAAGGGCCTAATGTAACAAAACACACTGAACCGACTCCAAAATTAGCAAGAGGGGAGTTTTGTATTAAATTATTTATAATCTCTGATAAACATGGACAATCTATTTGATATTTATAGTACACACAAATGTTTAGTGTAAGTAATTTACCCAGAATTTGACCAGGAAGAAGGCATTATGAGGCCCTTTGTCAAAGAGCTCCTTCAGACCTCCTTTCTTCTCTGGGAACTTGTCGTAGATTTGCCTGATGTCCACTGACTCCAAATATGGGTCGCTGTAGCTGGGGTTGGACTGTCCGATGTGGACAAACAGGTGCTTGTTAAACTGTGGAGACAAATACGCATCAGGAAGTGAATGCAGCCAAAAATGTCAAATGTCCCGTTAGCCAATCTCAAACTGGAAATCCACGGACATCTGTCTAACCCCCAATGCATCGCACAGTTGTCGAAGTAGCTCATCTTTTAAGTTAGGCTACAGTTAGATTCAACAGAAGTGAATTTGGTGGGCTGCTTATTGAATTTAATGTATAAAAATCAGAACCATTTTTTTTTTCATTAAAAACTTTTATATTTTTGTATTATGGTGTACATTAGTAATTGCATTGTTTCCATTTTTATTTACTCACAGTTTCAGGGTCCTGCGGTTGCTCCAGGAAGGCAGAAAACTCCAACATTCGAAGTTTTGAGCTGGCAATACATCTGCCCTGCCAAGGAGGGGCGCCAGGGGACATGGTCAGCCCTGCAGTGCTTTCATAACCTGTGTGATGAAGAGTAGTTTGTGATAAGTACAGAATTATCTTTTTTTAAATTTTCATATGAATGACGAGTCTGTTGCAAAGCGGTACATGTCTATTATTATTATTATTATTATTATTATTATATATGTATTTTTTTCAGTAATATTCGGTAACTTTTTTGTGACTTATTATTGATATTTTGTCTTGGTTTCTGGATAAAATTAAGTATGATAAATTATACTGTGTTTGCAAAATTGATATAATTAAAAATGCTCAGATTTAACCCATGCATTGTTTTAATATATTTAGAAATCAACCCAGTAACCTTACACATCTGGGTCAAGTGTGTCAGGTAGCTCAGAAAGGAGAATGAGGCGAGCAAAGAAATTAATCACAATCTGACAATAGGTTGAAGTTGTAAGACTGAACTTGAAAGCGCGTTGCATCTTTTCTTAATATGTGTAAGTCCTATTTGTGTCTGGCTCTTGATCCAGGGCCAGCCGGTCTCATCACTGATCTGGCTGGACACTCGTCCTGTCAGCGGCGCGAGGGGAGGAAGAGCACCCACCTGTTATGGGCGTCGGGCCGGATGCTTGCATCGTGTAAGTCTGCTGGGAGAAAGGCTTAATACTGGGGAGGGAGAGAGAGAGGGAGGAAGTAGAAGAGAAAGAAAGAATGAGAGAGAGAAAGAAAGGAAGAGAAGGAGGGATGAATGGAGAGAAATAGAGTGAGAGAAAGAGAAGCAAGGAAGGAGGGAGAAACGATAGAGGGAGGGAAAGATAAAAAACGAGAGAGAAAGAAAGTGGGTAAGAGAGGAAGGGAGAGAAAAGAGAGGACAATAGAAGAAGAGAGAAACAGAGAGGGAGAAAAAGAGAGAGAGAGACGTGTTAGGCAAGTCTCAAACTCACAAGAATAATTGACCATAGAGTCACAGGAGGGCACAAAAGTATGTGGCTAGTCAGACAGCTGCAACTTCACTTTAAATGTACAACTATTCATTTCAGTTTGTCCCAAAACTACCACTAAGTGAAATGTATTAGAGGCTTCATACATTACGTAATCAAAATGAAGGATTATAGATGAGGCAGTTACTAATAATAATAACTTACTCTTCGTGGCCTCCTGGCTGCCCCGAAAGTGCTCCGTGCCAAAACTAAGGAAACAAACAGACAAGAGATATTCAGATGTTTGAGTGCCAGACTTGAGTATCTATGTTAGTTTAGTTTTCTATAAATGGGCAAGTGCTATTTTGTATCCACTTCAATGGGTATAGGGTATCAGAGGTCACTTGTAGATGGATTCTATCCCAGTTTGAGTCCAAATGTAGAACTTACTTAGATCTGAGTTTAGTTTCAGTTTAGAATTTTGATGAGGTGATTGTGTAACCTTTTAAATTGTGTAATGACCATCAAAACTGTACTATGTAAGTGTTTGTTTTTTTCATATCTTTCACAATATGCAATGATTAGGATGATGCAACCCCTTTCATTCATCCAGGCTTGAAAGAGGACTGTCCCTGTACTCACTCCTCCACTGGTGGGATAGGCGGGCCGGGACAAGCCCTGAAGTGCCATCTTGTTCTGGAAGGCAGTGGGTGAGATGATCTGAGCCGACGACATTGTGGCCATACTCTGCAGTGCTTTGTCTTTGGCGGCCTGGTCCTGAAGGGGGATAAAGACAGAGACAGTGAGGCCCGAGACTTAAGACAATCAAATACACAGGATTATCAGGGTCTGTTAAAGTCCAGCTCACGCAAGCACGGCCCTAAATGGGGAAGTGGAGCGGGGGCTGTTTCATCATCAATGAAGCTCTGCCAACAGACACAGCAATGTCATATTACACATACGGGCTTCAGGTCCACTGTAAGGTTTATTACTGTAGCATGAGCAAAACAATGATGACAAACCCCTGGTGAAGGTCAGGCTGCAAGGTGCAACAAATATATACATACTTTAATTGTTTAGGGAAAACACTGGTATGTTTATTAGGATAAAACAAGTTAACCAATTAAATGTAACTAATAGATTATTGAGACTAATTTAGTAATCAAATAATTGCTATCTGGTCTATATACAGATATGAGTTGAGGGAAGAGGTTTTATGCCTCAGACAGATAGGCCTGTAGTCGACTAAAGAAATTCTTGGTTGACTAAAGACAAGTCCTTCTGATCAATTACTTGTCTAAAAAGGGGTCGTGGCAAAATCTCTCAAAACTCTTGCGTATCTCAATGTATCTGTAAAAGTAAAAGTATTTATAATGAAAAATACTAACAAAATCTTCAGCTAACTCACTGACTCACTAAATTCTCCTTTCTGCTGTTTTCCCATGTGAATCCTTATAATCTAATGATAATGATTACATGACTAAGACTGCATCAGCCAGTAAAAACTTATCATGATAATGACATGTTTTCTATAATTATATTGTTTAGCAGTATAGTAAAAGGAGTATGGGAGATGGCCTTTTACCTATTTTACTCCGGTACAACACACCTGGTGCATTCACACTTGATCTGGTTTGGTCCTGGTGTTGAAATACTTTAAGATCGAATCTAGATTTGATTTGGTCCAGCTCTAATCCTGATCTAGTCCAGGTTAAGATGTGGGTTTAGTCCCACTTTAGTACTCAAAATCTTTAAAATCTACAAATTAATTTTGTATATTTTATTTCTATATTCTTTTATAAATTGTGCTAAATGTTTGCTTATTACAGGCAGCTCTAAATTTATTTCACATTAAGACTAAGAGCAATTCCACTCCTTATCTGTAAAATGATCCAGCTCTTGTTTTTGAATCCTTCAGCAGTTTCCAAACCACAGAGGACCATAACCCTAATGGGCAAGGCCACCCGGTGCATTCTTCTCCACTGAACGGGCCAACACAAGGGCATAGCTCAAATATGGAGGATACATGTGGTCAGGCTCTCAATTACACCAAAGATGTATTTAAAAGACTATTGCGGAGGCCAACCCTGTGACCAGCCCTCAGACCTGCCAAATGGACCTCCATGGCCAGCGTCCAAGCAGCGCCAGAACCCAGTGTCTGTCAGAGCAAGTGTGTGGATGTGTAATGTAAACTGAGAAAGGAGTGGAGGCAGTCACAGAGATGCTAGGTTCACTCTTAGCATAGCACATGCAAAACATTTACTCAAGCACTTACGAATGATAATGCTGGAAGGGAAATACATTACACACTTTACACAACGGTTTGTGTAGAAAAAATATAATGCATCATAAACTATATCATAGGGTCAATATTAATGTGGCTGTACCAAGTTTTTGTTCCATGTATTTGAGAAATGTGTCTTGCCCCAGGACAGATATTTTGCTGGTCAAAATGAGACTCTGTGCTGTCTGCAACTAATTATAAAGCATTTATCCTCTGGAATAAGGAAGTCCAGTATTAGCATGCTAGTTGTAAGCATTACTGTGAAATACACTTTAAAAACTCAATGTGGTGAATAATTAGGCTGCCAGAAATGCATAAGATAAGTAAGGAATAAGTTTGGACCATTGGAAACCGTTTGAACTAGTTCTACTTTTCACCTTTTAAGACAGTAAACACCAGGTACAGTGCCTTTAACATAATTTATGAATTTAAGACAGAAAACATATTAAGTGTCTTTCTTTTAGTTGGGTCTTGCAACCATCTGCTACCTTCTATAGTAAATTAGTTACTGCATTGGCTAGCTCATTATTTGCATACCCTTTATGACAGTTTTTGTTCTGTATTAACTTGACTAGTTTGGCAGTCAGTCACTGTGTTTGTTAAATAGCAGACTTGTGTTTTATTATTATAAAATGAAGTATTACAAGATGACAAGATATAACCCATAATTCTATAATTTATTACTACTTCTACTGGTGAGTGGATTCAGTGAATTTGTGTGTGTAAAAATAGAGAAAGGTTGACTCACGTAGCGTACCTTGAGCTTCACCTGGATCTCTCTGGCTTTTCGTCGAGCCAACACCTGGATGTGGCTGGACACCTAACGAATCAAAAACTTAAATAAGTACAGTTTACCCCCATGATGACCAAAAGCCGCTAAAGTTAAAGGCGAGATACTGCATCTTCATATAGTTTAATATAGATTAGAAATGTTACTTAACAAAATTATCAACCCCTCAGTGGAATTGGATGATTAAAATTTAAAGCCAAATTTGTATCATATTCAACCAGTAAGACCATGTACATTGTCTGAATACAGTCTATAATCTTTGTTGCATAGAGTTGAGTCATGATTAATGGCAATCTAATCACAATTTGAATGGACACAATTTTTGAAGTACCAGAATTTCCTAAAAAACTAAATATCCAACTTTAATCTGCATTAAAACAAAATTCTTGTATGAGTTTGTCAGTTCATATCTCAGTCACTTTGTCAATTCTTCTGGGCATGTTTAAAATATGAACAGAATCCTATTATTAAAACATAAATTACAAACGTAACTGCAGTGCTTGTCAGAAAATTAGATATATTTCCCAAATCGTGCAGCCCCATGTGTACAATACAATCATATCAATACACTTTCTTCTCTGTCATGTTGCCACCACGTAGCAGCAGAATCATCAGCCACCTCAACTTCTATAGCTCCCTCAGAGAATGCAAATCATACTCTCTCATAGCAATTATTTCTTCCACTATTTATCAAGCGTCATGTTTTGCGTTTAATAGTGTGAGTCTCTTGCATTACTTATTGTACATACAAATGATACACTAGAAGAAGTTGATTTTCCATGTAAAAATGAAAAAGACAAGAAACAATATCCTTTAAAAACTGAAGATGGCTAAAACTACTTGACATACAAATTCATGATGTCTACAATGCAGGAGATCTTGCTCTATTCCTCAACCTGCTACTCTATTTATCTTCAGCATCCCGAACATCTACCCCGCCACTCCGCCTGCCCATCTGCGCTCATTCCCACACGGGACGCTGCCAGACGACTTAGCAGGGAACCCCTTTTCTCCACATCCATCACTGCCTATACATAAGGTCTTCCGTATCAGATACCATACAGGGGATAGGGTTCCAAATCCCCATGTAGGCTGAGGGTGACCCCGTCCGAAGATTGGCCTGCTCCCCTGACCACTTTCTGCCTCTAACGAGCAGTGTTCATTTGACAGGGGTTTTGAATTTGGTTTTAGTCTTAGTGTTTTGACTTAGTTAAGATTTAGATTTAGTTAAAGAATTATTTTTAGTCTTACTTTAATTCCTAATTTTAGGAAAAAATCATCCAAATTAGTCGACTAAATCCATAATAGTTTTAGTCAACCAGATTTTCCATCATAAATTGTATTACATTGCTTAATGAGACATGTACAGATGTGAGTCTAGTTTAATTCGTATTATTTTACCAAAACTTTTAGTTGACAAAATTATATATTTTTAGTCATAGTTTTAATAAACAAAATGTATATAATTTTAGTCTTACCTTTATTCATTATGATTGCTTTTTATTTTGTTTTAGTTAATAAAAACATAACATTGACGAAAACTGTGACAAAAATAATTTTGTTGATGAAATTAACACCGCTAACAAGCCCTGGATGCATGAGGTGGTGAAGAAACTACCCGGACATCTGATCCTATAGCATCTGTGCATTGGTCCCCAGCCCTAAATCTATCGTCATGTCCTGACCTCCAAACCCACAGATAGGGGTGTAGGGGGGGGTGAGAGGGACAGGGGAGGGGGCAGCCCGGGGTGTTGAAGCATCACTCAACAGGACAGGGTTTTCTGGACAACTTTTAAATAGATAGGCTGCTTTAGCTGCAGACGAAGTCTCTCTCACCTGCTTCCTAGTCCGCGTCTTTCCCGTGCGGAGCTTGATGTAGCGGGCAATTAGTTCATTCCTTCCTGCAAATTGTACAGAAATACCATGTTAATTTAAATCACAGAACACTGAGGAAAGGCACTAAAATTTTACAGTTAAAAGAAAACACAAAAAAACTGGTGTATTTAGAACTTCAATGTCTAAAACAGAAGACTCAAGAATCATTTGGCCCATGTGAAAACTGCTAATAAAATGTTACTGCTAATGAATAATGGTTGAGATTTCAATTTAGATTTGTAATAATGTATATAATATATGTAATAAAACAGAACACTATAGCGCCCCCTACCATAGACATGAAACATCCAACATTATTCAATTTGTACAAAACTTAAACTTGATTAAAATCTATGCATGAGAAGATGCAAAACAATATATTATGGCTCTGGGGTACTTTCCATGGTGGGCCAGCAGGGGCTCAAAGACTGCAAAAAAGAAAAGAAAACAAAAAACAAAACAAAACAAAAAAAAAAAAAACACACATGCTTAGTCCGACTCTGTTGAAATTTGAATCATTTATATACTGGTTGCCACTGATTATATTGACACAATGATCAATGCTAGAGCACCGCTCTAGAAATTAATTAGTGAAATTCATGCACTATTTTGTACAGTTTTGTCTCTAGGGTCCTCCAAAGCTCCCATTTTAAATGAAATGTGCTCTGACAAATCACACAATAGAGAGGGAAAGACCCACCAAACATGAACAGAAATGTACCACAGTTGGCAAAGTAAACCAGCTCAGAGCAAAATGAATTCACATAACAATATTTGACATGGTCCACAAAAATGGCTCTACAGTGCCACCTTTTAAGTGACCCCTATGAGACTGGAGACGCATGTACTTCATCTTAGGCCAATGAAATTTATTGGAGTAATAGGCCACATCAGGACAAAACCAAATATCAATCAGGAAGTCGGCCATATTGGATGGAATTTCGGCTGCCACTTCGACATACGCTTATATGAAACCTATCTAGTCCTAGGTTTTTCATTCAAATAAGCTCACAGACCACATGCCACATCTAGAGATGTTGATAATTATCATTTTTTCGTGGATATTCATTACAGTTTTTGTGTAACATGCTGTCAAAAAATGTCTTTATTTCCAGTTTCTTTGATACCTGCTCACAGCCACATGCATCTGCCTACAGAGCTAAAATTATAACCAACAGTACAAAATCAAAGCCTGAACAAAGCCGAATAATGAGCACATAATCCATGGTGACTATAACACCCCCTACAATACAATATAAAAAAGACCAAAATTATGCAAATACAAAAAAGTCAGTTGGACCAACATCATGTTCTTTATTTTTTATATGAAGGTTACAAATGTAACAGTTTCTATGAATCACAGGTGCAAAGTTATTTGTTAAAATTAAAGTTAAACTTACACTGAATTGAATCAGGTCACTCCAGTCAAAAAAGTTAATTACACCATAGGAACCTCATGTATTATGCATGAGGTTGCCGGTTCAATACGCTGGACCACACCAGTAAGTCAACGGGAACACTTCACTATGGAAAGATACAGATAGTGGCCTGGACAGGTTTCAGGAAGAGAGAATGACCAGGCCGTCATATACAGAGGCGGTCACGACTCAGGGGCGGTCATGGTTCAGAGGCAGTTGTGATTAAGAGGCGGTCGCGAGTCCATGGTGGATGCATAGCCAAAAGCGGGCCCATGGGAGAGACGTGCACATGGTGGCAAAGGCTATCATCACCACTTGTGGCTTTAATATTCAGATTAAGATTTTAACTGTAATTCCTCATCCCATGTTGGCAAAAGAACTACAACATTTTCACACTTAACAGTACCAAGAACTAAACCCCAACTCATGACAGCAGCCAAAAAGTACCTCAGGCTAGGATTGTCAAAAGTAAAAAAAAAAATCAGATACTAATTGATACAAAAATTAGTATCAAAACTAGATACTTATTTAAACAAGTATCGATACTGGAAGGAAAAAAGAAAAAGAAAAAAAAATCATATAGCTGGATAAAATCTTGAGTTTAATCAGAACTAGTGTATGATCACATGGTATAATAGACAAAAACAAATAAATCATTTTGTGTTGAAAATTTCAATACTGTCAAAAAAGATTATTCAAATCACTGGTCATCATACGACAGCACTATCTCAGACTACAACAACTGTTAATTTACAAACTAAGCCCCGATTTTGCCATAAAAGATTACAATTCAATATATGGTAACAGTTCACAACTGTAATCTCATATAACTGTAAATGTAGCAAGAAAGGTCAGTGACAGGTGTAAAAACTATCTCCTTAACATGTGACAAATGTCAGAGCTGGGGTTGTCAAAAGTGTCAATGCTGGAGACTGCAGGTGTATCTATATTACTAGTATAAGGTATAGAGTATATACGTGTGTGCTGATAGACAGGTCACATGGGGGAAGCAGGTGGGGAGTAAGACCACTGACCAAAGAAAGAGAAGAGAGAGGGGCCCTGGGACAGCTGCTGTGTATGTCAATGTTTATGGAATATGCCTTTACACCTTCAGTAAATCATGGGCTGGTTTACTCACACACAGAGTACTGTTACAGCTCAGGTCAGGAGGCTGTGCTCCATATGCCAGACAATAATGTATTTTCCATGTACAGAAAGAGGTAAATTAAGCAATAGCATTTCGATAGCATGCACTTGTCATGTATAATTACCAGGATGGGGTCATACATAAATATCAAAAGGTCTGAATAACTGCCCCTTAAAAACAACATGAACATATGTTGCACATTTAGAGGTGTCAAGATAAACGATGTATCATGTGCAGTGATTTACAAAATGATGAAACATCCATGAATCTAAATTCTACATATGCAATTATAATATAATATAACACATTTAGGTGGTTGCACTGTACTAATATGCATTAGTCCCACATAGAACTTTTCCCGACAGCCTTACATTTTTTAATTAATGAATTATTTTACATGTTTTTCATTAATTAATTAATTTATCATTTATATAGTGCCTTTCAAGATACCAAAAGAGCTTTACATTGCATTATTCATTCATTCTGATGGAAGCAAGGCTGCCAATTTGCGCCATCAGCCAATCCAACCACCACCTACACTTGTACTCGTACCACTTTCATACTAGGCAATGTGGCTGAGGACACAACGACAGCTTTTCCCACTGACATCCCACCGTGGAACCTGGTATCCCCAGTGGTTTCCTATCCAAGAACTAACCAGGCCCAGCCTTGCTTCGCTTCTGAGATCAGACAAAATCAGGTTTTGACAAGCTGGTATTGCCACATTTTAGTGCGTATGTGTTCATTCACTCCATTTTCAGTGGTGGTAACATTGTAGCAACAGCTGCCCCGGGGTAGACTGACAGAGGTGAGGCTGCCAGTTACATTTATTTATTTATTTAGTTTTTATTACATTGCCCCCTCATTGATTAAATAATTTATTTAACAGGGGTGTTAAATATATATATATTTTTTTAGATGGTGCTGCAGTTTGTTTCATTAAAGTTTCATTGTATTTTGTACCATGTAGCCTTCTCACTTACACACCACATCCATAGAAAGGCAAGGTGAGTAAAGTGTCTTACAACATCAGTGTTAACTTTGTATAGTCTGGCACAGATATAATAGTGAACTATTTATTTAACTAGCGTTAACCAGTATTAAACTAACTAAATCATCTAAGCTGAGAGATAGGAGCTAAAAAGGCTCAGTTCCGTAATAGGAATCATGTCATGTAACTCATTCAGTCATCTGTTGGACCTTTTTCAATGTTCTTTAAAGCTATCACTGTGCAAAACCAGAAAAGGAAACCACCGCGACAGGATCATCTGCCTGTGAGTCACAGCTGGACCCCCCACGTGAAGGCGTAGGTCCATAAAGTCACCAGGAGTTTGAGGACTTGGGAGCACCTCTTAAACACGCTCACTTTTCCCTTGGCACCGCATCTGTCTGTGAATTAGCACTGAGCTCAGTCACGACACACAACCTGCTTCAAACCCGTCAGATTTTCCCCACATAGCAGCGCCCTGTTCACCAGCCAATCAGACGAGCCCAAATGTTGAATGGTGGAAACATGACCCGGGTCTGAACCTACATCCAAGATCTTGTCAGCCAATAAAAGTGATCGGATTTGCTCCAGAATGCATAACATTGTGTCTCTGGTCATACGAAAGTGACCCAGGCAGAACACACACACTTGTATTATATGAAATATGACTGGCATTTATGATGGTGGATTTGTGACTATAGCTCAGATTGTGTTGTTTCAAATTGTACTAGGGCAGTACAGTTTTTTCAGAGTGCACATTGTAAACAAGTCCAGAAGCATTTACATTTAAAAGAAGATCGAAATGATGAATTGCTAAAGTAATCAAAAAATCCCATGAGTTTCAGAACATGTTTGCAGGGGTCTACTGCAACTACAGGTACAACAAGAGGACAATTTTGAGAATGAAGCCATGCAGTGCTTTGCTAGTTCTCTATTTTTGCACAATACACACAGTAATGAAAAGAAATGCAGTGACTATGATTGACAAATAGGGTATTAAAGATGCACTATGTAACCTTTCTGGTGTCTCCATGGAGATACGTTTGCCCCACTGTGGAATATTTCAGGAAAGCAGCAACACCTCCATGGAAAAGTTGCATCATGCAGCTTTAAGTACAGAAAAGAACAAGCAATTTTACATTAAGACTCCTAAACACCTAAAACTACTTATATATGCGAGCTGGTTTATGAAGACATATAAACTTTATATCAGGCCTGAGAAGAGCCTTTTGTATGGCTCTTTTGTCTACTAAAGCTAACTTAAATACTGTGGTTTTCCTCACAGACACACACTCCAGAGGCAGTGTTCGTTTTGTCATTTTCCTTCCATTTTATTCCCCCTCTCGCCTGTAACTTCTCAAGCGTAATATTTATCGAGAGGTGCACTTGTCGGCCGATTGTTTGACTGACTAAATGCATATTTCCTTAATTCCCAGGGGATTAAGAAAGAGCTCTACTTCTGCTCCCAATCAGACTTTTGAATAGGCAGCCAGAGAGCTTTGTCAAAAGTGTTCAACGCAAAATGAGCAGCCAGTTGTGCGTATCAAGTTTAGGAGCTTTATAACAAGTTTCTCTACTAGTATTTATCTGCGTGAAAGTTCACTCCCTGTACAGTAAGTGGCACAGATGTATATTGTGTGTTCAGTGGAGATTTCTACAGTGGCAGAACCGGATTTATGGCTAAACAAATGCAAAAATATGAGGTTACCTGTTAATGATAATAGAAATCATTCATTTCACACATCTATAAAATGAACTAAAGAATAATACAGTTTGGTATCTTATTTGTACAGAAAGTGGAAAACCTAGCACACATCATATTTTTAGAACTATGATTCATAATCTGGTGTGGGCACTGTATTTTTTTTTTTTTTTTTTTACACATATTTAAAATAAGAAAATCAAGTATATTGCCAGTGGTAAAAAGATAACAAAAAAAAAATCTCCCAAAAAACATGGTGTTAAGTATTATTTTTGTCCTTTGGGGTTTAATTTTGCAGTCCATTGACCTTTTGTGCAGTACATTTATGATGGGCTCTAAAATATCATCTGATAATCTGAAGATACATATTCCGATATTGCCCATTCCACTAACACCAGCATGTACCCCTTACCTCTCATACACAGTACCTAACACTGAAGTCTAGTTTAAGGCACTTGCAAATTTCATCTTTACCGATTATCAAAATCATATTGTTGATTATGGAACAGATTAGAATGAAATTATTTTTAGCTAAATGGTTTTATAGCAGAACAAATGACAGAACACAGTGTCATCCTGGCTGTTCCATTCCTAACACACAGGTATGCAGGGCGGACATTAAACAGCTTCATTAATGGGCTGTTGAAGAGCCCGGGGCCTGGTGGTCAAGTGTATCAGATGCCCTGCCACAACTGTTGAGTGAGCGTCTGAGTCCAGGTCCCTTAAAAATACCCTCCACCCATGAGATCAGAGAGGGGGTGACACTGTGGTGAGATCAGACATCCAAAGGGGCACACAGGCAGTGATCCCGGGCCAGAGGAGGGAGGCAGGAGCAGAGGCAGTGCAACACTATATCCTCGGATCCTCTGCTCCTGGTTTGATTCTGTTTATCACACGGTCTCAGACATGGCCCAGGGAAATCTGAGTGTGGAAAGAATGATCCAGGCCATCACCACTGACCTACTACTGTGTCAGCAATGTCACTGTTACTGCGCTACACAGGTCCAATTCTGAAATTTGATAATAACTTTTGGCTTTTTCTTTTTGGGGCCTCACTGTTTTTATTTTATACTTTATATAAAGTATAAAAAAGAGTAAAACTCTGCACAGACAGAGATAAGAAAATTAGAGAAGGAAAAAGGAAAATTTATGGCTCCACAATTTGGCAACAATAAGTTATTTTTTCCTATATTGATCAATACATGTTTATCAAATTTCACTGCATTGCTATATAATACAACTAAATAGTCCAATTTCAGAGTCTGAACTTTGCCACACATGCTACAGAATTGGCTGTAAATCTCTCTATTAAAAAGATCCAAGCTGATCATTAATCATTTTATATGACTGGATCTAGATTTAATTTAAATTTGACAGTGCACAGCTAAAACATCTTACACATACACTGTTACACAAACATAAGGATTAAATAAAAATAAGAATGAACATAGCAAAAAAAAAGAAGAAAAAAGCAGACAATTTTAGATGTAACCCTAGTAACTACTGTGAGAATGTTGTAAAAACCTGGTCTTATCAAAAATAGATAAGAATGGCGCAATCTTTGAAAGTTACTATCCCAAAGATATCCCAACCTTGAGTGGTGGTAAACAAAGTAAGCAATGCTCCTGCTCAGACAGTGGTTTGTACAGTCTCAGGTAGTGTCCTGTACAGGCAGAAGGTCAGAGGTCATGAGAGGTCACACAAAAGGACACCGCACCGGGGCGTCTCAGGACCTGCAGCTTGTAAATCATTGCTGTGTGCTTTCTCTCTCCTCAGTCTCTGCTGGAGCCTTGTGTGTTGATGAACACCAGTCATTCCCATTGACTGCTCTGTCCACTGTACTCACACATGCTACCAGCCCTGTGTCCTACGCATCAAAACTGCATATGGTAACACAGTTATTTCACCATCTTTGTATTTAAAGTTGCACTATGTAGCTTTTTGGTGGTGCATCTGAAATCTAATATACTCAGTTGATAGATACGTTGGTTGCCATACTCTGGAAGAACAGTGACATCTCCAAAGAGACGCGCAGATGGTGGACCTACCACCAGACTAGTTACATAGCGCATCTTTAACATCTTTTTGATTAAACTGTTGATTTTTTTTTTTTTTTTTTTTACATGAGCACATTACAAAAGCTGGCAATGTCAACAATTGTCAAATGATGTACTGCACTAAGCACTGGTATTAATTTCTAGAGCTCCAGTATCACTTGCAGAATGCATACCTCTTTTTTTGCAAAACATACAGAATTGCTGGCTGACAATTTGTTGACTTTGACAACATTCAAGTGGTATTGTAAGAAATTTCAAAGAACCGTTTCATTTTCTTTAGCATGATCTCATCTTAGAGTCAGCTTTACCAGTGACATTAGATAAATTAATGTTTTACTGCCCCAGCTCGAGTGAGCATTTCCGTAAGTGTGATGTAATCTGCTAATTCATTAACTCTGGATCCTGGTATCTCACAGGCGCTATTCACACTCATCAACATTGGACCAGCTGCATGGCCATCGGAGCCAAATGCAAAGTTAGTTTACCCACGATTTCTGACAAAGTATAGTGTATCCAACAGAGGAGTAAATTTAACACATGTCATCTTATATTAACAGGAGCTGCCACACCAGCTTGTAATTACTCTGATTTATGCACAGATAGTTTACATAAGGCTCAACCTACACTACTAGTCAAAACACACTCTGTAATTCAAAGTTTTTTTTCATTATAGTTACCATTTTCTACCTTTTTATACATACAGAAGACATCAAATATATGATGCAAGATGTATGGAATTATGTAGCAAAGAAAAAAAGAGAAATAACTCAGTTAAATAGTTTAATATTTTATATTCTAATCCTCAGTAGCCATCCTTTGCTTTGTTGACAGTACTGCAAACTCTTGGCTTTCTCTTCATGAGCTTCTTGATGAAGTCTCCTAAAATAGTTTTCACTTCTCAGATGTGCCTTATCAGGGTCAAGAAATGCCAAAAGCACAAACCAGAGTTCAAAGCAACTTCACTGTTATGATCTGAATAATGTCAGTAAACATTACAGCATTTTATAAGAAGTGCGATTTTAAGTTTAAGATAGATCAGATAGACAGGTCATAACTCAGCAATTTTAAGTTAATGTGGGGCCAACCAAAAAGTTACTAAATGCAAATTTAGTTCTAGTACAACAGAGGTGTATTGGACAAAATGGGCTTCACTGGGGGTTTAACTATGTGATTAGGTCATCATGGGATTTTTAGTCTTAGCCTAATGTCAAACCAAAACCAATGAAGATTTTAAAGCCTAAGTACATAACTTTTTTAGTTATTAGGCATCCATGGAAAACGTGGAAGCAAGCAGGAGGACGCCCTCCTCCTGCTTGTTTCCACGTAAAGCCCACCACACACTACAGGATAATTTGCCCGATTTAGGACCCAATTTTCTTCTGCCTGACTTCAGGAAAGCATGACCCGACTTTGGATCTTTGTATGCGATTTTGAATTTGCTGCACTCCTCATGTGTGTCGTGTCAGTGCGATTCTGAGCTGCTCGATCATATCGTAACCACAAAGCCTCAGCAGCGCCACAGTAACAGCAAATAAAACAGAGCATCGGGGCAGACGGAATAACACAGGCGGAAGAAACAAACTCAGGACATGGTGAAAAATCATTAGGTGACTTTATTACTCACCTCTTGTAAAGTTGTAAAGTTAAACTGCTGCATTCTCATCCATATTATCCAGTAATGACACTCAGTCCACAAAACAGCGTAATTAATCCATTGTGAAGCAAAAGTAAAAGGATGAGAGTAGTTCCTCACATATGCCTGTTTACATAAATCCCTGCAGTGCTGATCAGGGTGAATCTGCTGTTACAGTAAACACGATTCCACTTCCTGTGTAGTTTATCGCCAGCTGTCTGTGCATAAAAAGCATTCATCTGAACTATTGCACCACATTTCACAAATAATAATAACACAATTTTGACTTGCATTTAAAGTAAAAGTGCAATGCTCTGATCTTTTAAATACTTTAGAGCAGAGGTGCCCAAACTTTTTTTATCGAGGGCCACATCTCAAAATATATTTCAAGCGGAGGGCCTCAGACCAGTGATCAGTGCAGTGCGGTGCTTTAAACACAGCTTTGACAGACCTGCTGTGTATTAATACGGCTTGAAACACATTCACTTTAGGTCTGTATCACATGTGATGTTTGAGGATATAGTGGTAGAAATAGTTTAATTTGCTGTTAGTACTGCAAATGATTAATTGAGCCAGTTCAGCAGGAGGCCTGAGGGCCAATAAAAACTGGTCTGAGGGCCGCATTGGCCCCCGGGCCATAGTTTGGGGACACCCCTGCTTTAGAGTCTCAAAACGAGTCGTTTTACTATCTGACCGGAAACAGCTGAGGCAAGGTGTGCTCTCAAGTTTTAGCTTGTGGTGCACGGTGTCTCTGCTGCCATATCCCGCTGCAGTCTTTGCACTTGGGGCATCGTAAGATTTAAAATCTCATATGATTCTCCTCATGCCTGTGGCTTTTTGTCGCATGTAAAAAATTTAAGACTGAAAAATCCTGTAGTGTGTGGCGGGCTTAAGGTTCCTTTCTGTTTCCATAGAGTCATGTCGGTGACGTG
Source organism: Periophthalmus modestus (assembly GCA_019594935.1). Taxonomy (NCBI): domain Eukaryota; kingdom Metazoa; phylum Chordata; class Actinopteri; order Gobiiformes; family Gobiidae; genus Periophthalmus; species Periophthalmus modestus. Next base: position 20,633,628 of record JAIEZT010001390.1, on the reverse strand, counting down.
CCACCTCCAGAAAGTTTCATAGTGTTGCTTTAAGATGCTAAATACTAAACGTAGCATCCATTCAAAAGTATTCTGATGCTATAGTGGGATAAATGTATTTACCAGTAGTGAACCAGCAGCTTATTGGGTTGTTCCACTGATATTTCTTTCCTTCCGAACTTTGTTTTGGTTAGTGCATCTCTATGTATATTTTGCACTATTGTTAGAAAAATGGCAATTTTTGCTTTTCGATGTTCAGTCCCAAGCTCTATTATTAGTCTTACCTAAGCTTCTATAACAATCTTTTGTATATCAAACTGGTTTCTATAGTGAAGGCTCTAAACAACAACACAGCAGCACGCATGTCCCGGGCCAGCGGACATGAACTCTGGTTCATCTGACACTTCTCTGAAAGAGTTGGGACCTGGGTGTTGACTCCTGATTTACCCTGACCTTTGCAGCATACTCCTAATGACAACTAAATACTTTTGTTTTTCCACAACAAGAACAATGCATAGTCAGAAACCAGGCTATTGATTATCTGATCTTCCTTCTGAAGTCAGTACAGTGGAAGACAGAGCTCTTGTGGTTAAACATTAAACCACTGTGCAGGAAGTTACAGTCACATCAATTTCTACGCTTTTCACAGATGTGGACAACAGCTGCACAAAAGATAACACTGGACAGTCAAATGCACTCAACATTTGAGCTGCACCATTTGAGAAAAATATGTAATTGCAATTTTTCTAACAAGCATTGCAATTAGATTAGTGATATTTAATAAGAGAATTCAGTTCAAAGTTCATATCTTAAATGTGTCCAAAAGAATTGACAAAAAACTGAAATATGAACTGGCAAACATATGCAGAATAAGAATATGTTGTTTTTTATGGAGGAAATTATGCAAATTAAAAAATTGCAGCCTGTGCAATATGCTAAATACGTCCATTCAAATTGTGATTTTGAATCGATTGTGAATAATCATGCAGCCCTACTCCACAAAGGGATGTGCCAATTAACAAAGAATGTGGATGAATGACTTGTAAAGATAATGATATTCACTAGAAAGCTGCAAGCATGTTTGGGTACACGATATTTGGACCATTTCTTCATTATCGCTGCATGAGACAGGCCATGGGGCATGTCTCTTGCCGGGCCGCACAAGGCAGGAAATGTTTGTCTTGGCAGGACACATAACCACCACAATATCCCTGACAGCGTCCCTAATAGGGCGGCTAACAGGTCGGCTAACAGGTCCGCTGAGTAATGGGCACGAGGGACACTGTTATGCGCAACATTATGGGAAAAATGTGGTGAATGTGTGCAATGTATCTGGCACAAACACGGCCCTGAATGAAGGAATTTACAAGGATGGAATGATCCGAGGATGTTTGGCTGCTTAGGGTCTGAACACTGCATTGTTTAGCAGCGAAGTCCATTCTTTACAGAGGAGAATTTAACCTGAAATGTGATGTATGAAGATGCGTAGCATTAATTTTGAGAGACTGGAGTTTGTTGTGTCCCTGTGCCTAAATATAGCCCATTCAAGGAGACTTAATGACCTTTAATAAAATAACCAAGTCATTATTTCACTATTTCATCTATGTCTCTAAATATATTCTCAGCTTATATTTGATTTAGCTAGCAAATGTAAGACTAGCTATCAGCGCTTTAACAGCATTAACAACACTTAAAGCCTTCAAAGTGGATTCGCATTGATTGTGGTTGCCTGAATGACTGGAGTTGTTGGCCACTTGTGACCCCAGGGATGGTGGTGAGGGCGTGGCTGGGGCACTAGGGGCACGGCGGGCCAGTCTCAGGACTGGTCCTGCCCTCTTTGTCAGGTCATTAATCTGCTTTGGTGCAAAACTGTCAGCTTGAACTGGCAAAGCAGCTGGAGGTGAACTGTAAGGCCAACACATGGAGCAGTGAGATCCTCAGAAGAGGCCGCTCATAAAGGACAAAGAGCAGGCTATAGAAGCTGATAGAGCAACATAGATCTACAGCCTACGTGCACTACACACAGCGGGTTACTGTATGAACTCACACACAGCCGGCCCGGGACAGGTGGCGTGGCCTGTGCACACTCCTCGGGCCACCTTGGTGTTTATTTGTGCACCCCACCTCCCTCCAGCCTCCCTCCAGCCTCCCTCCAGTCTCCCTCCAGCCGCTCAAAGGGTAAACGTCTATTCTGGTTTAGGGTTACAGGCGAGCTGCCTTGAACCCAGACTCCCAAGCACAGATGCCATTCCAGGCGGGCCAGCGCACTCCCCAGCGCATCACCTGCCCCTGACCCCATGGGCCCGCCTTGCCCTAATACACCGCCTCCACCCACCTCCACCCGCCTCCACCCGCCTCCACCCGCCTCCACCTTAGCCAGAGCCCCCACCCCCTTGCATCTATTATTACAGGCTTTATAAGGATTTAAATGTTGATCACACGATGGCCATGACCTCAATGGGTGGCATGGCTAGGCTAGGCTAAGCTAGCAGTTAAAGGAGCTATCTGGCAGAGTGACAGGTGGAGGTGATGACAGGGGCTGTCTGATAGTGCTACCTCAGGCCACCCGCTTTTCCACTGAGCAGATCCACTATCAAACAAAGTCCAGTCATGTGTTAGTGCACATCTTTCAGCAGTGTGTCATGGACAACTGTCCCCTCACCTTCCTAACACCTGTTTGGCATTACACCACTGACGGATCCAATGGGAAAAGACCTGCAGCTAAAGCTGCAGGATTTACACGGATTAATGAAGAAAGTGAATATACTATTCATAAATAAGTTTTCTTTGGTGTAAGCACTTGGGCAGCCTCCTGAGTCTGGGGCATTTCTATGGGAAAGATTACACTCATCATTGGTCAGAGAGGCTGGTCTATAGTCTAAACTGAAAGGACTGTGTCAGGGGGATTCCCCAGTCTTTTGTCCAAATCACAACAGGACAGGAAACAGGCATGTTTTTTTGTTGTTTTTTTTTAACCAAAACATTGGCTCATCATGCTCTTGTGTAAGTTATAGATTGTATTATAGAACAAGGGTTGAGTCCTTCACCTTCAGTGTGCCTTTTTATCAGGCACACAGGGACTTGACATGTACTTTACAGTGCTGTAGCAGCATTCTAGGTCTTCCTTATTTTTTCTTTACCCCTTTTTCACGTCGGCATGTATTTCTAGATTGTCTTATATATAAGCTTGGCTGTAGTGTATGATACTGCAGTGCTAAGGTGTGGAGCGTACCGTACATCTTGCCCTCATCAGAGAGGATAATCTTCCTTCTACCACATGGGGGGTAAATGGCCAGAGCCTCCTGGAAGCTCTGCTCAATGTCTGGGCTCCATACCCCCTCTGCATCGTTCTCCAGAGGCTTGTCCAGTCCATCCACCAGATCCTCACTCCCACCCCGTGGGGAGGGAGCCGGCACCCACTCCGCAGACGTGGTGGGGCAGAGGGCAGGACCAGGAGGTAGAGTGTAGGCAGTAAGTAGACTTGGGGGGAGACGCTACTCTGCTATGAAGCTGGGTCCTAAACAAACAAAGAGGAATAAATGTCAGTATAACCTTTATTATAAGCTGTTATTATTTATATCAAAGGACAGAATATATTTTTTACACATGGACAAACACTCTTGCACACAGGTTCAATCAAACTTTTAGATTATAAGGCAAAAAACAAAAGTGAAACATGACCACTAAAGACTGTGTTTATTTTAAAGCAACACTGTGTAACTTTCTGTAGATGGCATGTTATCTGCATGATTCTATGGAAATACAAAGCTTAAACCATACTTAAGGACATTTTCCATGGAGAGACATACGTTTTATGCCATTATGTGGAATATAATACAATCAAAGGAACAACATTTCCATAGAAACAAGCATGTAGAGGCCCTCCAAATAAGAGTCAGGTTTGTGGATCTGCAAACCTGCTCACAGTAGAGATGTTTTTCAGCGCAATAAAAACATCCAAAAATGTATTCCAACATCCAACAACCTTTAATATCCTCCTCCTGTCCCATGACATCATGTGCAGGTGTTGACTTGACATAGTCCCATAGTTAATGAATATATCAAAGTAGAGTTCCTCACTGAGGGGCCTAAACTAGAGGATAGATGTCAGCTGCCTGTCACCTCCTGCTGCGAAACTGTAAAAAGATAAATGATCGTTAGAAACCATTATCCCTGTTTGTAAAAGTCTAAATATGAGACTGTAGATTAGATGGTGTAATGAAATCTGAAGTCAGGTCAATACACTGAGAGTGACATGAGGTTGGGCCAGTTCTTGGGGGGACAACAGGGAGGATTCAGGCAGGATATTAAAAGCTAGGAGGCATTTTGAATCAATGTTTCCTTAAATACATTTTAATAAAAAAAAATCTTATATTCTATTAATGACAAAGACATTACTATTCATAAGATTTGGCAACCAAATTTAACTTTTACATAAATGCGATTGAAAACATGATGATCTGACCAACAGTGAGTGTTTGAATGTTTGGGTTAAGTCTGGGCACAGATTCATATCCTGTTTTGTGGAGTTGTTTTGGATGGGCATGTTGCTCATATATTTGGGTGGGGAGTAAAAGGCAGTTGTTGGTTGACCCATGACTTCCTCTCTGCGGACGTGAGACAGTGATGGAAGTCGGCACCGGTGAGAGATTTGAAGAATGCCTTAACTCCTTAACTCCATCATAATAAGCCGCCTCCATTGTTCATTTTGGGCAAAGCAGAGGTAAAATGAGGTGTAATTTCATGTGAACTAGGGCCTGTACAGAGACAAGAGGCTGTGGAACACTACAAAGACTGGAACAGTGACTCAGCGTTTGTTGGAAGCCTCTTCCTCTGAGGCCGCTTGTGTCAGACAGCACTTCCTGTTCACTATCCAGCTGTTTACAGTTATTACTTGGAGGTTTAGGGACAATGAAGTGTGAAGAGGTAAGCAGGAGGAAGAGGGGTTCATCCAAATGAGATTTTATTAACTGTATGGCTTCAACATGAATAGTTTTCAGCTTCCTGTTTATAGCATAGCGGCATTTTGAGTACTTTTCACTATTCAATATATATATGTATAATATTTTGTTTCGAATTGTTATGTTGTTGTTAGTACAACTGTGCTAATCACTTTTAACACTTGGAAACTTGTAGATAGGTTGTGTTTAGGGCTGTAGTCGACTGAAGAAAATCTTGATCAACTGAATTCATGTCCTGTCAATCAGTCAACAAAAAGAAGGCAAGGCAAAAACTCTCAAACCTATTACTTATCTATGTATCTGATGTTTGTTCTAAAGCCGTGCACGAGTCAAAAAATTCATGCACGTAATCCTAGCAATGTGCCAAAGTGTTTGTAAGAGCAAGGAAAACATTTTTAAGATTTAGATACCTACTTCCTCCTTTCACGGTAATGCTGCTTTAACCAGAAAATCCTTGGCTGCTCTTCTCAATTAAGAATTTTTAGAATGTAAATGTTTTTTTCAAAAGTACTTCCTCTGCCAAGTAATGCCATGTCACTGGGCTCGCGCTGTCCCTCGTGCTCCCCCAGCGAGGCCCCTGTTCTCTGGATCCGCTCAGAGGGATAATCCCAGCTGGTGCAGTGGTCAGGGCCCACACAACCTCTCAACTTAACTGAGCCCTATACATTTAAGCAATACATTTCCACATATATGCAAAGACATAAATTAACTAATCCATCATAAAACTAATATTTTGAATGCCCACTATAAATGACTACAGACATTACACACTACTATAAATGCTATTTGACACACTAAATCCACATGAAGCTGGACGACTGCAGTGAAAATATACTGTTAGACTGGCTCAAATGCAACGTGGACCACAAACATTATGTTTGTTTTTTTATTTAAGTGGCACTGTATAACTTTCAGGAAGTGGCATGCCACCATGATTCTACAGAAATATACAGTTAAAACCATACTTTGAAACATAGTACAATATGGAAAACATATGTTTTATGCCATACTGCGGAATATTATAGCCAAACATTTCCAAGTAAGAGATGTAGATGCTCACAGTACAAATGCATTTGTTTTTCTATATTTTTGAGACCAATAAAAACATCCAAAATGGCTTTTTGTGTGCATGCAAATGGATTTGAATACTGTATACCTAATACTGACATGTTACTGCTTTAATAGGGCTGACTGCTTGTCTTATATATTGCATGGACTGAACATGTTGAACTTACAATCAAGCAGGTGTCTGTACACAAAGTGTATGGAGAACACGTGCACATACATGTAGAGAGCAGTGGGTGCACATGAGGCACTGGGGTCTTTGTTGTACAGCATGGTTCATATCAGGAGCATTGTTTTTTGGATAATAATGGTGATCCTTCTGATTTGGGTTCTGTAGAATCTGAACCTGTAGCAGATAGCAGTCAGATTTTCTCTTTAAGACCTTTCACTTATATGAGGTCTTAAATGCACTGCACTCCATAGACCCAAAGAAGTCCACAGGGGCTGATGACTTGATCCAAAACTTCTACATCTAGCTGCCTCATATTCAATTCAACCTCTATTACATATGTTTAATATATCAAATCAAAAGGCTGATAAACCAGAATTATGGAAAACGGCACATATTTTGCTTTTACATAAAGGTGGGCCAAGTAAAAATGTAAATAACTTCTGGCCTTTATCTAAATTACCGTGCGTTTCAAAAGTTTTAGGAAACTTTGCTGCAAATCAAGTTGCAATTTATTTAATTAAATGCTCTATTTTGAAGTCTTATCAAGTTTCAGAAAAGACCATAGTACTGTCACTGCAACCACAAAAGTTTTAAATGACATTTTCACAGCCCTTGATGGCAAAGAAGATTGTTGCACTGTTTATTGATTTCACTAAAGCTTTTGATTCAGTAGATCATAAAATCCCCTTAAAGCGCCTGAAGCATATTGGGCAGAGCCCAGGCAGTAGTAGCCGGTTTAAATCTTTTTTTCTTTTTTTAACATTAAGCAAAGGAATGCCCCAACGCTCAACTTTGGGTCTGTTGCTATTTACTATATTTATTAATTTTGACCAGTTGCAGTTTAAGACAAAGCCTCATACATTTATATGTAGATGATATTGTTTTGTTTGCGCCCTCTGTTGATGATTTTAATTAAATCCAAAATTCCCTCAAAAATCTTAAATTATCATCGAATGCAAATGCAACTAGTATATATAAAGTATATGGGGTTTTCTTTCCTAAAAAAAACAAAACAAAACATTAAAGTAATGTTCAAGCTACAAATCTTTATACACTACACGGCACATTGAGTCCTCACCTATAAATATCGTGGGTCTTGGTTTGATGAAAACTTATCCTTTAAAATCAGAATTATGTAACATAATTTTTTGAATTACAGAAAATAAATTGTTCAAGCAACCTTGCTTTCTGTACTGGATTATTGAGATATAATCTACATGCAGACGTCAGCCTCTGCTTTGAAACCTTTAGATCTACTCTTTCACTCAGCCCTTCATTTCACAACAGTTGATTAATTTAAAACCCATCACTGTACACTCTGTGAAAAAGTAAGTTGGCCATCGCGGTCTGTCAGAAGAGAACAACCCTTTATGAAATTGATTTATAAGGGCCTACTTCATAGACTGCATGAATATATCACTTGCTTGTTGAACTTTGATACAGGAACTTTTAATACAAGATCTCATGATTGCCTAAGACTAAAAGCACAAGAACTGGGGGAAAAAAAGCTTTTGGTTATTTTGCTTCCCAGAAATGGAGTGCATATCAAGGACATGCAAAACTGGATAGACTGGTGCCACACATGCAATTTAATAATCTGGTGATAAACATGCATTTTAATGTTTTAAATGGACCTTTGTTGTTATTTGTTTAGTTTATTTTTGTTTGTGTTTTTCTGTATTTTAACAAATGCCGCTTATGAAAAGGAGAGTCTGAATAATCTGCATAAATAAAGATAAATGAAAAAAGTTATAGTGGTGTGAGCAGAGGAGGAATGACTGCTATGTGGGATGTGCAGCACTAACCAATGTCTTCAGGCAACACACACACACACACACACACACACACACATCAAGCTTGTTCGAGAAACTCTATGTACACGATGTTACCGGTTCTATAACTACTTCACCTACTTCATAGAGTGATGACACATGTAAGAACGTGAACACTGGAACTGCACAGATACAATACACAGGAAGGTATTATGATAAGAATTAACCCTTTGAAAGAAGAGAAATGTCACTTTCAAAAATTAGACTTATTGTACCATCAGGGAGTGTACACTTTGTGGTTATATCGAAGCCCGGAAATGTAAAAAGGACTACTCTTTGTGCAAAAAACTATGTATATTGAGAATGACTAGACTAGTAAACAGCATCTTCATAAGTGAAAAGTAGATCTCTCCCAAAGCTAACTCACTCCATGTGTCTTCTTTTGTATTAAAATAATTAGTCAACTAATTAAACATTTAGTTTGAAGAAGATACATCCATTAAAGGCACACAGCCCAAGTGGGAATGTTTGTGAATTGTATAGTCATTTCACACTTAAATCTCAACAAATTCAAAGACACACTGGATTGACGTAATACAATATTGTTTGAGTATCATTATCAGGAAACACCCCAAAAATATTGAGATGCAGTAATAATTTTTTGTCCAGATGACCTGCCTCTAAGCTAAAGTATTAACATTAGAGTCATCATCTAAGGATTACACTGAAGCTGCACAGCCTTGAAAAGCAAAGACCCATGCAAGTCCCTGACAAGTGGTCCCCCTGTCAGAGCCTGCAGAGGGGGCTTTGACAGGTGCTTTACCCCCCCTCACGTCGGCCCGTCCTGCTGCACCATCCACCTGTTACCGCTGTCGAAACACTGCTCTGTGCTCCCTGTGGGGCTCCAAACACACACAGTCACCACCAAATTCAACCAAAGACTGTCTTTTGTTTGAACACTTAAACTGGTTCAAAATGTGCCCACACACTCCATACACCACGTTCACAAGCATTCAGGGAAAGCACTATAATGTAATACCTAATGTGATGCACTTGACTCAGGCGTAAAGGTTTAAAGGTTTGTAAAGAGCAGGTGTTAAAGTAGAACCGCCGGCTCAGTAAAATTTGTTTGACTGAATCGGTTGACTTAAGTGATCATCAATTAATTACTGCTATTCTAATAATTTCAACACTGAATGAGAGTTTTTTTTAGTGCATAGGATTTGTTGGAGTAACATTGTATTTCTGTTGCTTATAGATTTTTTTTATTCTGAAAGTATGAAAAAAAAAAAACATATTTAAATAAAGTTTTTTGCACAAAACTACACAAACTTCTGGGACCAAACTGAATTCAAAATCACACTTAAAGTTCACAATTGCAGTTACTTTTGCATAGAACAAACTTTTTTTAGGCCGAGAACAGTTACTTCTTCCTGACAAGTCACTTTCTCTGCAGACAGAGCAACACGTGTTTTTAATTCTAATATTATAATGTTACTATCTTCCTCGTAATACAGAAAATTAGCTATTTTGCAGTCTCATATGATAAGACTATTACACTACATGTATTTTATTTTGCGTTTATATTGTAGGCTAAACATAAATATATGATTATTTATGTTTTGATTTGTGTGATTTTAATGTCTTCCTTATTCTGTAAAGCACTTTGGATTACTTTGTGTACGAATTGCGCTATACAAATAAACTTGCCTTGCCTTGTCTATACTTTTTCTGAGTTGATGGCTATTTTTCTACCAGATAAAAAACAATTTTAGTATATTCCATATTTTAACCTACTTTGCCAACAGCACTTGAGATGTTTAAACATTCTAAGGTTCAAGCATATCAGAAGGGATAATAAACCTGTAATAAACACAATACAACAACCCACAGAGGAGAGTATTTTTTAAACTTTTCACACATGCAGTATTGCTTTCCAAATAACCCTAACAGCACAAAACCAAATCAAAGACAGAACTAAGATGGGACTAAAATAGGCCCAAATCTGGACTCAATCGTGACTATTCTGAACAGTAATTATTACAAATATTGTATAAATCTATATCCAGACGGAGTTAAGGCGCACGTGTTCCATATAAAAGTATAACGCGTCTGTGCGTAAAGTTGGCCACGCGCGCGCACTTGTTGATTGCTTCAAAGTGCCAAGAGTTTGGATTAATCAAGAAAGTTAATAAATGAAATGTCCACGTTACACTTTAGCCAGTCTGACGCTAATGTTTGACCACAACACCATGACGTGATTGGTTTCCCTTTTCCAAAGAAAAAAACACAATAAAAACCCGGCACAGGAAGTCCGACCAAACCGCGCTCACCGCTCCAACAATTAGAGAAGAAATGTCGGAATTTGAGCGGAGAAATGCGAGATATTTGAGGAATGTTATCGCGGGCACAGAGTTACAGTGATTGATAAAGCCAAAGATGCGTTCACATGTAAATAAACACTTCAGAAATCTAACAAAAAAAACCCCAAAAAACTTTATAATCAAGAAATGAAGAAATAATTGATTTTGAACAATGACTTCTTGAGCTTACCTGTTGCTGTTCAGTGGGAATGCTGCAGTCAGACAGGTGAAACCATCTCTGAATTTAAAGTTTTCTGTAAAGTTGCACTGAATACTTGAGTTGCCTTTGTTTGTATTGTGCTGCCTGCCTCGTCTCCTTCCTGATGCCGTTTGTTTGAAGCGAGAGGAGGGCAGGAATTTCAGGAATTAGCCGTGGTATGACATGAAGCCTGGAAAAAGCCAGAGAAAAAGACCCAAGACACAGGAGGGGAGGGAGCGGGGCAGGTCTGACCGGTCAGCGTCATGACGTAGACAGAGGGGGGGAGACGGGGCAGAGCACGAGGAGGGCTGTGCTGTGCGCGCCTCCATAAGGGGCCAGAGCGGTCAGAGCGAGGGAGCCACACTGGAACACTATCACTGCATTGCGGATAAGGAGGCTCCACCACATGACCCGGGATTATGATAGAGCCGTGCACCTCCTCTCAGATTTCCATGTTTGTCTTTGGAGTAACTCAAACTAGCGCTGATTTGTGCATAAACCCATACAGTCCCAGATAGTCCTATACCGAAGACATATACTTCTACAAACGTATAGACCCATACTGTCCCAGATACTCCTATACCCAAGACATATGCTTCTACAAAGTTATCACTATGCAACACAGCTACTATTGTAACTACTGTGCCATTATTGCACTTATCATAAGGTTTGTGAATGCACCCAGAGTAAAACAAACAAATGTTCTGAATGTATTTAATAAACCTTACATTTTAAATAAGTGTAGTTACTCTGACTCGTATGAACCGTGTTTCCAGCTCTGAAAACTGTCCTAGTCCATGCAATAGTTTGTAAAATGTGTAGTGTGCAGTTTGTGATAACCAAGAGTAGTATCAGAAAGTAACAATATAGCTATAAAATATACGCCACTATATGTGTTGTAAAGCATATGGGCTATTTAGATGCATTAGTCTACTCTGATATACTTCAGATAAAAACACATACTTTATATATTAACTAAAAAGTGTCTTATAATAAACAGCACAACAGTGGCTCTCTGTGCTGCTGTTGCACAAGTCCACTGACCCGAGAACAATTGACTTAAAAGGGACTGACCTTTGGACCCCTGAGACTCAAAGAGCCAGTATAACATTTACTGAGCTACAGAGCCCCCTGGTGAACATCTCTGGTATTAGATCCCACACTGTCAACATTGTACTAGTAGTTTCCATGGCCCTAAACTGACATACATTATAACTGAACTGTCACTGTTATAGCCTGTTGCCCTTCAAAATTAAACTGTGCAGCAAGAAGCATTCACTAAAGATAACAAAGGAGGAACTTTAAAGACGCACTATGAAATATTTCTGGTGGAGGGTCTGCCACTTATCTCCATGCAATGTTATTGCTTTGCCAAGAATATTTAACAGTACGGCTGGCATTGATCTCATATTTTGTGTTTATCTGTAAGCAGGATCTCCACAGATCTGAACTGTAACTCTGTCTCGTGGCATCTCCTTGTCTCCATGAAGATAGACAACTTTAATGCCATACAGCAAAATACAGATACATCATAGTCAGACAACAATATTATGTATGAATCAAAAGAACTACTTAGCAGTTTTGGTAGATATGCAGACTCACACAACAAATCCATCAGTTTCCAATTACTTTATTTATAAACTTATTTGCAATCCTGATCAAGTCTAAGAACAGTTGCTTTTACAAATACACAGGCTGCATTATCTAAGACACGTTATTTTAAACTCATGTGAGCTGTATTCACATATGTAACAGTGGTATACAAATCTGACAACCAAAGTGGTCTACAGACAACTAGACTTTGTTAAATAAAGCCTATTACATGCTATGGGAGTTTTTTGCACTTAAAAAAAGATTATTCTGTCTAAAAAGAATATAAATTAACTTAGAAGCCTCCCATTGAAGAAGTTGTGATACTATTTTATGAAACAAAAAACAAAAAAAAAAAAAAGTTAAGTTGGAATGTATTAGACACTATACACAGGCATATCTTCTTCACAGGTTTAAAAAGCACACATACAATAATGTATTTTAAAACATGAACTGGTCACTTATTTTGAGAGGGTTAAGCGAAATTCACTTTTAAGTTCATTTGTGGTATATCAACATGATTCTATGGACAAATTTTCCCCATTTAAATGCTGTCAATATTTACATTTTATCTTGCTTTTCCAAGAACTTTTGCTGAGGCTTACTTCTTTGACAGGAACTTCATCTTGTTTCCTAAAAAGTAATAAGACGAGGAACATATCAGGATTACCAAGATTAACCTATGCACGTACTATTTATGTCACCCCTAATCAGCGTAATAACATTTGTATCTCATCTTAAACAAATGAAACAGAATAAATGACAAAAACTCACCGAGGCCTTTGAGAAATTTGTTGACTCCTCGCTGTTCACTTCCAGGTAGAGAGTCCAGATACTCTTGTGCTCTCACCTCAAACAGACCTGGGCATAAGAAGTTGTGCTCAAAATTAGTTTAAGTTTTTGTGATTGTTGACACAAAGTGTCAGGTTACAACATTAAAAACTCACATTTCCAAATCTAACCAGTTTTTAGCCTGCAAAATTTAGACTGAAGGACTTAAAATATAAGTGGGGGAAATAAAGGTATAATAAAGAGATATAGATTTACAGGGTATGAATATGATTATGCAAGAATCAAACTGTTTATTGCTTCAACTTTCCTGACATTTGTTTATTTAATTTGATTTTACGGATGGGATGGTTGTGTGTCTGTGTCCTTAATGTCTCTATTAGGGCTGGGCATCGAGTGTGTTAAAAAAAAATGTGTACACACTGTTTAATTATGATTTTACTCGCTTTTAATCAGTCAGAGCAGGGACTACTAGTCTTTGAAACAGGCGAAGCTCTTTACATGTTCATTCTTGTATCATGTTATTTAAGGATATTGTAAACTGTCTTTAATCACATTTGTCAAATGTTTAATTGCACAATAACTTTGTTTTACAAGTGAGAAAGTCAAAATCAAAATCTCACTGATTAAAAACACAAATTAATCAAATAAATTTGATTATTTATCCAGCCCTAGTCTACAGTCTATCTTCTCCAAAGATTCAGTAATAATAAAAAGTAAATTTATTAGGCATGGTTTTAGGCACTCAAGGCCTTACACTATTTACTTATTTCTATAGACGTATTATGCTTTTTCTGGGATATTTAGTAATAATCTACAACACATACATATATATATAATAATTTTACAATTTGTTCATTGTTAAACTTAATATTGATCTAAACCTGCTTAATAATATAATTATATATCTTTACCTTTGAGTCCTTGGCGTCGCAGCTCCCTCTCCTGGATGAAGCCGGTAAACATCTGTGTCTCCATGAACACCTCGAGGAAACGCCTCAGACTCTTGGAGGTCACAGCTTTCCGGAAAGGCTCGCGTTGGAAAGTGGAGGAGGGGGGAGAGGGGGGAGGAGGGTGAGGAAGCGGACTCCTCCTCGCGCTCCATCCCGCCCATGAACAGAGAGTAGTGTCCCACAATCTCCACAAAGAAACGCACAAAGGCCTCGGATACTACTGTACTCAGGGAGCTGGAGTCTGAAAGGGAATAATGACAGCAGATCAGGACAAATGGAACAATCATCACATCAGGAAAAAAAATACATTAAAAATATAATCAATTTATTAAATTATTTTCATAAAATCCTTTATTAAATTATTTATCAAACATTATTTTAAAGTGAAGTGCACAAGCAGCTCACCCAATAGAGCCATAGTGTATAATTATAACGACACACACAGACCAGAGGGCCGTTAGGAGGTCCTACGGATTCCGCTTTTTACTTGTGAAAAACTGTCAAATCTGAAGCTCATTCCCGATCCAGAGACTGACAGAGACAGAAGCATTTACTCAGCAGGATAAAGCCCTGGTTTAAATACACATTGGAGGATGATGCCCTCCTCTATGAGAATCCCTTCGACCTGGAGGCTGTGCTCAGAGGCCTGATGCCAACAGGGGGCACTCCAGAGCCACCTCCCGAGGAGAGCACGCAAGAGTCTGCAGCTCCCATCATCAGGAAAACCCATGAGAGGTTAATCAACCAAAAAGATTTTGAGCTCAAAGAGGCTCAAAGGACTCTCCAAAATACTGAAGACAAGCTGCAGCATCAGATCACTGCTTACAAGGACATCTGTTATTGCTACAATACATCTGTGAGGGACAAACTCAACCTGAAGCACGAACTTGCAAGTGCTAAGAGTGAAGTTTCAGAGCTGAAGCGAGAGCTGAACAACTTCTACTACACCTACTGTTGCACTGAATTGTAGTGGTTGTGTGAAACACAATTTCATTTTTATGCAACATAAAAATGACAAATAAACTAATCTAATCTTTCATCTAAAAAAATGTGCAGTCTTACATTGGTCATCATTATTATTATGTTTAGAGAAAAACTAGACTGCCTATAGGATCTCTACTCAGATATGGAAAAAAAAAAACATGCTAACTCCGCAAAGAAAGATCCAGTGAGATCCGGAAATTTAACCTTTCTAAAAAAGTCTGGAGTTAGCCAGGCAGACACCCATACTGTACCATTAGAGAGGTCTCCTTTATCACAGGCTAACTCTTTCCTCTTGTCCAGCACATGTTCAAGTGCAGCCTGTAGTTTATGTGGAAGAATGGAGTCCTCATCATCCAACTAACAAAAAATAAAAAAAAACAAAAACATACTTAACTGAGTCAAACAATTAACCAAGAGTAATTTGGCATTGTTTTTACCGAAGTTTCCACACCTACCTGTCGTAAGAAGCGACTGTTGCCAAGATCAACCACCAAGACCTGAGTGAAAAACAAAAAAAAAAAAATGAAATTATGTTACAAAAACCCAGTTGCATTTTATAAAGTGCGAGTTAACAACACCTTACCTCTTCAATGGGGAGCTCTTTGAGTCTGGGCAGTGAGCTGGAGAGGAGTCCCACTATAAAAGGGGTAGGAGTGCAGACGATGTCCAGCATGGATGGGGGTAGGACGGGGATGTACGTGTGCTGCCAGGTGAAAGGATACAGGAGGGCCACTACTGCATGACAGCACTGGGACAACGTGCTATGGGAACAAAAGCAAAGATCATGTTAGTATATTACAAAGCAGTAGGAGTTAAAGTAGTGAAGTAGCAGTGAGTAAAGAAATATTGTTGTAACTCAAAATGATTGTTCTCAAGTAGAAGAGGTATCACAACTGCAATTCCACAGTCCAAACTACTGCTACTGTACTGTGCTCATAGTTAATATGACAGTTGCTATCATTACTGCTACTACTGTAACACATTATTGAGATAAAGAAAATACATTTATTTTGTCACATTTTTATCCACTACTCTTTCAAACTTAACACAAGATGGCGCTGAATCTGCACATGTTGTTCTTATCCTGCCTAGAACATGTTGTGAAAAGATGACTCCAGCACAATCCCCTGTCGCTGAGGAATGTTGAAACGCATCTTTAAGGGGTGTGTGATGTAACACATATTAAGCCATAAAACAGCAGCCCTCCATGACCCCACGCAGTAAACTTGATGTCTTCAGCATGTACATCTGGCCAAGCTTAATTCATTTGAGGGAAAAAATAAAAGACAGTTTCCGCTTATTGTAAAAATGTGCAACTCACAATGTTCACCCACACAAATGCCACAGGTGGGTCATAATGAGTTACATCTTGACTGTTACATTTAAAGGAGCAGTTATGTACTGGTAACATAAAAATGTATATTTGTGTAACAATTTTTATTTGAGTAAGAGATTATCTGTTCACTATACCCACTCTGCATCTTAACATGCATACCATAGTTTGTTTGATCATACCTCAGATGCTAAATCTATTTAATTTGTCCAGTAGTATGCGCTTTTGTTCTTATTTAGATTAATATATTCAACTTTGAAATGATAATACATTGGTCCAAAAAGGCTACAGTCATGACCCGGTCACCTAGAGCAAAAATGTTTTATATAATAATAATAATTAATAATCACAAGTATATACAGAGCAGTAGGTGGAGACAGGGGGTGGGTGTTTTTTGAGCAGTCAAGCCTCAAATTCAGGATAATAATGAGAGAACACCATTACAAAAGCCGGTTAAAAAGTAGATTTTACATAAGATGTCCTCTTTAACATCATCCAAAATACCTAAATGATTAAAAGAGCACTTTGTTAACTTTGAAATTATAATAAATACAACTTACTTGCAAACTTATTTTTAAAAGCATACACATAGACAGAAATTATAACATCTCTGAAAGAATGTTCTCAGTAATGCTTTGAATGCTATACAAAGTTCAAGATACACATAAACTTGAATCTTGATTGCCATTTGAGTGTATTAGTTGGTTACTCACATGCCTCTTTCAAGTAGTTCATAAAAGTACTTCTAATCTATCTTAAACTCAAGAAATGTTTAACTCATTTCACGCTAGTTTAAGTTTACTTGGAGAATTCCCCAGTGTCCCAATAACAGACTTCCCTAAAGTATGTGGGTGTTGTGACATCAGCATGCACGTGTAGTTGGTAACTTGTCTCTTTGGCGGCCAGGACAATTTTCCATAGTAGAGGATTGTTCCCCAGGCGACTGTATAAAACAACAGCATTCCTTTCCCTCTCACTCTTCTGTTTCATTATGTCGTCTTGACATCCCCCTGTCATTTTCACTCCAGCTAGAAATTCTTGCTCTAATCCAGAGGTACTCAAGTTTACAACCGGTGCCATTCCATAAAATATTGCCCCACTCATTATCACTTTAGTAGAATAAAATGTGTTTAATCCTGGCAATAGAGTGGATTAAGGCCAAACCAACAACAACCAACAAAACAACAAGCATTATCTGGATTAACGTAAACATAACCAAGGTTGCAAACAAAGAGGTCTTATTACAGACTAAACTAGAACTTAACAAAGCTTATCGAGGAGTGGAGTGTTGCTTTCATTGAAAACTGTGTATAGTATTTCTGACCTGAGTTTGTCAGCGGTGAAGATGACCCTGCGCTCTAGCAGCAGAGAGGCAAACACTTTGAGGAGGAGCCGTAGACTCAAAGAGGAAAACAGACATTCAAAATCCACGTGCTCCAGGCGGGAATCAGCCGGCCTGCACAGTTCTATCACCTGGAACAGAGCGTACATGGGTAAAACAGGTGCACACGACACACAGGATTTGAAGAAAACAAAAATGCAGGACTATACATCCACATCTGCTAATATGGTCAAGGTTAAAGACAACTTTATTGTCCCAGCAGGGAACTTTATTCTCTACATTTGACCAATCCTTCAGTGTCACTGGAGTGACCTGTCAGGAGCAGTGGGCGGGCTCACTCATTCAAGTTCCACTGGACCGAACCCTTCACTAGATTTAGAGCCAGGGCCTTCTTTAAGAGTACCAAATGGAGGATTAGCCTCTAAGCATGTTTTATGTTGATGGCAAAAACGGAGCACTGTGATCTGAGAGTACTATCCACCTGACTACCACTATGAGTGCTCACCTCTGTCCCAGAGCCAGGGAGGAAGTTCTTGACAGTGATGGTCCGTCCTGGAGCAGGGAAGGGGGCCTCCATTATGCCCCTCATGAAGGGCTGGACCAGGGCAGGAGAGATGGCTCGCCTTTTCTCCACCTCATCCAAAATCTAAAGAAACACATGCATTCCTTCATTTTGGCTTTTCCCTTTTTATGTGTCCATTATAGAACATCTGCCTCCAAGCATTCATTTGCAAGTACAGTTTTTGAGAGTAGGATATACATTTGTCAAGGATTGGGAAAAATGTTCTCAGCATGTACACAGGTCAAGATGCACATAACTGGGATCTTATTACAGAGAGTCTTTTCCACTGCAGTAACCACACCAGCCTCACATGTTCTGCTGAGCGGGAGCCAGGCCTTGTAAAATCTATGGGAAAAGTGCCTCTGTAGGGTGGGTGTGCTCCGTGTGGGTCCAGAGCTGTACTTATGTCTTTGTATGGGAAAACGTATGAGAATTATGGATACATTCTTGATTTCTCCTTCTTATTTACCTTAGAGAAGAGGTCGAAGCACCCCAGGCGGCTGACAATGCAGTAGACCTCAGGGAGCCTCCGGCCTTTACCACTGGGCTGTGAACAACCAAAGGAAAATAGCACAGATTCAAAACAGGGATGTCACAAGACTTGGCTCACCCAAAGGCAGATATGAGGTGAAGCATATGGAACAGACTGTACTTTGACTATACAATGTCTTGCATTATTGAAAATTTTGGCCACCTTAGCCTTGGTATTTAAAGTAGCACTACTTAAAATAATGTAAAACTAGAAAAAGTAATTCTTCTGCGGATTCTGTGCTTAAAAATGCCATTGTTGAGTGCCTGAACTTGAGTGAAGTAGTTAAAATAAGGCTTAAAATAATAGCCCAAAACCTGATAAATGTAACTGTACAGAAGGCACCCAAAACAATTAACTGAATATGTAAGTTAAAAGGTAAAATAATAAATAAATATGAAATTGCTAAACAATAACTCTTTTAATTTAATATTTTAATCTAGAAAATACAAAAATACTAGGTAGCATTATCTCATTACATACCAGTAGCCTACGGCAGTAACCAAATCTCCGACTTCCATCTTCACCAGTTAGCACAAATGAGAACGTCTCACTGGGTAAAAACAAAAAAAAAAAAAAATCCATATTTAGATACATAAACATTTAGCTGCAATACTTACTAGGCACGTGGACTTTAAAAATATTGTGGAGCTACATGGTTAACAATATAATGATGCAGAGAGTTGGCAGCAAGTGTTTTGAGATCTGGAGAGTGAGGTGGACAACAACATGGAATTTATTTAGTTTATTTTTCCATCATGGCTTTGTAGTGGACCCTCAGGACAAGCTTATTCTGCACACATCCAAACAAAAGGCTCTGAGCTGCTCCTGACAGGTACTCAGTGAGGGGAGGGGAGGTGAGTTGACTCACTGTGCAGGTGTGGCGCTCAACCTTCAAACCTCTGCTAAAAGGTAATTATTAGCCCTAATTATGGTCTGTCTAAACAAGGGGAGTGACGCTAGAGGCTAGCCTTAAATAACAAAAGATATCGGCTGTTGTAACCCTTACCTTTACTCCAAAATGTTGGAATGCCATGTGAAATAAAGACAACTACAAGGATCTGCAAAAAAATATATATTCTTCTCTTTATTCTCTTTAAATCCCAGATACTTATGATTTATCAAGATACTCATATTTCAAATTAAGGTTAAGGTACCAAGTTGTCTTTGTCTTATCTATTCACATGCTCAGCGTAGCCCCTCCCCTCTGTTGAAGGAAGACAGAAGTCATAGCCTAACACAGTTTTACAAAATGCAAGATGTAACTATATCATTCATACCAACATTAACCAAAAGCGTTGCTAGCCTGCCTACCTTCCCTACCCTCCCAACTCTAATCTCATAGTTGTTTTTTGTCAAACCAGGTGCAGAAAGTGATATTTCTGCCAAGTCATCTCCCTCTAATCACCCTTCATCCTCACCCTTGTAAAGAAGTTATCCTTGTTTACAAGTCACAGCGTAACTTCCAGTATAAGCTAAGGCCTACTCAGGTGCCTATTAGCGAGGAAAACAGCTGAGCCATTACCACTGTCCTGGAACATTCCTGAGTGGTCTTTAGTTTCACTTTATGCACTGGCTGACATGTTTGGAGAGAGGAGAGGGTGCCGTTGAGAATCACTGACCTGGGGAAGTTGTCGACAGGTGCCCAGTCTTTGGCGTCGGGAAAGCAGAACTGTGGGATGACTTTGAGCTGGTCTTCAGTCTCTCGCATGAATTTAAAACTTCTCTCAAGCTGGATACAAGGAATAAATATGAAAAATAATTTGAATGGTGCAGAATGTAATGTTTATTCGACTTCATTGAGACTGTATTGCTTTGCCTGACTTGTCCCACAGTAAGACATGAATGGGAACAAGCAGGTTGTGTGAAGAGGGAACTCCACTGACAGTAAGAATGCATATTTTCAAGGTATTTTGTGGCAAGAAATCACCAGTAATGTAATAAATGCAAAGTAGATACATCTAATGCGATACTGTGGAACATTATAGGCAAAGCAATAACATCCACATGGTGACAGGCAGAAAAATCAGGCAGTGCCCCTCAAAAAATAAAATAACAAATAATACATCCACGCCCTAGTCAAGAGTGTGACTAAGGCCACTTTATTGAAAAGGCCATATTTGTTACTTTATCGCCGCCCTCTTAAAATAAAGTCATTTTGTGCATGTGCCATAGAAAATATGGTTTGGTAAGTCCTGTTTAAAATGGCCCAAGTCACAAGGCCATGTTCAGAAAATGAGTCATTTTGAAGTCATTTTGTGGCTTTGCATTACACCATTGCCTGACATAAGTGTTAGCATATAATTTCTCATCTATTAGTATCATCTTTTGTGTGAAAATATGATCACATGTCATACAGTTTTTTTGTATTTCCAGTGTGAGACAGTGGAGTGGAGAGAGACATTCAGCATCTGTTTAATTTTGCGATTTTCACTGTAGCCAAGAATTGGTTAGGGAAATAATTAAAATTTAGGCCACTACGTAATCCTGGTTTAGTCCTGGAAGACTGGGTTAGATAACCATGGATATATTGGAAAAAATATAGGACATGGAGTCTGATGATTTCTGAAAAAATTAGTTTTACCTTTAGAGGGAACTGTTGTGTGACCTCCGGCAGGTAGGGGACCCCAGCCTTGGTTTTATGAAGTGCTACAACGATGAAATATTCAAATAGTTTCCTCTCCTGCAGCTCCATCAGGTCTCGCTCCAGAGTCCGGTATTTCCCTGTCTGCCGCAGCATGGACTGGACTGACACCAACCGCTGACTGTGAGCTACAACAAGAGGAAATTTCAATTTGTTCAGTTTTCCTATTGCTAAGAGATACTCAAAAGGTAAATGCACAAATGTTGAACCTGATTTTTTTCAGTGACTAGACCCAAGAACTCGCTGTATTACAACAAAAATGGGAAACTTAACTATCCTTTTTAGCTGCCCACATCTGTATTAAATATTATTGGCCCATAGAACATTGTGATGTCATCTGAAACCCAGCAATACATGGTTATATATACACACTATGCAGTATATTTCCATTATGGCATTTAATTAATTGCCCAAATAAGTTCACTGGAAGACCCAGAACACGCTGGAGGGACTATGTCTCTCAGCTGGCCTGGGAACGCCTTGGGGTCCCACCGGAGGAACTGGAGGACGTGTCTAGGGTGAGGGAAGTCTGGGAGTCCCTACTTAGACTGCTGCCCCCCGCGACCCGGCACCGGATAAGCGGAAGAAAATGGATGGATGGAGTTCACAAAATTTTAAATATTGTTTGGAGTTTGGAAAGAGGTGGCACTATAACAGCATACAATTATTATTATTATAGGTTGTTTTTTGTGGCTTAATTCTCACCTTTTAATTTTTCTTCAGTGTCACTCTCTGATTCACTGTTTTCATCTGTAACTACAACAGAAGAAGCACAGAAATTCACCAACATTAGACAGGTGTCGCTCACAAAAGTCAGAAGTATTTGATTTCTATTGTTATAACTACCTAAATAACTAACTAAATAATACATGAAAGAGTATATTATATTACTAATATAGACTGTATGCCGTACAAACTGCAGTATACTGGTGTGTTGAGTATGAGCTCTAGAGAAATTTACAGCATCTAATAATAATCAAGGTGTGTCCCGAGATCTATATGATTATACAACAGCCAATAAAAATATCAATTTCATAAAATATATTAAATAAAATACATACAGCACTTTTGCCTGCAGTTTTTTAATGTATGCATTGATTTATATACAGTTCCTAATAAAGTTCAGTATAAACTGCAGTAAATTGTTATGTTGAGTATGTGTTTTAAGATTTACAGCCCCACCTCTCCCTGAGCTGGACTCTGTTGACTGAGAAACCCTCTTCATTCGCTTCTTTCCTCTCCGAGCCTCAAATATGGCATTGATTTTCAACACCATCTGAAAGAGGTTAACATGAAAATAAATTCAATTTGTTTCAGACACAATCATAAAAAATGCCTATCTGTCAGAATGAGTCCTAATACACATTGCAAGATACTGTATAATATTATGATGGCACGGTGTATTTGTTTCGCTTTCTAGATATTATAAATCACATTATAAATTATGAGCAGCATGAATCAGTCCATTTGAAAGTCAAAAAATCCATTCAGTTAATATCAAGAAAATGTGTGGTATGCATGGTACAAAAATACACTAAAGTGATTTTTGATTTTCAAGTCTACGCTATAAACATAACTATACACAAAACATAAAAATTAATAGTTGTAAGAATATTGGCGAAGTGTAAATTGGTTTAGCTAAGGTACCTTGGGTATTTTGCGGCGCCTGCGGTTGTAGGGGTCTCCGGAGAGGCAGGGCGTGTCATCAGGACTGCTGGGAGTGGAGGGGGGGCTGATGCGTGACGGTGACCCACAAATCCCGGCATCTCTGTTGATTTTACGCAGCTCTAGAAGTTTGAAGCTTCGCCTTTCCGATGTTTGTCGAAAGAACCCAGGTTTGGATGTCTGCTACAGTAAAGACAGAGTTAAAAGTTACTAAAGGTCCACCCTGTTTTAGTTATTTTCTGTGACGGGTTTGTACCTTCGTTGGTGTATCGGGGATAGGGGAGGAGGACATTGGCGAGTAACATTTAGTTCCCAAGCAGCTTCTCTCGACCTCTATATCTTCATAAGGATTCTCCTTGGATGGAGGATCTTAAAAGTAAACACATTATAAGTAATTCAGGCTTTTTGATGTGTACCTATACAATGGCACTCAATATCCTTTTTAGCTGCCCCCATCTGTATTAAATATGGCCAATAGAATGTTGTGATCTGGTAGTTTTCATACTCTCTCTTGCTACTCTTGCCATACTCTCAGATGAGGGACTAGACCCACTTTTTCCTATTGTAGATTGATATTTTCACACAAAATATCCAATTTTAGTGGCCTCCAATCTGTATTAAATATGAATTGCCTGTACAATGCTGTGATGTCATCTGAAAGCAATATTGGACTTATTGAATTATAAGTTGTTATGTTGGCTCATTTTCATGTTTATGTACCTAACAGGTAAATTACATAACATGAATATTTTTGGTGGAAAATAATCTTGCTAGTGAGAAATGAATAGAAATCTTGACTTTGAATGCTGCTTTATTACACAATAAGCTCCCACAATAAGATAACAATTAGGCTACATTGCATAACACAACTGCTTTTAGCCCATCCATCCAAATAAAAGTGTGTATTGTTTTTAAATCATTGTGTTTATTTTTCCAGATGACTGTGGCTCCAGATGTGGAAGACATTGCTAAATCACTACATGTAACTTTAGCCCTTCACCTTCCCCTATAGATAAAGAAGAAGGTGGTTGGGTAATTTTCCAAAGTCTACGCTTCTCTCTCTTTCTATCTCTCTCTCTCTCTCTTCTCTCTGTGTCCCCCTCTTTCTTTCTGTCTCTCTTCTGTTAAATCCATCACATGTCCAGATGTGGCCTGTAGGAGTCAGTGGATGTTCTATCCATCAGCTTCAAAGAGGACCTGCTATTTCTCAATAATGAAGAAAGCTAAAGTTGTGGATACAATTTATCTGTAGAAAAGTCCATTGAAGGCAAGAGACTAAAATATAGTGTAATGTTGTTTTGTTTATTCTTTTTTGTTTCCAATTTGCCAGTTTATATTCACTGGTTTAAAATAGTATATAACTGCTTTGCTTGTTTTTCTCTTTCTCATCTATATTTTCTGGTTTTATAGTGTGGATAGATTTAACAAGGATATATTTTTAATCACATGTGTTGAAGCTTTTCCTACTATGACACTAAATTACACATTATACATACATATTTTCAAGTAAAAAGTTTTAACATAGTTATTCACTTTATCTCTACTTTTGAAATGTCTTTCTTATATGATATTGAGTTTGGTCAGTTTGGTGGGTTAGAGGCAACTTTACTCCTGAGTAATGCTGTGTCATAAAAATTAGTCATTTTAGTGTTGCTTGAAAATTAAATTCCCTTATAAAAAACAGCTGAAAGACATTGAAGTCATTGCCAGTTATTTGCTTCCCCCCTGCTGCACCTTCAATCACAAAATCTAACCACAGCTAAGACCCACCACACCGGTTTCTGTTGTGTTATGAGATGAACACGCTCTGGGAGGGGTTACAATAATATTAGGACAATAAGGTAGGAGCACAGGGCAGGTTCCTGCTAATAATTTTAATAAAAGTACAGCAAGTCAGCACTCTATTAAAACTAGAGCAGAGAAAACAGGCAGAGTAAAGCTTGGCCTCTTTGTTACCTATGTTAACTTAATAAGTTTGGTACTGAAAAGAGATGGTAAAGGATTAAATGCAGGGTTCAAAGTGATGGTAATGTTAAGTGGTTGTTCAATACTACATGTCAAAGTAGCCAAATGTTTGTGCGAATCTATAAATACAATTACTCAGAAATGTAAAGAATAAATGAAGTTGTTGTTTTTCAAGTCCATGAAATATACTGTGAAATACTGAAGTGATGATGCATATCTTCACTGTAAGTATTAGACAACGAGCAATTAAGACAGGTAGTATTAATATTATACCAGATCTGAATAAGGCTGGAGAAAATTAGGGTGTAAATAGCCCTAATTAAAATCTACCCACAATTTGACAAATCAGCTACTCAAGCCTATAAGATATATATATTTTTTTTTTTTTCTTTACATCAAACAATAATCAGAGTAATGTATTATTTCCTTTTGTTTTCTTTATAATCATATTTGAAAGCTTTACCGATGATGTCCTCGTAGACATTCTCCTCTGATAAAGTGCGTGTGAGCCCGAGCCGCGACTGAGCGTACCAGTCTGCTCTGCATCCCTCTGTGGAGGACTGCAGCAGATCCTCAAACTCGTATGACTTCCTACAAACACAAAACACATTACGATCAGACAGGAACCGGAAGGATAAGGCTCTTTGAAACAACCAAATGTGCAGGATAATGACTTTAAAATGTGCAATATGGCAGCCGGGAAAGAACTGTGTGTTATTTCCATCTGCCACTTCTGAGTGACCACAAAAGAGAGATTGGAACGGTGAAGGCTGAGGTGCGCGTATATGGACACGTGCGTCGCCACATGAATGCACTTACAGCCAATTAGGGGCAGCTCAAACTTAACAAGACGCAGCCATCTTACCTTGAGTCACATTGAGAGGTGCCTACAGTGGATCTTTGAGGAATACTGTTTAGTAATATATTTTAAAGAGATAAAACAAAAAAATACCAACGCTATAGTGTCCCAAAGTATTATTATATTTTTAGCAAACAAACCATAATGTAGGATTTACAATGGAAAAGATTATTTAGTTTCAAATAGTCTGTGTCTATGTTCAGATTTCTTCCTCCAAAGTCTGAACCCAGCTCCAAACCACAGACTTTTAGAGACAGAAGACTGCCTGTAGACCTCCATTAAAAAGACATAAGAATATCATTGACGATTAGACATGACTGAATCTCTATTTCGATTAAAACTACACAGCCCCACAATGCTTCCCAATCAGTCACAAGTTAATGTTCTCTTTGTGCTATTTCCAAGCCTGGATAAAAAGAGAAGACTGGACTAAAATAATAAAATCACTATATTTAAGTAAGACAAGAGGACACAGTAATACAAATAAGTCGGTTTAATGTATCCGCCAAAAATGTGTACTTAAACAACCTTTGCTCTGTGAGTGAATTGTTTTCCCGCAACCACAAGCCATTTGTTCTCCTGACTTGTGCCTACAGTTAAGCTCAAAATTATTCATTCATCCCCTGGCACATTTCCACTTGGATTTTGAAGCACACTTGCATCAATCCTGCCCTGGACTCTTAAGAAATGTATTAAAGCCATAGACTTCATACAGAAGTGGACTATGTGAGTGTTACGTCACCTGTAGTGTTCAGCTCCAGTCAAATGAAGCTCCTCGAGGCTAGGAGTGATAGGGGCTAATTTTGAGCCAAGTTGTATATTAAGAATTCTGACCACAAGTACCATAACAACCAAGGAGCCAATCCAGAGCAACGCTGTAAGAGTTAATGCTCCTTTCTGTCCACACTGCTGGTTTAGCAGGAATTGGGCGTTTAGAGCAACCTTAGGAAAAGAATCTTGAGTTATGGACACAATAGTGAAATAAAAATACCAGGATCATGTACAGCGGGTTAATATGAACATTTTAAAACCAAAATGACAAATCTGACAGCAGCAGTTACAGAGAGGGGTGACAGTTTTCCAATGTAAAGAGTCAGTGGAACCAGAAGTGCACACAAGTGCTCACTTCCTATTTGGAACGCAGCGGCTAGCAGGTTAGCTATGTCCATTTATATATACACTCTGTGATTAAAATGTTTTAAAGATGACATTTTATGCTTTTTTTAATACCTAGTGGGTAAGTAGATGGAAATGAAAGTCATCAGAACAATATAAGATTACCAAAACATGCATGGAATCAATCGAGATACAACTTTGAGTAAGCTAATGATGAAGGAACACCGCTATAATATGGTAAAAATCTCAGAAAAGTTGGTTCTACATAATATATCCCCTTTAACACTAAATACCATACTAAAGCATATTATGTCTTGTTTAAGTGAATGTGTAACTCTAACCGCAACTGCAATCGCAACTCGTCAGGAAAATCACCATTTGATACTTCACCAAACTTTTAGCCAACACTGCCAAAACCACACGCAAAACCTCCCCATATGTACAAAAACCTCCAACAAGACCCCATACCACTGAACAATGCTGGACATGTCAAGCTAAAACTGCAGCGTTCGCATTTCTAAGTATCCCTATAGAGCCCATTGTGTTATGATTGTAACCATATGAAACTGTTTTAGGAGGGCTATTAAAATGTAAAGCAGCCAAGAAGGAATGTGAAGCAATAAGTAGATGTGGTTTTGAAATATATACACTGAAACGCATTTGATTTGTAGATTTTGGGGAAGTATGTGACAGCACAGGGCCAGATATGGAATAACTATCCCAATTGTAAATTAGTTTGGACACTGTAAAAAGAATGTGTTGTATTCAATTGTATTTTAATAGAATTTGTGTCGTTTATCAAAGGTACACTCATGATTGAAGATTAGTTCGGTGTGGTCTGGCAATGGGTGACTGTCAGTTCTCTGCATCCAACTGACCTCAGAAAATAAATCGCTTGTTTGCCGAGTTGTATTATTTGACCTCAAAGTACTGTAAAATATATGCAGTTACATTTGGAACGGTGAGTTGAATGTGATACAGATGTGACTGTGTGTTGTGTGACCTCAAGGAAATTAATAATGAGATCAATATTTTGCGTTCATGCTTTAGTATTTGATAACGTCATAATTTCAGATGGAGAGCATGGGCCTAAAGAACTCTATGGAAGATTGAGTGTTTTTGGAAGAAACACACTTATGCTCCACAAATGTTGAGCAATCCCCATCATTTATATAAAGACTGTCTCCACAAAGTTGCCAATATTAATCTTAAGGTTTTAAGTCTTTTTAACTGACAACAACAATCTTTCAACAGCCATTTTCTGAAGCTGCTCAGAAAAAATCATTTAACTTTAACTCTTTATATTGATAGAGAAGACACTGAACTTTGTGCCAGTTTTTGTTCATGTTGAAGCTGTTGCTAACCCAGTAATTACAAAAATATTAACCATAAACCAGGTTAACAAATTTGCAATCTGACAGTGAAAGGGCCCATACTACACTGTTTCTGATCTATGTTATACTGTAATGTTGTTTCTTCATCACACACAGACCTGGAGTTGTGTTTTGTTTCATTCACATGTTTAACACATAAACCCGCATATTTAGGCTAAGTTCTTCTCTCAAACTGAAAACACTCCGCCTTGTGGTGTCGTGTGGTAATATAGGAAGTGCTCCAATGTGTTTTTAAATTCCACAAACTTTCACTAGAATCATTTGGATGATTTCAGCCCTGGAACTGCCAATCTCTACTGAACTAAAGGTAAAAGGGAGCTGTTAACCTAAAAACTACCACTAGATGGAACAGAGCATTTTGAGTTTCCAGATGTAGACAGACTAATAATAAAGAGTTACTCAAATGTGTGAATGAAACAAAGCACAACTCCAGGTATGTTTTTGATGAGGTAACAAGCTTATAACATGATTTAAAGCTCACAAGAGTCAAATTTGTGTAATAATATAATTTAAACAGCAAATTCTACCCTAGTGTCTGTTTTAAACTACAGACAATTCAGAATGTTGTGATTGACTTGTACTTGTGATACTGCCCATTCACAGCTGTATTATAAACCATGCTATAACAGAATTATCCTGCTCCTTTGTAAATTAAACTCTCCCATTTAGCCAGCATTCTGTACAGTGTCTCAACTTTTTCTGCAGTTGACATCGTTCCACAACAGCCCATTTACCAGTGTGTCGAAAAGCAGAGATGAAGTGACTAAAAGTGTACTACATTCCTGACTTTGGCTTGCGAGCTGTGTTTCTGAGTCTCACGATGATGTCACTATGGTTGATTTTCAGCAGATGGTTCATATATTCACCTCTGGATTGGAGCGAGAGAGGGGGGAGGGGCAGGTTTATGCATAGACTCACAGAAAGAGGGATAAAGTGATATGAACAATTTGTTTCAGTAGATTTTCCATGGCTACAGTTACAAGTACAGCTAATTGTGAAACGCTGGGTTATTAGTCAGCCTCAGATCATGTTTTGCTACATGGTGTGTAGAGCTTTGGATGAGATCATAAGTGGGAAATAATTTGGCCAAGGTTTTAAATAGCTAATGCTTTATCTCTTACAATCTTAGATCAAATGGTTTCAGATTACTTCAAAATATTGTAATGGTATGATATTTTGTGTTTAGTTCAGAGTTGACACGTTTTGTTCTTGTAACTATTTATGTGCTGTTGTTAATGTAACTGCTTTTGCACGGGCACTTAGTTGCTATGTCGACGAGTTTATATGAAGGTTGTATTCGTCAGTTACGGGTCTGTTTTTGGAGACTGGAGTTGAGAGTTGGAGAGTCGAGACTGCTGTTGCTTTGCTCGTGTTTTGCCCTTGTGTTCAGAAAATAAACAATCATAAGACATTTGACGTGTTTCCTTACACCAGAAAGCTACAATATTCTATAAGTAATGTAAAATTGACATTAGGTTGTACAATGTAAGTTGCACTCTGTTGAGACATTATTGCTTTGCCTGGAATGTTCCACAGTCTGCCATTAGTCTTCCATGTTGCATGTATTCAATTACTGGTTTTCTTAAGGGGAAAAATCCAGCAAAAATCATGGATTCTTATTGTAAGTGTGCTTGCCTCTCCACAGATGTGACCTGTTCCTGGCCTAGCGGCATCAATTGCTCGACTCCGAAAGAATAGATTTGTTTAATACTAGCTAAGCAATAACATCTACATGGAGACAGCCGGGTGGTAGAGCCTTCACAGTAGGCATGTCACAATAATTACAATATCCACCCAACTTATCGTTCAATATATGACAGATGGGACAACTGTTTTAGGAGGGTCAATATTTATCGTGGGTATTTTTTCTTTGTACTAAAGGGGAACCTTTTGCTATTTGTCTGTACTATAGTGAGGCTGGAGCTGTAGATGGTTGAATAAGTGACTTCTATGAATCATTATAAATACAAACATAAGTATTGCATGTCATTTTTTAAAAAGATATTGTAAATTTACAATAGTTTTTTGGTATAAACAATTAGTTTCAGTAGTATTGCTTATAGTCTGTATTTTCTTACGTAATATATCGCCCTTCGCTGTCCTCGCTGTCAACCTTTAATCAGTTAATAAAAATTGTGTAATCTACAAAACAAATAATTAAATGTTCTGAATTGCATTATTTTTTTTCTTCTACCCAACCAAACTTAGAGCTAATTCATCCATCCTACAGTAGCCTTTAAAACACGAATTACAAAAATACTGAAAATACTTTTGTTCCTTCTTCTAAATGCTAACATTAAACTCAACACATATATCACAAATACTGTATAATTAAGATGGAAAATATTTCTGTCTCACCTATTATTAGCATCTCGGGGTTTGTCGGACCAGACCCTCCTGCAGACCCCCGGTGGAGGACTGGAGGGTAAGGGCGGGGGCGGTATGGAGGGCAGAGGGGGTAGGGTCCTCTTCCCCTTCCCCACACCGGGCCCTGTCACTGGACTTGTAGGAGGTGTGTGGTGCTGGAAGGTCCTTTGAGGTTTAGGTAGCGGGTTTATGGAAGGCGCGCCCGGTTCACTGTACACATTCTCCGCATCTCTCCTCCGCCTTGAACCCGACCGAACCACGTCAAAAGTCCCAAAAATGGGCTCCGTGGTCCTCTTTTCGCTCTCCTCCTGCTCTTCCTTTGACGGGGGGCAATAGTAGTTCCCTGGAAACGCCAGTGAGGGCCTATCAGGCGAGTCTTTTGTAGCTTTTTCCAACTTTTTTACGTGTATTAAAACATTTTTCTTGTCTTGAGGTTGCTCTGTTGGCTTTGTGGGCCTATCTAGAATCATGTTGTTGTTGCCTTCCGTAGATTTCGATTTTAAGTCTAGTTTACCAAAATTTTCCTTCCCTGAGTCCTGACGTTCCCAACTTACAAACCTCTTACTGTCCGATCTTTGAACTTCCGATATTTTTGGGTCCTTTTTCCTCACTGCCTCTGGATCAGTCGAACCAGCTATAGTTGGCTCCCTCTTCCCCTCCCACTGAGATATCTTATCCCGAATACTCGCAGACTTCACTGGGCTCTTGTTGTTGTTTAGCTTAGTTCCACACAAGCCATTTTCGATATTGGGAGTCCGTGGGTCTGTGGAGGTGGTGGTTCTCCTTTGGGTTAGCATGTTGTCAGGTGGGCTCTGGCTTTGTTTCACTGAGGGGGAGAGGGGACGTTGAGGTGGAGCAGAGTCACTCCGCGCCCTGTTACCCGTTGTCCCGCACACCTCCGAGGGCTGGGCCACCACAGACAATGGGGCGTCTCTCACCTGAAAGCCACAGCACTGGAGCCTGGAAGAGGAGACAGAAAAAGTACGTTAGAAGTTGGATTTTTATGAAGTAAATCATCAGCGAATTGCTATGATTCACTAACATTACACTTTATATCCCCAGAATAATGCTGACAGTTTCTCGAACGGTTTAGATAAGACCCCTTACACTGGTCAACTTAATAAAAGTTACAATAAATATAGCCTAAAGGCTGGTTAGTTGGTCTTAGCAAAACTTACTTTGCTGATACATGCATAGCCATTAAAAAGGTGTCTTACACTAAATGTATAGTTTATGAACAAAATGCATTGGAATTTCAAGTTCACAAAGCCCTTAATATCACAAAACAATTATCTTGTGAATAAGTCTTAATGCAGTAGTCAATAATATAATTGCTATAATACATCAAATATTAAGCACATGACTCAAAAATATATGATGAATTTAAGTTGTTTAAAAACTACTGCAATGGATATACGTTTTGCCAAGAAGTCATGATATCTTGTGATACAGGTATTTTCTTATTGTACAAAAAAGGGTTATTAAAAGTACTAAAACTATAATGACAGAAGTAGTACTTAAGGTGCACAGCAAGGCATTGGCTATACTCCACCCAGTCTTTTGTGTGTGTGTGTGTGTGTGTGTACATATATAGTATATATATTATGTATATATATATATATATATATACTATATATATATATATATATACACATATATATATATACACCTATATATATATATATATATATATATATATATATATATATATATATATATATATATATATATATATATATATATATATATATATATATATATATATATATATATATATATATATATATACATATATATATATATGCATACATATATATGTGTATATACATGTATATACACACATACATACATATATATATATATATATATATATATATATATATATACACATATATATATTATATATATATATATATATATATTATATACATATACATATATATATATATATATACACACACATACTATATATATATACATATATATATATATATATATATATATGTATATACACATATATATATATATATACATACATATATATATACATACATACACACACATACATACATATATATACATATACACATACATACACATATATATATATATATATATATATATATGTATGTATATATGTATATATGTATATATATACACACACATATGTGTATGTGTGTGTGTGTGTGTGTGTGTGTGTATACACCTGTAACTTAAATTCCAATAAAGACAGTATTATAATCAACTTCAAACTGTGTTTATTTATATTGTAGGCCACTACTATGTTCATTCAAGTAGCCCCTTAAAAGCTGCCCACTGAATTACCCGTACTCTCAAATGGATCTTTGTTTTACAAGCTAAACAGGAATTCTAGTTAAAGATCTCAGACGTGGTGAGTCACTCCCACAACATGACTGGGTCACGGCAGCTTGAACTTCGGGTTTCGGGGTCAGAGTTTACAGGCTCTGCACACACAGAGTTATTTCTGGAGCTGAGAAGAAAGTGTCTGCACATGAGCGATGGCTGTGTATATGTGTAGCTTCTCTTAACCCAAAAACTCCAGTCGTTTTTTGGAGCAGGGCCCAGTCGTCATTAACTGTATTTCTCAGAAGGGAAGGGAAATGTGGCCTCGCTGAGTGACTTTGGGTGACCTGACCAACTAAAATGTGAAAATATGAATCTGGAGCCGTGGTTTGAACAACTGAGGAGCACGTCCCACTGGTTACTTGAAAGCATGATCTGGCAGCACTATGAATTTGTTGGATTTAACCAGTTTATTGCTGGTTCAATCTTTGTTTAGTGTTGATTCAGTAGTGCTTTAGTCTAGACTCATTTCGGTATCAATGGAATTTTTGAGATTAAAATGTTTTGCCTCTGTAAAGAACATCTTCAACTAAAAAAAAACTATAATCCAGTTGACTTTTTGGTTTAGATCTTGTTCAGTGCCTATTTCGAACTGGTTTAGTGATGGTTTGATCTATCTTCCATGTTTTAGCTTGTGTTTTGTCTTTAAATTTATACTTAGATTACAGCTCAGTCATTTCAAAGGTGGTATCTGATGTAAAAACGATAAGAATCACTGATGTAAAGAAAACATCTTTGACAAAATCATTCATAAAACTTCCCTCCAAGTTCCCTTGAACTGAGCAAAGGCCAGAATGACATTGAAACTCTATGAGCCTGAGGAAGTGGCGTGAGCAGGACGGATGATCACCCACCCCCACACACAAAGACACTCTATGGCCTAAGTTAAAACAGCAGTTTATTAGGCATGAAGCAACCAAGGGGAAAAACTAGGTCAGATGGGAAATTCAAGAAAGAGGAGCAGCCGATATGAGGGGGCCTAGATGGAGATGGAGTACATATGGAAAGTAAATGAATATTAAAACAAAAATAGAATGTAAAAACTGTGTTGAAGATTTGAAAAGCTGTTACAACAACTTACATTTGATACAGGAAACAAACTTGCAAACTATTATTATTAGATGTAGACTACTTGAAACCTGTACTAATAAGAAGCCACTTGAAATTTATATAAAGTGGCCAAAAATGTAATTTGAGAAAACTAATATCAAACGTAAACTTAAAGTACTTGTACAAACATTTCTGCCTTAACTCTGAACCAACTCTCCAATCCATCTCTCTCTGACTGCTGTCCATTTTGTCAGTTAAGTGAATAGAAAAAGTTTTTAAAAGCATTAAAGTTAAGATATGTTTAGTGTCATAAAGGGGAACATTCCAGACAAAGCAATTGCAAGTTACATATTGCACTTTTAAGCAAAAATATATACAGTTATAGGCACCTCTACTACCAACAAAGTGTCTGAATAGCCGAGCAAGTCCCCCGCCAGACAATCACACACACTATCGAGAAGTCTAATCCCTTCATTATAATCCCAATAGCATGAATATAACAATAACAGAGGGGACAGTAGAGAGTAGTCAGAGGGACATATAGTGACAGCAGGGAGGCAGTACTCTCCAGATGGCCACTTCAATTGGGCTGCTGTTTGACCCTGAAGGAAGGATGTCTTATGCTGACTCTGGACTACACAACAATAGCGGGGTCAAGACGTCATTCATATTTAATACAAATCATGTGCAGAGATGGGGTGAGGATTTGGTGAGCGAGAGGAGTGCGCTGTTGTGGTTACGTACCCGTTGACTGATTGGTAGATGCAGTTTTCAGTGTTCGTACAGAGCAGCAGGGCTCGTCCACCGGTCATGGTGCTAGCAGCTGGCATCCTGTGAGCAGAAAAAATACATTTACGTTAACTCTGAATTTATGAATATCAGAAGCAGAATACAAATACACAAAGTTTCCCAAATCCATAAATTGTATCTTGATGGAGTGGTATTTTACTTCTATGGGGTATTAATTGCTAACACATAACATATTTAGACCGCCATGTTACCCTTTGGAAATGCTATATTCCCCGAAAACAATGTATTAAGATGTTGTATAAGTTTCACTTTCAATTTTTAGACTTTGAATCCCCCTCCCCTTGCTTTCCGTGCTCCTCCTTCAGAGAGCTATCCCAACACAATCAGTGTGCACTCTGCTAATGAAACTACTGCACATCGCATCAGTTTTGTGACCTTGTTGTGCACAGTTTTGTATCCTGCTTTTGTATATTCATGGAGAATTGTGGTGCAGGTGCATGGATGACTTAGGCTTGCGCATTGAGCATTGGACAAATCTTACGGCTAACCGTAACAGGACGGTTTGAATAGGGCCTGGGAAAGATTGCAAAATTACTCAAATATGCATGGATGACATCTAAAACCTCTACTCTTTTGATGAGGAAACGTTATAACATGTTACAAAGCTCCATAAAGTAGATTTTTTTAAGTGTCTCACAGAAGATGGTGGTAAGAACTCAAGAAGGGCTGATCAATATGGTGGAAAAAAAAAAAGCAAAACACAATCCTAACCCACCCCTCCCACTGGCCAGTCTCCATCATACTCTGAGTGAGTGACAGATGGATTTAATCACAGTGAAGTGTGAGCATTCAAAAAAAGGAAAAAAAAAAAAAACATTCAATAACTTCTGATAAAATCAAAATCTGGCTCAAAAAAATGTAATATAATTTTTGTAGCATTTCACCTACTTTTCCTTTTTGTATAAACCTTCTTCCTCTTTGTCAAATTGTTTTAAATGCAGCTAAATATTCCATGCGATATGTCAATCTCAGCTAATAAAAGCCAAACGCTAACTTTTACATCACATGATCAAACTGCCAAAAGTGCACTCAAATATAAACCCATCCAGTCTTGTGCATCATTGCCAACTTCACATAAAATTTAAACGGACCCTTATACACTTGAACTTACTTAATAGTTTTTACCGCCCCTGTGGACACCGAAGCCAACAAAGGCCAATAAAGCACACCTCCGCAGCTCTTCACATCCTGCCTACAGCTCGGAGAATGGACTGGCGTGTGGGACTTGTACCAGATGTTCACGAGATACTTTTGGGGATTCTGAGGCTGTTAAACATTTCCTGAGCTGGACCGCCTTGGCCTAAAAACCCCATGACTCGGACAATGTGAAGAATGTGGGTCCAATTGCAACAAATTCCACAAATTGTTGCTGAAATTGGCCATTCTGAAATAAGCAGCAATTTTAAGCATTACGTAAAGTGTTGGCTCAAGGGTAACAGGGTGTAATTGGTCCTAAGGGTGGTTATTTTGAAATGATACTTCCCGGATAAGAAGAACAAAGAATATGTGACTGTTACATCTAACTACAAAAAGCTGGAGAGTAACTTGAAACTACAAAAAGCTTCACAGTTTCTTCATGTAATGTTGGAGTTAGTAAGTATGAATTATCATGGAAACAGAAGAACCTGGATTTGAGAGTATAGCTGTAGGCAAGTTGCTGTATAATTTTAGTTTTGGTTATTGTAGAACCTGTATGATTTGTAGTAGGAATTCTAGCATTACTTGTAGTACTTGAAGTAGTAGCAGTCAAAGTGGTAGAATAATATTTAAGTAACTGTTCTAGTAGGTGTGCCAGGAGACCTAGTTGGACCTAGTATTTCCAGGAGTTGTCGTAGTAGTGTTTTTATTGTACTATTAGGTGTGTAGTAGAAATAGTAGTATTAAGATATAGATGTGTTCAGCAAATACATATTTATAAAGATATGTGATAGTTTTACAAGTTTACTATTGTCTCCAACTATAGCCCCGGGTGGCTGGCATAATGTCAAGCTGTGTACAATTCCTAATATGACTCAGCATAAATCACAGTACATTAAATGATTTTATGCAACTGACACAACAAGCATAACAGGATAGTCCTAGTAACCCCTTTTCTATATATACTAAATTCACACCAGACTGTGTTAGTATCTATAATGAGCCATAGAAGTTACTTATTTGACCCTTTACAGCTCAAATTTAGTTTTAAACAAGAAAAACTGAGAATTTTGTCCCTACTAGAGCAAAGAAAAGATACACCTGAATTTCAAACAAGCTGCTCTAACTTATGTACACCCTCTAGCTACATTGAACGTTGTTTTGGTCCCACTTATTCCTCTTGAGCAAGACACGAGAAAGACATCTCAGGTCGACTAAACACAAACACCTAAATTATTGTCAGCTGCAGGCCGGGTAGGCGTGGAGAAAATACTCATAGAGAAAAAGAGGTGGAAATGAGATTTATGAAGAATGTACCAGTCAAGAATTGGGTGTAAGATTTCATGAGATTGAAATAGGCTGAAATTATTCAAAGAGAAATGGAGATGAAAATATGGTAGTATAGGGTTATAACACTGAAGAAAGAGTATCCTTATTACAGTGATTTTTGCACTGCTAAAACTTGGAGTTACAAGAAGACGGTATGCTTGCTGTGAAGACAAAAGTCGCTCAAATAAAACACATTCTATTCAAGTAGAAGAACCACAAATATAAAGAACCACTCTGAATGCTTTAAATATCCATCCAGAGTGCACATTTTAAAACTTTCTCAGAGGCATTACCGTTTTCTTTTTGAATGTAAAGATAAGATAAGAGGAGCATTATGATAACTGGTAACATTTTTATATCGTGTTTTTTTTACCTTCAAAGCACTCAAAGCGCTTTACATAGGGAACCACTCATCCATTCATAAACACTGTGTACACAGACACTGTCGGGAAAGTTGGGTTAAGTGTCTTGCTCACGGACACAACGACAGCATTCATCTGTGGGACCTGGAATCGCACCGCCAACCCTGTGTGTCAGTGGATCTAACTCTCTACCTACTATGTATTCTTTCTGGTGCACGGGCCCCATTTGCTTGTCTCCATAGAGATGTTTTCACTTTGCATGGAATGTTCCGCAGTGTGCCATTAAATGTACCGGTATTTACCTTGTGTTTATTCAATACAAGCATTTTCATTGCTCGAAAATGCCTGTAATTGAATAAACACTAGGAAAAATACTGGTACATTTAATGGCACACTGCGGAACATTCCATGCAAAGTGAAACCATCTCTATGGAGATTTTCACTGCTCGAAAATGCCTTGAAAAATGTGCATTCTTCCAGTGAGCAGTGTCACCTTTCTACAGATCTGCCTTGTAACTTGGCCTGGTAGCGTCACTTCATTGTCTCCATAGAGATAGACGAGTTTAATGTCATACTGTGGAACATTCCAGCTGTAGCATCTCCATAGGGACAAGTACTTTACACAGCGGACCTTTAAAATGGCCCCATAAAGGCTAAACATGTTGGTGTTTGCAGAGAACATTATACTCCTTAAATAAAAGCAGTCAATGCAATTAAGAGAATGTACTCAGAAAGTAAAAGCTTCAGAAAGACTATAGTCTTTTGAGGAGCCGATTTAACTGAACTTGAATGTCTCAGAGTGATATACTACAACACCTGCACTAAATTTGCACTAAGTCTGTGTTACTGGGGAAACTTTCTTTGGCCATGCACCTTTTGTGTCTGACAACTACTGGCAACAATTACTAACTCTGACCCCGAGACCACGATGGGCTGCCATAACAATGCAGAGGTCTGAGGGAAGCCATCTGCTGGGGCCAATAAAAACATGGTGGGACCCCCAAAAGTCCCACCCCTCACACACCCTGCCCTATGAGCTGTGACTGACCAGCACCGAGGAACAGGAAGTGAAGAGGCATTGTTCATCAACAGCTGGGAGGATGCCTGAAAGGTTAACCTATACAAGATTTTGCATGTAGAGTTTAATAGTGCACTATGTAATGTTTTAGTCACCTTGTTAGCTTGAAGATGGTAACAAGGTAACTGCAATTTTCCACAGGATGGCATTAAATGTATCTATCTCACATTCATTCATTACCATTGTTTTTAATTACTTAAAAATACTTTGAACAACAGGCACTCTTACTGTCAGCAGGGTAACCTCTCCAGAGATCTGACCTGTGTTGAAGTTGTATTTGGATTGATTCGTGCATGTTTGAGCAATTTCAATTTCAATTTTATTTTCTTAATTGAAGATATGAATAGGGTTAGGTAGGTTCCAACAACTTTACAGCTCTTTGTTGTAATGGCATAAATGGCAATGTCAGCTCTGATTGGGCACTGCAGTTTTTTTAACGTGGGCGTCAGTGAACTTGTTTCTTTTATTAAGTCGTTTTAGAAGAATATTGTGATTTAAAATGTGCAAATTACAATAATCCACGGGTGTCATAGATTATAACTATATAGCAGGCTTAAGCACGAGATGTGTTCTTTAATGGCATACTGTGGAACATTCCAAGCAAAAGCAATTAGAAAAGGCAAATACATCCACACGGAGACAAGCAGATGGCAGACTCACCATAAAAGTTACATAGTGCATGTTTAAAATTGCAAACTTTAAACTCTATATCAGATCTGATTTTGTTTTGTTTTATTCGATATTAGCAGTATTACAGATCTGATTTAGTAGTTACATTTAATTCTAAAAATCTGACAACTATGTGTAAAATAGGTTTGTGGATAACTTTTCAATATCAAACAATTTAGGAAAAATCTTCAAAATTCCCGCTACATATCGAAACTGTTGATCTATAATAGAGTGGGAAATATTGTATTCACTTCAACAAAACAAGATTAAGCAAAAATGCATTCATTATTTTCAGATAAAGTAACTGTCTTTACCCTTGAAATACACATCAGTTCAAAACTTTCGCACAGGGCTGTAGATTTGGCGTACATTTGTTTACATCTATATGCTCACGCCATAATCTCCCATCTCCTCTGAATAAACAGGGGCTGCCTCGCTGTAAACAGTAAATGATCCTCAGTGCTTAAAGGCTGTAGCAACACGAGATAGTCACAGTCGGGGTTAAATGCAGGGCATCTGACACAAGCATCAGTTACATAAGTAATCTCTCTGGACTGTTATCTGGAGATGAACAATTTGATCACAACACCATGTAAGCTGATAGCCCTATTATGAAGGCTTGATTCTCTCAGACTTTTTCTTTCATTACACCTTTCAGCTTTCACTTTGGCACAAAAGACAAAAAGGGGATTTGCAGATTAAGCAGAATCAAAGCAACCTAAATTACACAGTTTGTGAGCTCTGGGTGGAAAAACATGTGATATATGAGACTGTATTTTGAACGTTGTAATGGCATTAGTGCTTGCAGTATAATAAATTAAATGTAATCATGGGTGCTGTCTTTTGAGAGTAAATGTGTAATGTGTAAGTGTAAGAGTAGAGCTACTACTACAGTAATTGTAAGAGTAACTTTCTGAATGCAATGTCTTAGTTATAATGTTATGTTAATGGGACAAATTTTAAATAATGCAAAAAACCAAGTATAGGGCACAAAAATGAGAAAAAGAAAAACTACTAGATCATACTTACAGTAGTGG
This sequence comes from Periophthalmus modestus, assembly GCA_019594935.1. Classification (NCBI taxonomy): domain Eukaryota; kingdom Metazoa; phylum Chordata; class Actinopteri; order Gobiiformes; family Gobiidae; genus Periophthalmus; species Periophthalmus modestus. Next base: position 20,593,189 of record JAIEZT010001390.1, on the reverse strand, counting down.
TGCAATGTTCAAATAATTTATAATTGTCAACATTAAACCTACGTCACAGTGGGAAGAGTGATCAAAATTGTTAGTCAAATAATAGTACTATTACACTGTCCCATATATTACCCATTTAAGAGTGTTAGCATTGTGTCTTAAAACTACTATGCACATAATTTATTAATGTACTTGAGTAAATCTAACGAGTAATGAGGTCTACCCACATCTGGCTTGTAATGTAAATAATATGTGCTCTGTCCCACTGGTGGAGGAAGTACTTAGTTTTGTAATTTAGTAAAAGTACAGATACATGAGCAAAAAACACTCATGTAAAAGTAAAAGTATCACATGGTAAAATGTACTTAAGTAAATGTATTAATGTAGTGATTTTGATATAGATTTGTGTTGCATTGTGTTTGACAGAAACTATGGTGTTGAGTTCTACCTGTTTTTACTTGTATATTTCTGTTTGCTCAAACAATGAACATGATAAAAAAAAATAGGCCCCACAGACTTTTCAAGCAGGTAAAGTAAAGTAAAAAAACTTAAGTAAAATACAGATACCTAAAATGTGTACTTAATTACAATACTTTACTACTTTTACTTTGTTACATTCCACCACTGCTCCATCCTATAAGAGTAATGTATAACTGAAGTTGGAAACACAAACAATGCTTTTAACTTCCCTCACTGTTGGTCATGGTTACATACTTTAACCAATCCAAAATGTACATGCAGCCAAGCTTAATATCAAACATGTGCTATCATATATTTATACAACCCAACAAGAAATAACCCACAAATATAGCAACAAAGGCCAACTGTGAAAAGCAGTGGTCCTTGTTTTATTTTGTTGGTTAGCTTTTTGCTGCGTTTGACTGTCCTAATCTGTTGCCGTGGTTTCTTCTCTGTATGGCGGTGTATAGGAGGTGCTGTCAGCGGCTGCTATCTGGCCTCTGGGTTGTTGTCAGTGAGTTGTTGGCTGACTCTGGGCCTCTCCACAAAAACAGCTGCTTCTCATAAAAACCTGGTCCTTCCTCCATCACCGCGGTCACAGCCTGCAGAGCCAATCACGTCATCTGTACTGGAGTTTGTGCTTGAAAAACGGCTTTGGTTTAGGCTTTCTGTGATAATCAAGGACCTAATAAGGACAAAATGGCCCCAGATCTGCATTGTATTAGATTGTAATAGATGTGTAAAATGATTTCATAGAACAAGTAGAGTTCCAATGTGATTGTGGACTATGTAAGTTTTCTGCTAGATGATCTGCCATATTTTTGTCTCTGTGCAGCCTGGAATGTTACACACTACATTAAACAAATCTATCTCTGTATGGAGACACAGAGAGGTGACAGTGCTAACACTAAGAATGCGTGTTTTTTCAAGGTGGTTAGAGTTATTGAACATTAAAAAGATATAGTGTAAACTTGTTTCCATGGAGATAATACTGGAATGTTACTCTGTATGGCATTAAACAATCTTATATTTATTAAATTACACAAAAAAAACTGAAAAACACCAGCTTGTTTCCATGGACATGAACAAGTTTAATGCTACACTGCGATGCATTTCAGTTAAATAAATAATACTTCCATGGAGACAAGCAGGTGATGGACAGTTTAACAGAACACCACTGCCCCTTTAAGTCGGAATAATCCAATATGCAGTACCAGATTCAATTTTAGACTTAATTAAAAACAGCATTTAACATTCCGCTTCATGAATGCAAAAACAACCATACCTAACCAGGACATACTGTTCTATATACCTATAAGAGCCTTTACTTTTTCCCTTTCTCTCTGGGCTGAAGACATAATCCTTGTTAAGATGTGGCTCACTTTTGCCTGTGCCAAGTGCTTGTCTGTATTCAATTTACCGCTCAGTGCACGCCTAGCCAACTCTTTTTGGAAAGACCTTGGCTGCTTATTCTCCTCCTGTCCTTCACTCTCTCTGACGCTCCTCTATCTCTCCTTCCTTCCCCTTCAGTGGCTGCGGGAAAAGGAGATAGGACGCATTCAAGGGCAACGAGATTAATCGCAATTGCATCCAAATCGCAATTTGAATGGACGCAATTAGTAAATCACAAAGCTTGCAGTTTCTTTTTAAGTACCACAATTTCCACCAAATTTCACCAAAATATTCCGTCTCATTCTGCATAAAAACTGCCAACCCTGTAATTTAGAGCTGTACAAACATGTTCTGAAATGTGAGTCTTGTGTTACTTTGTCAGTTCATATTTCTTTTTTTTTTTTTTTTTGCCAATTCTTCTAGACACTTTTATAATGTGAACTTTGAACACAACCCTGTTATTAAAACATAAATTGTTAATCTAAACGCAATGCTTGTCAGAAAAATCGCTGCCCTGGTTCACACTCGCACACACATCTCATTAAAACTTTGACTCAACTAGGACTAAACTAGGAACTAAACTGGACTAGATCAGGACTGAATCTGAACCAAACCAATACATGCAGGTCTAAACTAGACTCAAATCAGTACCCAACAACTACAAGTGTGAACGCGTGAACCCTTAGCATCTCTTTAAGCTATAACTGTGCTGATTATTCCTGTATGACCAATTTGTCTCTGAAGCTGGATTGGACATGGACTGATATGGGGATTTTCACAATGACTGACATGCTTCCTTGAACTGGCTAGCTTCTGCTGGGCTTTTCCTGGTTCGAGAATGAGCATAGGAAATGTGGGTGGATAGTGAAGAAGGGATGTATGGACAGAAGGAGAGAAGTTCAGTCAAATAAACAATGGAATTTGATCTCTCTTCCTCTTTTTCTCTCCTCTCTCTTGCTCTCCCTCTCTCTTTCTCTGTCCCGTTCAGGGCCCCTGCAGCGTTCCCAAGCTGATTTTGTAGCTGGGCCTTGGACTTGGGCCAAGGAGGCAAACTCAATGCCTATGTGTGAACGTACTGTGCACTATTTATCTACAGTATCTGTCCACACTTGTACTGAGTGAGTGTTACGAGCCAGGAAGTACAAGGATTAAATTTAGCCTTGGTCAACTTTACTCCACTTCATTGTATGTGTGTATATATATAGTATATGTATAATGTATATATACTTAACAAAAAAAACTAAAACTATTTTACAAACTATTTTTAAAACTATTCTACACTGGAGAACAACATGTTATTTTATGGCTACCAGCTGCAATATACAGTCTTCAAGATAATATTAAAATAGTTAAATAAGCTAAATTTGAACACATATGTTTTACAGACAATTCATGTGTTGTGTAATACCTCAACTGCCAAGACATTTACAGCCATGTTTTAGCACAATTCTTATGAACTGGAAAAATATTGCATGATTGCCTTTATCAAGAGAATCAAGAAGTAATTGAGAGAGTAAAAGTACAGATACCAGAGCAAACACTAAAGTACATAAGTATCACATGAAAACAATCTACTGAAGTAAAAGCATGAAAGCACCCATTTAAAAATGTACTTAAAGTGTAATGTAAAAGTATTTTGTGCAGATCTATTAAAACTTAAAAAGTAGTGATTTTGATAGTGATTGGGTTTTTTTTTTGTTTGCTCAAATTATGAATGTGTTAAAAATAAAACCCTCAGCCTTTTCAGGAGCTTTCAAGCAATAATAAAAAAAATACTTCAGTCCAGTTCAAGCATGGAGTGGAGTAGAAAGTACAGATACCTTCTCTCAAATGTACTAAGTAAAAGTAAAAAGTATCCCCCTTAAAATGTAACTAAAGCGTAAAGTGTGAACTTATATATAGTAGTTTACTGCTTTTACTTCATTACATCCCACCACTGACTGACATTATGAATTACCAAGGACAACAGCCACTTATTTTCATGTCTAACACAAGGACATACTACACAGACAAAAAATCATTCACTTTAGAGGTTGTGGGTTACATTTCCAGGCTCTGTGTGGTGTCCATTTTGGGTTCTTGCTTCTCCATCTCCCACTCCTTTCCTCTCTCCATAAAAGCTTTTAAATCATGTGTAATCTTCCTGCCCCTTTACCCCCTCATCCATCTCTCACTATTGTTACAGAAGGATAGATGTGACACAGCACTTTAAGTGGGTTAACCAGAGAGGAAGTACAAGGGGACACTGCAAACAATCAATTCCCCTCTTCATTTTCTGCTTATCAGTACATTCTAAATATAAACAGTTGGGCATTGTTGTGCTACTACAGAGTGCCGTTCTGGTAGCATTTCTTGTTATTGTGGTTGTGAGTGAGCAATTGTCTGCTGCCTCCTCCACTGGGGACTGTAAGAAAAGACAAGAGTATGACCTCAGAAAATGCCCCAAACACTCGGTAATTATGTCCTGGTTGCCGCGGAAAGCCACTACAGTGGTAATTATGGTAGAGAGGCAGGATGCTTCTTCTGTTCTATCCAAACAGGGTGGAATGAATATTTTGTTTGTGTGTGTGTGTGTGTGTGTGTGTGTGTGTGTGTGTGTGTGTGTGTGTGTGTGTGTGTGTAGAGTCTCAAATTTCAAAATAAAGTCACGAGTTTAAGAAAAAAACAGAAACAAATTGTAAATAGGGATATATATTGGATCGTAAACAGTAGGTATCAGCCATGAAAAAAAACAAACTGGTCGATCTTGTCTTTAAAGGTCTTATATTATGCAAAATTGACTTTTGTGAGCTTTTAGCCATGTTATAATGTTGTTACCTCCTCAAAAACATAACTGAAGATGTGTTTTGTTTCGTTCACATATATTTAAGTAACTCTTTATCATTAGTCTGTCTATATCTCTGAAGCTCGAAATGCTGAGTTTCACCTTGTGATGTCATGAAGCTGTAGTTTTTGAGTTAACAGCTAATTTAAAAACATCCTGTACTGAAGCACTTCCTGTATTACCACATGACATCACAAGGTGGAGTAGAGTATTTTCTGTTTGAGAGAAGAACTCAGCCTAAATATGCAGGGTTTGTGTGTTAAACATGTGTGAATGAAACAAAACACAACTCCAGTGTTGTTTGCGATAAGGAAACAACATTATAACACAGATCAGAACTCAAATTCAGCCAGTTTATGAAATAGTGAAAAGCTTAGTGTAGGCTTTTACAGAATACTGAAAATGATCTAGTCAACTGTATAAGCTACAAACAATACAAGGACAATATGTGTGCAAACATAAAGGCAACTGAAACCTACATTTAACCACATTGTTCCATCTGTCAGGCTTTACAAAGGACTGTCCAGTAACAGTTTAACCACAAGCTTTTATGAGGGGAACCTATCCTTTATGTACGGGGGTTTGTTGCTAGAGTGGTTTCACATTCTATTGACAAGAAATGGTAGGGCTAGGAGGCTAACGATCCACAATAGACAACAGCACTAAAGCAGGAAGCGGGTCTATGATAGAAAAACGGCTTTATCCCGAAGGTGGACAATAAAGTGTACCTTGATAATTTCCCCTAATTCTAGCCATCCCAATAACTCTCAAAAAAAAAACTTCACATCTTCTAGTTCCTGTCTTGTGTACATAACCCCTGACTGCAAACTGGCAGGAGTCCATATACTGGTTAAATGGAAAAGGTTGCAACATGAATGGCATCTGAAATAACTATGTCAAATCACTCGGCATAAAAGCTGACTTGGCAAATGAAAAAAGCCAAATTCAAATCAGTTGCTGTTTGATTTACCAAGACAGAAATGCAGTAAAAAGTGATTATAATACTGTACAATTATATTTTATGCTAAATAATCTGAATATTTGAGGCGCAGGCTCAAAGTTCTGCTATTGTGTGCGTACATCTTGTTGAGTAGAAACATGTTAAAAAAAGATAAAGATAATGACAACTAAGAAACTAGTAACATTTGAAAAGACTAACCTCAGTGGCCAAGTTGGGCTGTAAACTGAGATAATCAATATTGCAATATTGCACTTGCACTGTGATCTCTACTGTATCACAGTATATCAGCATTTTTATACTTTGGCTTTACTAGGCCTGTCAAGATAATATACTACTATACCGACTTATAGTTCAATATATGATGGATGGAACAATATATTTTGGTCCTCAATATTTATTGTGAGTACTTTTTCTTTGTGAAGGTGGGGAGACTGTGGGTTTTTTTTTGTTGTAATATGATCCGATTTGAGCAGTAGAAGGGTGAATAATCCCTTTTATGGCTAATTATTGGTTCATTCTGTTATTTATTTGTCTTTTACTGAAGAGTCTATTTAATAAGGGTTTGGGATTATCTGGCATTGTTTAAATTGTAATTAGTGAATTTTTTTCATATTATTTTAATATTATTGTTTATTGCAGTCAGTGAATAACTGATCGATCCCGATTTTCTATTTTTTGATTTGCAACAGATACAGCTGGCTTTCATATTACTTTCCTGAACATACACAATACAGACTTTTCATTATTTAACACACACACAAAGACTGCACTGCAAACCGTATTACTGAAAGAGGACTGGTTGTTGAATTCTTGAGTTAAAAGCCCTAATCTTTGAGGATTAGAAATTACTGAACCCATATCTCAATAAAAATGTGATTAAATGCACTGCCCTAGCCTCTGTCCTTCCACACACTTCACCTGGCCCACCACAACCACATGCTTTGACGGTGGTTTGTCACGCTCCATGGCCCGATGCCAGAACCTTTCTGGATTCAACAGCAAAGTACAAAGGACTGGATGGTCAGGTAATCACACACTCTCAAACGAATACGCATCTATCTTTACTTCAGCCAAAAACGTGAGCAATCATCACAAATGACTCATCTGAAGTCTGCTCACAATTACCCCTCTGGCTCCTGGGGCTGGGGTCACATGCCAGCTCTTCCCAGCAGTGTTTTTATGCAACTCAAACAACCTATGTGACCCCGTTTAACACTGTCGCGGCCAAATGCACAAGCGAAACACAACACAAACCTACTGTCCAGTCTATCGAATGCCCTGGTGAGCATCAGACACAACAGTACTGTAACTTTCCTTGGGATTAAGAATTTATCTATCGTATCTATCTATTTAGAGTCAATTGTATCCACATTTACTCCTTCTTTGGGTTAGTCTTTGCTTAGACATTCTATAGCAATGGTAAAGTCCTATTTTAGACCTGGTTTAGATCTGAACGACTGCAATGATTTACTGATTGATGACAAGTTACACATATATCACCTGGTTTGAATTATTCCCTTATAATTTAACATACAGTATAGCAGTGATATGTATACCTGGCAAGTTACAAGCTAGATCAGCAGAGAGGCAAACCCGCTCACAGTAAGAATGTACGCTTTTCAAGTATTTGTGTAATAGAAATCCATAATGATTTTTCGCCAACATGGAGACATTTGGAAAAAGGAATCACAAATATGAACATTCCACATTTTGAAGTGGATTTAAGAAATACATTAAAATATATAGGAAAGATGGCATTGTCATAATAATAGTATCTTTACTGTCTGTAATATCCAATTTCACTTTTCATCACATATATAAAAGTGAGTATAAAATGTCATTGATGCACCTGTGGTTGGAACAGTGTGGTTTGAGCATATTTCTTCACTAGAGAAAGTGAAGCTCTTGACAGGAATGGTTACTCCACAAAAAAGGCTACAGAGTTCAGTTTGGCACTTGGCCCAGCCCTTTGGCAGACAGCAATAGCCTACATTTCAGTGGGTATAGTGAGTGTAATTTCAAATAGCCACAGGTAATACGTGAGGTGATTTATATACGGGGCTAGTGTCTTTTGCAACCGTAGCTGTATTGGATTTCAGTTTGCGCTTAAACACTGAAGACAGGCATGGCATTATTTACACTTGGACAATGGCCGTGTCCAGGGCCAGAGACTTAACATTTTTGCACCACAAATGCATTCCAGATATCAGATATTACCGCGTGTTAAAACATGTGAGGTTTGGGAGCTACTGGGAAAAAGAAAGGATTGAAAAAAGATATCACCATTTTTGTCAAGTCATTATTTTTTTTCTAAATTTGTAAAGGAAACTACTAGTAGGTTTGTAAGAAGTGACAGTGGCACAATGGGTTGAATGTTTGCCCACTAACCAAAGGGTTTCTGTTACAAAACTTATCTAAATGCATTTCTTTTGTTGTGTTCTCGGACATAATGCGGCCTACCTCAGTAACAATACAGTTCTGTTCAATATGAGGCATAAGAAGTCCCAAATCACAGGGACTGATAAAAGGGTGAATGTGGTACTGCAGAGTGTAGTTTTGCATCATCATATTACAGTATATAGTATTATAGCTGTATGTTTCTTTTTTAATTTTTTTATTTATTCTTTATTAACCAGGAGAGTCCCACTGAGATTTTTCAGAGAGTCCTGGTCCCAGAGGAGACCCTATTGTATGGTTTTAGTGGTAGGGGAAATTGGAGCATTTGGAGAAAATCTATGGGAAAACGCAGAGAACTGTGTGCCTTCCCTAAATCTTTTTATGTCTTACTATTAGATACTCCTTGTTTTGTGTTCCATCGTATTACCAAAACACATTCCTAGTTTGTGAATTTTGTTCACTAACAATAACAATGAAGCAGATTCTAAACATACAAACTCCACACAACTGGGAGTTAGCTGTGAGGCGGACGCACTAACCACTTCCCCACTGCGCCATCCATTGTAGAGACATAAGCAACAACTGTATTATTAGTTTTACCTTAACACTTATATTAAAAGATTTTGTCCTGCTTTACTTTCAACGTTGAAGTGACTACTAAATCTGCTCAAAATATCAGCTCTGCCTGTATGGCTTCACAGGAACAGACCTGGATCCTTTTAACAACAAGCTCACAGCTATAACAGCACACATTAATTGGATTATTACAGGATATAGATCAACTGCACTGAGTGTATAGTATTTCCAGTATACGCCTGTTAGTAGTTAAAAGAACAATATTGCTAAATAGTACGGAAACACAAAAAAACCCACAAAAACCCAAGACTTAATGGACACCCTGTTCTTCTTCTGTACTTGGTTTCAGTACTTTTACTTGTTGAGCATCTCCTGTCCTGTCTTAGCTCACATGCCTGCTCTGCTCTGAAGCATATTGTTGCAGTCCAGCCACTGCACCCCAGGGGAGCGACGAGGCGAGAGCTTGGGAATGTGCTCTTCCGGAGAGTCAGACCTCCACACGCCCTTCGACCCACAGCTTCATGAAGCACAGCCAAGAAAGTCACAAAGAGTAGAGAGAGGGAGGAGAGAGGAGGAAAACCCAACCAGAGCCATCCCAGGGAATCTGCATTGTCTCACTGAGCACAAAATGTACTGAAATAATCACAATGCTATAAGAACAACAGCTCAACATTGAATTTCTATATAAGCAAATTATATCTTCAATCAACTACTTCACTGCATGTATAAAGTGCAAGCAATGGTTCTGCTGTAGTTATAGTACGCCAAAAAGCAGCAGCAACAATGGTCGTAATAGTAGGGTCATAGCAGCAGTAGTAGTAGTATTAGTAGTAGTAGCAGTATTGGCTCACTGGCATTTTTAACCCCACATGTATGACCCAGAGACTTTTAGATTTTTTATTTAATTGTACTTAATTACAAGCACTTTGCTCAAACATGCATGACTCAATCAAGATGCAACTCAGTGCAAAATAATTGTTAGAGAACACAATTATAGCCTGGTTAACAGCTCATAAAAGCCCATTTAGCATAACGTCTTCCTTTATGGTGTATGGTGCTTTAAAATGATAGTGGCACATCAAACAGAGCTCCCAGTGTCTGCAGCCTTCAGCGAGACAGTGTTTAGATCTGAATATGATCAAAGCTGATGTGAGTCTGCAGTGCTTCAGCTCTATCTACTCATTAAGTCATTATACAGGATCAACCTCCAGACATTCTCTTCACAGACTGAGAGCTGAAATGTCAACAAATGCTCAACTATCTCAATATTACGTGATGCAGTTTAACAATAGTTCAATACTTTACAATGCCAGTTACTTAGCTTATGACATCTTCACATTGTTCTGTTGTTAGATATCAAGTAGCATCAGCGTTAGTAAGATTATAAAGGGTCAGTGTCATCAATTGAAGGCTTGTCTTTTGGATATTTCTGTTGCCACGACAAATATTTCAGGAATTCTTATGCCTGAAACCCATGAATAAGAGATTTAGCATACTGTTTTTGAAACAAGCCACACTTTAGAAAGAAATATCCAAACTTATGATACCCTATCATTTGTTTAGGATTGGCTTCACAAACGTGTCCTATTAACCTTACGGAGTCTACTCTTTTCAACTAACAATAATCACATCTTTGGGCACCACTTTTTGAAGCTATTGTGAAAAAATAATTTCCCCTTTGTTGCTTGGTGTTGACAGAACACATTAAATTGTTGCCAATTTTTGTTCCATGTGAATAGACCCAGTAATTACAGAGATATGAACCCTAAACCAGGTCAACAAAGCTGATTAAACTGCAAATTCTACCACAGATTTCTGACCTTCCCTCCAACTGGTTTGTAAACTCTATGTGCCCTACAACATTGTAATTCAATCATGATTTGACAATGTTCTAGAGTCATTCCTTAGAATATTTTATGGTACACATTATCCATGGAGTTATTTGAGTACATGTCAGTTAACATGGGGAGAGAGCTGTTTTTGATCATGACCTCACCCCCAGCATAACAAAACCTCCTTATCCATACAGCAGGACAGACCCTTTCAGCCTCTCTGCGGGGCAGATTCTCCAAGAGGGGTGTCACCGTGGCAACGGAGTGACCTGGCAGGGGCTTTAGGGCTCTGGGTCGTCCTGCTGAGCGCCTGTCCTGTAAGGGGAGGGGCCATAACCTCCCATTGGCCTGCTGTCAGTGGTTTAAACAGAGGCAAACAGAGAGGACAGATGTCACTGGTCTATCTGCTGACAAGGACACATAGAGGAACACTATTGTTACTCAAATACTGTCACCCTACCACTAGTATGGTGGGGAAGTCGTAATAGTAGCTATGGCGTAGTAGTAGTAGTTTTCGGAGGGTGTAGTAGTGAGTCACTACTACTATGAAAGTTTGGACGGCAGTTGAAACACTGTTGTCACAAAATTTGATTGAGTAGTAGTAGTGGTAGTAGTAGTTGTAGTAGTCACAATGCAATGTCATTTCATGCTGCAGAATACATGAAAAACATCAATTTGACATGAAAAACAACAATTTGACCAAAAATAAATTTCAACTGGGGCTAGACGTTGTCAGCGTGGGGAATCAGTGTTTCAGTTTAATGCAGCTAAAACCTGGAACAGTCTTCCTGAAGATGTGAGACAGGCCTCTACTTTGACAGTGTTTAAATCCAGGCTCAAAACACTACTGTTTAGCTGTGAATATGACTGAAAGGTTTTTATTCTGTGCTTCTCTTCTTCTCTTTTAATGTTAATTTTATGATGATTATTAATGTTTTGATTTGTTGAATTGTGATTTTAATGTCTTTCTTATTCTGTAAAGCACTTTGTGATCGAATTGTGCTATACAAATAAACTTGAATTGCTTACCAATCAGTGCAATGAGAACAATATGAAGAATAAAATAATGGATATTGTCAGAAAAAAAATATGATTGGTATACTTATATTATGGTAGATGCTAATGTATTTGTACTACATCCATGAAGACAACTGTTATTAAACCATAATCCATGTTACATTGAGGCAGCATTAAGTCCTCATGAAACTATGACCAAAGAGTAAATAGATGCAAATACTTTAAATGCTCTTCTATCCATTTCATTAAGACTTAACTGTGTTAGTTAGGACTGGGCCTCAAAACTAGGTCACACAAATCTCCACTTTTCCACTAGGGTGCACAGAGAGCACCCAGGCAGTTCCCCCTGACTCACAATGTAAACAACTGACTGACCTGTATGTTCAGTATGAGACATATATATCCAGACCTTTACAAGACCAGAGCCTGCTTATTGCTGCCTTACAGACTGTCCCTCTGTCTTTATCTCCACGCAATAAATCTCTCTACACACAGTAAACCAATGCTTTGTAAATGCTTGGCCTACTTTCTTAAGTTGTGGTTTAGATTTGATTTAGTGCTGATTTAAACTTCAGTCTTGGTGCAGACCTATTTGCTATTTTGCCTATTTTTATTAGACAAGGGACAGATATGCAATTTTCATGAAGTAATCATAATCACATCTCCTTATTCATGAATTTCAGCTTCCAGTTTTGAGGCACCACTTTTTTTTTTTTTTTTTAACAGTTCACAGGATTTAGTATTTAGTTTGGGATTGCTAATCGCCATGGCAACAGTACAAAGTTTTCCCATGGATAATTTGTCTGCTTAAAAGGAAAGTTCCATTCCATCCTAGTCCTCCTTCAGATTTTGGTCTAGCTCAATGCTTTATTCCTGGTTTCATTATGTTTTAGCTCAGTGATTAATTTAGTACTGAATTAAGCCAACTTTACCCAGAAAATCAATTTTACTCTGTTCCCTAGCTACCTTGGATGAATAGCCCTGCAGGCACTTTTATTGGACCATAGCCTGCTTATTACATCCTTGCTGAGTTGCAGACAGACTGTCCCTGTCTCTATCTGGACTAAATCTTTCTCTCCACACTGCTCAGCGCCACTCGCAATTGAATAAACTCTAACCTTACCTAGTTAAGTAAACACAAGGCAGACACCAGCCCAGATGTTGACAGTTCATTGAGAGACACAGAATTACATAAAATGAAGGGCTATTTCCAAAATTTTAACGACCACTTCTTAAGGGCTAATCAGTATCTAAAAAACGCCACCAAGACTGATTTGGTTAGCTCACTGATAACCATCGAGCGAAGGGTCAGCGCTTTAGGGACATAGCGGACATTCCTATTGCCCAGTGGTATCTCATGCAACAAACAATCACTTATCTAAAATAAAGAAAGAAAGTGCAGATGTTTTGGTCTCTCTGGGCTACTGTAGGAAAATGATAGTGTAGCGTGTCCTTAGACATAAACAAACAGCAACTGGATTCTACCAAAAAAAAAAAAAAAAAAAATTAATGTAGAAAATGTTTTAGTGAGACACGCAACAAAAATACCAACTCCATCAAAGTAAATTTTCATTTAGATGGATGGAGAAAGCTTTTGTCACTGAACTAGAAGATTTTTAAGTCTGTAGGTTGTTGCTGACCTCATGTTTACAATGATGTGTTTTTATAAATACACTTCCTTTCCAACGATTTATTGGAGTATCTTGATAACATACCAACTTAAAAAACAAAAACATTCCAACTTAAAAAAGAAAAAGTTGGTTATCTGTCCACATCTACCTTAATTACTTACTAATTTATTTTAGTTCAATTATTTTGTATGTATCACTACTACACCACCACTGTCCAACAATAAGGCCTATAGCACTGTGAATAGTGACTTCCCTTTTTCAACTGTAGCTTCTCTCTCTCTTCTCTCTCTTCCCTCTCTCATCTGTGGAATGTGGAGATTTGAGTCCATTCTTCCACTTGGACTTACACATTGTTTGCATTTACAGCGGAATAAGCGGCCAGGCATGGACAGTCTGTTGGAGGAGAGATTGTGAGAGACTGAGAGAGAGAAAAGAGAGAGAGAGAGAGATTGAAAGAGAGAGAGATTGAGGAGAGATAGATTGAGAGAGATTAAGAGAGAGAGAATGAAACAGAGAGAGATTGACAGGATGAGAGACAGACTGAGGAGAGAAATTGAGAGAGATTGAGAGAGAGAGACTGAGAGCGATTGAGGAGAGAGAGATTGAGAGAGAGAGAGAGGAAGATTGAGAGAGAGAAACTGAGAGAGAACGATTGAGGAGAGAGTGATTGGGAGAAAAAAGAAACTGAGAGAGAAAGAGAGAGAGATTGAGAGATAGACTGAAAGAGAGAGAGAGAGAGAGAGAAATTGAGAAGCGAGATCTTGAAAGAGATTGAGGGAGAAAGATTGAGTGACTAAGGAGGGAGAGAGATTGAGGAGGGAGATTGAGAGAAACTAAGAAAAAAGAGATTGAGGAGAGCTATCTTGAGAGACTGAGGGAGAGATTGAGAGTGACTGAGGAGGGAGAGAGAGATTGACAGAGAGAGAGAGAGAAAGAGAAATTGAGGAGAGAGAGATTGAGAGAGACTGAGAGAAAAAAAGAGAGATTGAGAGACACAGAGAGATTGAAAGAGAGAGACAGATCGAAAGAGAGGGAGATTGAGAGCGATTGAGGAGAGAGATTGAGAGAGATTGAGAGAGACTGATAGAGACTAATTGAGAGAACGAGATCCCAGGTGATCTGATACTGATGTTTCTCACGTGGGCAGCAGTAGTGGACAGGCTGGACACTCACTCAAGGCAAACTTCACAGAGCTAAACCATTCTGAATGTAATACACTTGGTTTAAACATACAGGTCTGTGTGCTGAGTCGAACATAGGAGTCAAGGCAGAAGATTGTGAGTGTTGGCCCACAACATCATGCAAATTGGTTATTGAAAATTGTAAGAAACATCAACCAGGCACATGGTATAAAATGGAAGTCTACTATTTGTGTCAGCCGGTAACCTGTATTAGCAGAATATCAGGAAAAGCCAACAATCTCATATTCTTCAAACTGTCATCAAATTTCAACAATCCTCAACTTGAACTATACCCTGAAAAAAGATAAAAGCACTTTCCATCTAACCAGAAATTTGAATTAAGTTTACTCCAACAATCTAACTTCACTAAAATGTATTTTAACAAAGCCAGTAACTTTTGCCAGTCCCAAGCCAGAATAAGTTTGCATCTTAAAAAAGTCAACTCAATGGAGCTCAACAGTGGCCACCCACCCCCTGGATCTGGAAGTAAATTTCTCATAAATTTTTAAGTTATTAAAGCATTTTGACGAATCTTGTGTTTGTCAAAATGCTTTAATAACTAATAAAAAATGTGCCTTTTGATCTTGGTTACCATGTAGCTGATTAGCCTCTGCAAAGCTTTTGAACTCTTAAAATAACATTTTTTGGAAAAGTCTATAGGGAAAAATGAATGGAAAATTTACTTCCGGAACCAGAGCTGGCTGTCACTGTTGAGCTCCATACCAAATCAGTATGAGTTTGTATGTTTCTTACCTTTCTGAGCTTGGTGAGCCCTGGTGATGTCCTTTCAATGCTGTCTTTCATTTTGCGTCACCCGGTAAAACAACAGCCCACCTCCCTTCACATCAGTGCAGTTTTCTGGATTATCTTTCCCCCCTCTTCAGTTTAAAAGGCTCCTACTCCAACCTCCGATGTATCTCGCTCTGCATAGCTCCCATTCACACGGAGGAAGACCCGCGCAACAAACTGCGCTAAGTAAGTGCTGGAAAAAAAGTTGTAAAAATGCCACAATGTCACAGGAGTCCCTTGTCTGGTCCAACTTTTCAAATTGCTAAGAAACTGTCACTCTATCTACGTAGCCTCTATCTCTTAGTTACCTTCTTTGATTCCCCTCTGGCTGCAAACTTTTCACAGCCCTCCTCCGTCCAAATACTAACCTCCCCTTGTCTTGCTCTCTCCTCCCTCTCTTCCCCCCCCCCTCCTCTCTCACTACCCCCCTGTCCCACCCACCTTCACCCCCCACTGCCTCTGAACTAATCTGCAGCTGGCCCGAGTGATTGGAGTTGCCTGGGGAACTGAAGTGTCCTGTCCGAGAAAAAAGAAAATGAGGAATGAAGCAGGAAGGGGCAAAGCCAAGTAGAACAAACTAGATACATAACAGAGTCCACTGGGATGCAATTAAACAAGCTCTAGGGTCAAACTTCTTATCTAAAAATGGGACATCATCATCCTAAGTTGTATCTCCAAAAAGCTTGTTTACTGGATCACAAGTGCAGGACAACAAAATGTACAGAAATCACAATTAGAGACTGCATCAGAGGTGCAGAGGGACTGGATATTTGTCCCAGTGAAGTTTAGTTTTAGTAGTAGTAGTATGCACAATATCTTGTTTTACAAGCTTCTTTATCAAGTGTATTCCCAACTTATCTTTATCTTATCTTTAGTAAATTAATACTTTTACAGAAAAAAACAGCAAATGAGAATTTTTAACATGGGTGAAAATGGAGATAGCATGCAGAGTAATAGTTTCTACTTTATCTTGTTTTCTTTATCAAGTGTATTCCCGAGTCATCCCAAATTATCTTCATCTTATCTTAAGTAAATTGTTAGTTTTACTCAAATAACTTGGGTAAAGACTTCAATGATTGTATGATTTAGAATCTGTAGAGTTAACACAGTGCATATTATTTATTGTAATTACAGTAAAAAAAATTGTCTCTCTCTTCCGCTGTATGTTTTAAACCAGACCTGAACTTGAGAGCAAAATGACTTCCAACTCTGGCAGCTGCTCTTCCGAGTTACTCACTGCTCCAACAAGAGAAAGTGAAAAGAAAAACAGCATGAATAGTGATGACTAATCTTATAAAATGTGACTCAGTAAATGAAAGCTATGTAATAAGTTTATCCACACAAACCTAGAATCGGAAAAACACTGATATCTTTCTGTTTGTTTCAATTCAAAAGAAGCAGGAAGTTATTTAACATTTGCCCTGTATTTTGAAATCTTAAAAGTGCAGACAGTTTTAACAGTGGTCATCTGGACACTGTACTGATCTCAAAAACAGTGTCCAGATTACTAACATTGACCTGCTTTTCTCCATGGAGATAGATATGTTTAATGATGTACAGTGGAACATTACAGACAACACAAATAAATAACATGTAGAAAAGCAGGTGGCATATCCTCTACTAGAAATGTTACACAGTGCAGATTTAACTATCCCTGTTTCAATGGGTGTATAAACCTCCTTCAAAGGTAAGTCTAGGTGTGTTCACTATAGATGTAGTAGTAGTATGTATAGCTGTTTTTCCACAATAAACTGACAGATGTGATGCTACCATGTGTAAGAATGTCCCTGTGCATTTCTATGGAGATTTACCTTTATAACAGCAGAGGTTGGGCACAGGCATCTCTCCTGCTGACCCCTAAGCCCAAACCCTGACCCCTGCTTTGAAATGCAGCACTGATTTGAAAGGCCAGACTTGTCTATCAATAGCCCATGGAGGAAGGGAGGGGGCCATAACATCTGCTTGACGTTTATCCCTCCTTTTGTGTCGTTAGGCTTCAGCTAGAACCCTGGGAGCGCACACAGATACTGACAGGACAGAGGAACAAGCCAGAATGGGAACACTGCATGGGCTGTAATGACAAGAAATGAGAGAATGAGAATGCAGTATCAATATATGTTTGGTTTTTTGCATTGGTATTTTCATATTTTAAAGAAACATGGATTAGATAGATTAAGATATCACAGTTTAAAATAGTATTAATAAAATAGGATTATAATCTTCTTACATGAATCTATTGGTTAAGCAGCTTCGCTCATAAAACACGTGTTTCTAATTATTATGATAGCACAATTCTTATCATTAGTATGGTAGCTGAATGCAGCTTTTATTCAAATATGTTGTTATTTTAGTTGTTTTACTAAGTTCTCATCACATGTTTTTTATCTTACCCCAAGACCACACGCCTTTACCACAAAAAGAAAGTTCCATTCTCTCCAGTTTCAAACTGTTTCGACCAAGTTTGAAGCAAGCGTGCATGAAAAAATTAGCATAAGTAGCCAACAGTTTCTACATCCAAATATGCAATATGTCTCCCTCTGCAGGCCAAGCCAGGATCCTGCAAGATTTAAAAAACACATTTTCTCTGAGGAAAAGTCCCGCAGAGACAAGTATAAAATCAAAATTATAAATTCAATCACTCCAATAAAATTAAAACATATCTTTCCTTACCAAGTTAAATTAATTAATTAAATTCACGTTTCAGTAAATAACGGCTTGTAATTGGTCCTTGTTGACACTTGACTCATGTGCACGTGACTGTCAAATGCGGAAGTAAAGCGGATGTCATTGCAAATTTTCATGGCTGTTTGTTTTTGAATGAATTTTGCATTTTTTCTCATCCGGCACAGCGCCATGCAAACGATAAAAAGGTTTATTTCTCCGGAGAAAAAATAAACCATCTTCGACTTTTCATCGGCCTGGAAAAATTGCCAGAAACCAGTAAGATATGAGGTTGCACAAGACTAGCAGGTGTCGTTAGTTCACCTGCTATTGATTTCAATGGAAATCCCATATTTTCTAGGGACGTATTTACTTCTATGTAATGTAGCTTCATCGTAGTGATAGCCCTGGTGCACTCGAACAACATGGCATTGCTTTTTGGAGTCAGGGTAGGCTTTAACTTTAAAAAGGCCATTCAAAAGCCCTGTTCATTGGGTAGAATCTATCAAAACTGGAGGACATGTCTTGTTAAAAGGAGGCCTGTTTTAATCCACATACCCAAGGTTTCTCTGATATGCTGTGGTGCTGTCAGTATGTCATCTTACACTGCAAGATGCCAGGAAGCCACACTTATTAAACCAACCATCACTGAAAGAAAGTCTGTTGCCAAAGTACAGGTGCATAAACTCATATTTTTCCTTCGACTTAGCTTCAGAGCACTGGTTCTTCTCCTCAAATTTGGCCCACTTTTACTCCTCTCCCCCTTGACTCTTGTGTCAACTCGCTGGAGCTCCAAATGGCTGGATATCTTGCTATGGATGACTGAAACTTCTGGTCCAACTTTCATCAAGCTTGGACAATGGGCCAGCACCAGGCGAGACATTTTCCCAAAAGATTTCTGCGATCGCTTCTCCAGACTTCACGTCAAAGTTAGACCTCACTCATGGTCCCACACAAAGCAGTGCCTTCGTCGGGCTTTCGGAGAAGAATGGAGGAGGGTTTTTGTTTTTCAGAGCAAGGAGCCAGTTGGTTCTGGTTGCGTTGCCCAGGTCTACAGAGGGTGGGCGAGGGCAGACAGAGTAGAGGATCCAGACTTTCAGACACTGGTTGAGGAAAGGGACAGAGAGGACTTGCTTGAGGCCTGGGAGATCCCGGGTCTAAAGGGGATGACCGGGTTACTGAAGAGGCTCTGGTCTGGCAGAGGAGAGGAAGAAAAGAGGGAGACTGTGTGGAGCGAGGATACACTCATTGAAAAGGAGAGCCTGATACCTGTTGCAATAAAGGTAAGTGATTGGTGGGAAACAGCTTTGCATTTGGTTAAAAGTAGGAGAAAAATTATTATCCTACCCACCATCCATATTTAAGAAAATGTTACTGCTAAGAATGTATTTTATTGAGCAAATATTTATGGTTAATGATTAGATTAATATTGACTCCACAAAAAATGTTAAATCATCTCTATTTTTATATCACCTTGTAACCACCATATATATTCTGCATTACTTATTATGCTTGGGGAAAATACACAAAATGGTACAGTGTAAATCACTTGGATTGGGTAAGATGCACTGATACAATGCAGTTAGTTGTTCGTATATTGTATAGTGTAATTTAAATAACTGTTTACATTTTCTTCTAGATGGAAAAATTCTACACTTAAATGTTTTATTTATAGCAATATTTACTCTGTAAATATAGGCTTTGAAACCACTGTTTCAAAGTTCACCCCTATTTGACTGTCTATAGGAGCTTGTGATTCCTAGTAAATATGTTTCTTATGTTTCCTTAGGTGGTGCACCCAGGAGTCAGGAGGCAAGTAGAAATCGATTTGCTGCTGATGAAAATTGGGAGCTGGATTCTGGATCATCTGCCTGGACTCAGGTGGCTCAGTCTGTATGAAATAGTGGAGGAATTTGAGAAGCTCATGACCAAACAGGTGTGAATACACATAACATATGAAATATGTCTATCTTCAGCCAGTCTTCATTTTATATTGTAAAATGTATTATATTGTATAATATCTCTATTTCAGATTGATCTCAGATTTGAGGCTAAAAACATGGAGCATTTTCGACACAATTTCCGTGATGTGGAATATGTTAAGTTTCCCACACCGCTTCGGCCGTTTGTGACCAGGACAATCTTAGTAGAAACTTTTGAAGTGGGTGTAAACCTCTTAAGACCATTATTTAACTATCCATATGATAATTTATTTATTATTCATTTCCTAGGAAAGTGAGCCAATATCAAGCTATTTGAGGTCAGATATTCCAGTAGAAGTGAAGCAGAAGATAGCAAAGATGGGTGTCGATACTCTGCTAAAGATGGTAAGATATGACATGTCTGTTTTTCCAGTCTTCAGAGCTGTGCAAAAGTTCTAATGAAGTGATGAAATGCTGTCAACTAAGAGCATTTGACTGATAAGTGATATGTTTATTGCAATTCAGGGTCTTAGAATCTCAAGTTAGTATAAAATTCCTGAAAGCATTTCAACTATTAAAACTACTAGTACTAGTAGTATTATTACTTTGTTCCATTTTACTATTAGTTGTTATTCTTGAGTAGGTGTTTGTGGATAACTTTGTCCATGGAGACCTTCATCCTGGTAACATCCTGGTCCAGTCCCGAGCCCCCTCCCCTGGCTCCAGTGACATTGTGGGGGACGCCCAGGGTAAAACTACCCTGACAGACCTGTGGGACACTGTGGTGGTCAGCGTCAGACCAAACCCCAGTCCATTTCAGCTGGTCCTCCTGGACACCGGCATCGTGTCTCAACTCAGTGAACACGACCGTGCCAATTTCAAGGCTGTCTTTACTGCTGTAGTCATGCGCCAGGTACTAAGACTGTTAACATTACACTAAAGATATGATTATAAAGTAGTATTGATAATATCTTAAAACACTGCTAACAAAACGGTGATGGAGACATATTATGCTAAATCTATTCAACTGAGCTTTAAACCATATTGTAATGGTTTGTCCTCATCATTAGCTTATGCACAATTGTATCTGAATACTTTACCAAGGAAAAAAGCAAGATAAAAAAAAAAAACATATCTTTGCCTAGCTCAGGATAAAGCAGCACTAAAACGGTAATGGAAAACTTTCTTGAGGACCAACCAATAGTGAGTTTATCAGAATCCTAAATTAAAATATAATTTCCCAAATTGCCAAGCTCAGGTACTTCTTAAATTCATCCAAACTTCTTTGCTCCTAAGTAAACCACTAAAGTGACATTTTGTTAAGACTCTACTGTATATTTTCAGGGTGAGAAGGTAGCAGAGTTGATCCTACATCATGCACGGGCAAATGAGTGTCAGGATGTCCCTCTGTTTAAAAAGGAAATGGCCCAGCTTGTCGACCATGCCCTCAGCAACGCCCTCGCTTTAGGAAAGGTAAAAATACAATGTGTGAGTAAAATGTTATATTTACAGCGACATTGGAATACTAAATAATTGCTTTGCAGATTCAAGTTGCTGACCTGCTCTCCAGGGTTTTTGGTCTGCTAATCAAACACAAGGTAACTCTCTACCTTTATATAACCCAATATACAATGCTTTCAAATGAAATGCCATTTAAGGAATCATAGTTTCAACTGTATGCAGTCTAATTATTTATTTAAAGGAGATTACTGATATATTTGAAATTAACCTAAAAAAAAATAATTATGACTAAAAAACAATTCTTTAGCTTTGTAGGCTTACATGTACAAGTCACAAGTAATTTTGTTGAATAACTTGTGTCTTTTTGTTGTTAACACACTGCTCTGCTATAGGTAAAGCTGGAGAGTAATTTTGCCTCCATTGTGTTTGCCATCATGGTGTTGGAAGGACTGGGCAGGTCTCTAGATCCAAACCTGGACATCCTGGAGCTGGCTAAACCAATGCTCATCAAAAACTATTCTTCACTTCTCTGATCCACAAATGCATTTCAAAGGACATAATCAGTATTTAGAATAGGATTGATATACCGCATATTCAACAGAAGACTACTATGTACTTACCTGAAATGCATTCATTCCAGCCATTTTAACAATGTTATGATTTTCATGACACTCCACAAAGTGTTCCTTGCAAATAAATAAGTGTATTCCTTCTGCAAGTCCATAAAATGTACTTATGTGATAAAAAGGTAATGGATACATTTAAAGGTGTAAATAAAAACACATTTTTATATAGGGCACTATATATAGTTTAGTCCCGTATATGTTAAACATTTGCAAATTAGCATTATTTTGTTATCCATGTAAATGTATTAAGATGTATAGTAACACACTACACAAATAAATATTTAAATGTAATGATAAATAGAATATGCACTTCCCAACCTGGCTATTTTTATGTATTGAATAAACAACATAACCTAATATACATTTTCTCATAGAAATATGCAGTCTTTATTAGACTACTTGAAATTATTAATTTACTGTTTTCCAGAATAGATTTACTTACACTTTATTCCAGTTATGTGAGATGCAGCTATAGCTGAAAGAGTAAAATCAGGACGTTTTGGTGCCTTTATTGTAAAACTGTTGATTATTTTTATTTCACCATAGAGAGCCCAAACAGAGCAGCACTGTTCAAGTAAGGAGGGAAGGGAGAGGTGACAACTGTGTAAAAAAAAAATCGTTGTAATATTAATAATAATAATATTAATGACAAAAGAAATAAAACATCTCTAATGGACAAACACAATCACCTCAGTATAAGACAAGATTCTGCCACGGTCACAACAACCAGAGAAAATGTCTCATTTTTTTCTTTTGTTTTTAATGAATTAAATAGCTTTTAAAAATATTTCACCATTTACTTATACTCATCTTTTTTATTTATTGCGAAAAATAGGCAACTGGACTAACTATGATACCATTTTTGTGTATGCGTGAGATCAAGAAATATTGAATAAGTGGAGATATGGTGGAACGTCTTTTTGGAGCGTTAGCACTGAGAGCACCAGCAGTACTCTCGCACCGCCACCAGGGGCACAGTCATGTCAACATTCCTCCAGGCCTGAGCTATGGCGCCCCCTCCAGCTGCAGCAGAGAAATTAAACAAAGTCTGTTTTGGAATGACGTTTGTGTGTTGAAAAACGTTTGTTCACAGTCACTTATTTGCGTCGCTAGTTTTTCAGTTTTTTATGTACAAATGTTTGAAATCCCTGAAGGACATCTACCAAGACAAGTGCAACCTCCATGTGATCAGCCCCTCCCAGAAGCTCAAAAGTTTCTCAAAAAAGGGGAAAAAAGGGCGATGGTACCATTAAAAAAAACAAAAACGTGCCACAGCCAGGACAAACCAGGAAACTAAAATCTAGAATGATGTAGGTAGAGGATTACATATGAGAAAGGGCACCTGATGATATCCTTCTTAAAGTATACTATGTAACTTTCCTGGTGGAGGGTCTGCTATCCACTCGTCTCCATGGAGATGTTATTGCATTGCCTGTAATATTCCCCCGCATGTATAAGTGGTTGTAATGCTTAAAAACACATTGAAAAACATCCAGAAACCTGATTTTTTAACTTGACCTGGTAGGGCCACCTGCCTCTCTATATAGTTAGATACGTTTAATACCATTCTGTGCAATATTCCAGGCTAAGCAATAACAATACAGAGAAGACAAGTAGGTACCCAATCCTCCACTAGAAAAGTTACACAGTGCACCTTCAACAAATACATCAATTCAGAAGTATGAAACAGGAATGAAATGCATAAATTAAATAACATATCCTTGTCCGTTTTATCATATCCGTTCATGCCACTCCATCAGTCTTTATCCATGCATTTTGTAGTCTTTTTAACGACTGAACTGTCCTCTGTGGTAAGTTGATTGTATATTCTTTTTATTTTGCACCTTTATCAGAGCAGTAAGTTCCTCGTGTCTCCAGGCTCCATGTAGCTTACTTTGGACTTCTTGCTAATCGCTTAGCAGAACTACAAAGATTTTTTAGGTGTAAACTTTAATCTGAAGTGGGTGCATTTCCACATCAAGCTGGGGTTCAGGCTACTTGTTCGGATATAGAGGAAAACAGTCAGGCACTCTACATTTTTCCCACACAGATTTTTAATATATTTTGAGGCAGCTGGAGCTCTAGTGAAGATGTGAATTTCCTTTTAATGTCACTGTAAAGCTGAGAGGTCCATAAGTAAATGAGTTTACTACTGGAAGTGGCTTGCTGGCATCTTGACGGCACAACTGAAATATATGTGATTTGAACAGTTTTCTCCCTTAGCATTGTGGGTAAACAGCAGCGTCCATTACCATCCATGTATAATCAATGGAAGACCCCACTTCTGAGTCAATTTGGTGCATACCTTTACATTCCTCTTGGGGAAAGTATGATGGGTAGAGCTGTAGCCTACACATTTAAGCACAGATAGATAGTCTTGATTCACAGTCTACAACAGGTTTTTTTAAGGGAAAAAAGGAAGCTTTTTGGAGTTTTTTTGGGGGGCTACGAGTTGAGCCAGGGGTGGTTGAGACATTCACCAGCTGAGGCCCGTTTTTCAGGGACCATCTCCAACATGGGCAACAGGAAGTGCGTGAAGTGTCCGGCGTCCTCGTGCGACCAGCCGTATTTCTCCACCAGGACGTCGAACAGTGACCAGGGCTTCAGCTTGGTGATATGCCGTAACTCGCCTGCAGGGGGCGACAGGGAATAGTGTTAGCAATAACACCATTGTAGGATACCTGCGGCAGTGCTGTATGGGTGACTTCCACTTTGAATATAACATTGTAAGTAAGTATTTTTCTTAAAATTGTAATATGCAACTTTTCTGATGGAGAATCCACCTCCTGCTTGTCTCCATAGTTATTGCTTTGCCTGAAATGTTCCAAAGTATGGCATAAATCTCCATCAAGAGACAAGTTACAGATCAGATCTGTGTAGAGGTAAGCTCACTCACAGCAAGAATTCATGTTTTTAAGGTGTAACCTTTTAGCAATAAAAATCACCTAGTTGAATAAATGCAAGCTGCATTTAATGCCATATTGGGGAAAGTTTTAGGTAAAACAATAACATCTCCATGGAAACAAGCATGTATTGGACATGACTCTAAAAAAGTTACATAGTGCACCTTTAAGATAGATATAGGAGACCAAAATTGTAATAGGTATTGTGTGCACCGATGCATATGAAATTTGATGCTTTGATTAAAAAATGCAATGTTTCAAATGTTTAATAAAATTAAAATGTATATGAAGGAATTCAGTGTATTTTGTGATTTTGTTATAATCGTTGACCAAATGATAATGACCAACAGTGATACTTTACATTTGAATTTGAAACCGTTTTTTCTATATGGTTCATTGTCATTTCAGAGCTTAAACAGGTGCCACTTAAGTCAGAATGAAGCGGCTGTGGGGAGTGGATTGTACCATTTTGCCACAACGCAATCTACAATTTGACCACCAGATGTCCACCAAATTACACCCCCAACTTCTCACTAATAACACTGTTAGTTTGCCATTTTAGTCTCTTATTTGTTGGCAGCAACAGTATAAGACTCAATGGAAAGTATAGATATATAAGAGATTTTGAAGTGACCCATACTGTGCCATAACAGTAAAGTTTTCAACTACTTATTAGAGCAGTAATTTCCCTGATGAATTCACCACTCCCCCGAGGAAAAGGAAATCAGATAGAGATCAAATATGGAGAGTTGATACGAGATTGTACAGGCCAAAGGGATGATCTGCTGTGACTGGTTGTTTCAAAGAGAATGTCTGAACTTAAGATGGATGCCCTTTCTCAAACAACTGCACAAATCATATTCTGACCATTATGTATTAATTAATAAACAAAGCAAATCTGACACATTCTTGAGTTTAAATCTACCATTGTTGACCAGCTGAGATCAACAATATATACAGTTTGCATATTATCAAAAGTGGCTGATCGACAATAAAGAAAACAATTACAGTAGTACTTAAACAGGAATTGCCAAATTAACCAATTTATTCAACAGATTATCCCGTTTTACCAAAATCAACAATTGCACCCACGTCCTTAATGTATAAGTATTGGCAAAACATAATAAAGTAGTAATGAATTAAAGCGAAGGGTCTGCCACCTGCTCGTCTCCATGGAGATGTGATTGCTTTGCCTGGAATGATTGGTATTATCTCATTTAATAAAATGTCCTGCATTATTCATTCATGTGTTTTTATTCCTCAAAAATATATTGAGAAACAGGCACTCTTACTGTGAGCAGGGTCACCTCTCCACAGATCTGACTTGTACCATACTTGGTGTCTCGATGGAGATAAATAAGTTTAATATCATAATTTGGAAGAGTCCAGGTAAAGCAGCAACAGTTCCACGGAGAAAAGTAGGTGGCAGATCCTTAACCAGAGTTACAAGTTACATAGTGGACCTTTAACAGAGAAAATTGAAAGAAACGTAGTATAGGGGGGAAAAACATTAAAAATTAAAGTAAGAAGTCCAGGTTGAATGAAATACAGCTGCCATGGCAACCTCCAGTGCTGTGATTGGCTGGGCCCTACTGCACATTGATCTTATACAGCTCTTTCTTGGTAGCAATTTGTACAATTTTGAGTCTTTTGATTTAGAAATAAATCCTCCGTAGCTTATGTTATCATCACTGTATAGTAAAGGAACAATATAATGAGCCTAGAGGCCACACGACAGACAGAACCCAGAGAGAGAAGGAAAAGTCAGGTTAGATTAACAGACAGCTTGCTGATAAAAGAAGAAGCATTGAGACATCAAGTGTAGGCTCAGACCTCAGATACAGACAACATCAAAGGCAGAATATTCAGAGCTCATGACTCTTTATGAAGCATATATGAAGAGATATAGGCACAGGGTAGAAAGGGAATACATGATAGGATGTAAGGGTTATCAGCCATGTCAAGCACACACAAACTTACCACAGAGCTTACCAGAGACGAACATCTGAGCATCGGAGAGGACTGAATGCTGTATGTCTATATAAGCTACAATCTTGCCTTATGATCTCCTGTTCATGGATATCAGTTCTATGCAACATTGTGAGGTATTTTTCCACATTAAAAGATACGATATTTAGTTTTAAATTGTTAATTGCTATGGCAACAGACCTGATTTTTCATCATTCCAGAACATATGTTATGCAAGTCTTGTCTGCTAATAACTGCTATTGTTTATTAGCTTTGTAGTGAAAAGAGGGTTGCATAATAATTTGGAATAAAATTATATCAGATGTCCTACCTCAAACTATTTTAACTAAGTTTGAGACTGACAGAAATGGTAATTATTGCAAAATTAGCATAATTCAAAGTTGCACTATTTCAATTTCCTAGTGGAGGGCTCGCAACCTGCTAGTCTCCATGGTGACGTTATTTGGCAAGCCTGGAATGTTGTATAAATGCAAGAAAGATAAGTTTAATATTCATTAACATTCCAAGCAAAGCAATAACCAGTGACGTGCGGTGAGGTTCGTGGCTGGTGAGGCACTGATGTCATCACAGTCAGATTTACAAACATAAATAAACGTAAATTTGGCTCCAGGACAATATCTCTTCCAGTGACTTGGGGCCAAAATAAAACAGAATTTCAAAATAAAAGTTCCGCAGTCCATATGAAATAGCTCTAATAGTATGAAATAAAAAGAAAGCTGGTTTTGTATTGTTTTTTTTATCATTATTCTGGTTCCCCAATTTTCAACGGATTGAAGTCATTAAATTTCTTACCATTTCGTACCACTCTGTTTGAAAAGAGCGAGTCTTTCGTCCTGTAGTCTGGAGCAAACCATGTAGCTCCTAAACTTGATTTGCCAATTCTAAATTGTAGTTTGCTGTCACTATTCTGCTGGAGATGCAAGAATCCCTGGGCTCACGAATGCCCCCTAACATGAGGCCAGGTAACTACGTGCCTCACTCGGTGCCTTTTCACAGCCGCTTAAAGCAGCAGTGTCACTGCTGAGCTAAAGCACAGTCAGCCCATGTGAGGCAAGAACGGCCGGTGCCTCACCGCATGTCTCAGTATGTGAATGGTAAATGTAAAAAAATGTGCAATTTTGAGTTAAATAGAAAATAACTTTATAGTACAAATCATTGGATAAATATAACCATTTCATTATTTTTTTCCTCTGTGATGATAGGTGAGACACTGCCTCACCTGCCTCACCTGACCACACATCACTGGCAATAACATCTCCATGAGACAAGAAACCCCCACCAGAAAAGGTAATAAAAGCTACATAAGGAACCTTTATCAATATATGGTAAACTGTAGATATCGATATACACATTTATTTGGGACCAACACGAACTTATCTATTGGTTTGATACCTCCAGGGCTAACTGACATTATTATTTATAAGTAGACCTTACTTGTATCATTCCGCATCCGGACCAAACATCACTCTTTTAGAGCTGACATGGTTTACCTTTCTTGGAGAAAAATTCCCGGCTGTACTTCCCGGCAGCCACCACT
The DNA here is from genome assembly GCA_019594935.1 of Periophthalmus modestus. Classification (NCBI taxonomy): domain Eukaryota; kingdom Metazoa; phylum Chordata; class Actinopteri; order Gobiiformes; family Gobiidae; genus Periophthalmus; species Periophthalmus modestus. The sequence continues at coordinate 20,565,052 of JAIEZT010001390.1, read as the reverse complement.
TTGCGGGGCACTTTTCCCAGGAGCTCCGTGATCAGAGCGATGTGGTCTGACATTACAGAGGGACAGGCATGGTTCAGCACGGTTCAACACGGGTCACAAACTCACATCAACTACACACACCTCACTTAAGTTTTACGAAGCGGAGCGCACCGGTGCTTAAGATACCAGGGACATACATCAGGTACGTGAAAGTTGAAAAATGATTATAAGGGGTTGGAAGGTCTAACAAAACTTGCTTGGGCGTGTTCACAGTTGCTTACACACACTCATGTTGGCTTTGGGAACGACATTGACTTGTATTTTCATTTCCTGGAAACGGATTTAATCTTAACCATAGTTATCTAACCTTAACCTAAACCCCAACCTTAATTTGATTTAACCCATATCTTGAAATCATCTGGTCGATCTAATAATAAAAGATTTACGTCATGGAAACCAGATTTTTGGCTCCATAACGGAGGTAGGTCTCCATCCATCCCATCAAATTTGGAATAAACTGGGACATGACGCCAGAACTAAACCAGGATAGAATAAGACTAAATCAGTTTACATCTAGACTCATTAACAAAACCAAATCTCAATGCACCCCAAATCAGGTCTGAACCAGGACTAAACTAACCCACCAAGAACTACAGATAATGTAAGTGTAACAACAAGTAAACCAAGTCTAAACCAGGATTAAGGTCTAGTTAAAGTCGACTTACCTAGATCGATATAAACACTAAGCTTTGTTAAACCAATACTTCAATTGTGTATTTTGTACAACTTCTCTAATTGTTTCCCATCTCCCAGTATCTTAAATATCAGTGCACCCCGGCTCCAGTGGCTCTTGCTGGTCAGAACTACCTCGTCTGTTGAAGAACTCCCGGGAATATTTTCCAGAGAGAGCAAAGTGCCTTGGAATGCAGCCCAGGAGCTCTATGATGTGGGCTATGTGGTCTGAGAGGGGACAGGGTGGGGGAGGAAGGAAAACCATGGGGAAATACAGGGGGAAATATGGAAAAGTAGTGTGATAGTGTGATTAAGAGAGATATAAAAATAAATAGGAAACAAAAGGAGGAGAGGGAGGAGAGAGAGGAGAGGAAAGAGAGAAATTTGTTAGTGAGCTCTGCCTCCACAGCAGAAATGAAATGCTTATAGTTTGAAAAGATAACTTTACAATTAACTTGATAGATACAGATATAATTTAAAGCTGCACCGTGTAACTTTTGTGGTGAACAATCTCCTGACTGTCTCCATAGAGATGTTATTTCTTTACCTGGAACATTCCACAGTATGACATTTAACTTTAACTTAACTTTGCAAGTGATGATGCTGGGCCTAGTTACAGGTCAGCGCTGTGGAGAGGCGACTCCGCTCACAGTAAGAATATGTATTTTTCAAGGGTTTTTTGAGCAATGAAACCACCGACAATTGATTAAATGCATGATTGATAAGTTTAATGTCATACTGTGGAGCTTTCATGACAAAACAATAACAACTCCGACAGCGGTGAGCATGTGTCCTCCCCCCAACAGAAAAGTTACATGGTGGAACTTTAAATTGCAACATGTACAGTGTGTATCATCTTCTCTCTGCCAATAACCTAACCAGAGCAAAGAAATGCAAAACAGCTTAAATGTTATCGAAGCTCTTTAATCTATCAATAGACAAGCATAGAAATATAAGAGTGGGGAAAAAATAAAGTAAAACTAAAACAATACATGCAGTTATGAGGCGTATAAGGCTTGTATTAATAAAGCATCACAAGATACACCGTCAGTCCCTTGTGCTATTTTTAGGCACAAAACTGTTTCTGTTTCTGGTTGATTTGTTATGCAGCTACACCATGGAGTGGAGTTTTCCAGTGGAATTAGGAGCATGAAATAGTTCAAGTATGTTGTAATATACAGCGCCTCAAAGTAACTGAATGTGTTCACTACTACAGTATATGATCCTTATGGAGAACACTGACTTTGCAAATAGAGCAATATCAGTGGTAGAAGTAATATAATATAAGGCCTAGTAATAGAAATACCTGTAAAGTCGGTTGAAGTAATAGTTCCTGAGTATAGACTTTTTGTACTCGTTTGTTTCCTTATCTGATACTGTCTTACATGTAATACAGTTCAGTAGTAGACAAAAACTATGTCTAAATGTATTGCTGTGTATAGTATCTATTAAGGAAGAAAGGGCAGTGAACAGCAAAGGTGTGTGGAGGCAGTTTGAGTCAGATTTGCAGGTGACAGTGGAGAGGGGGGTTTGTGGAGGGCTGGCACTTTAGGCTAATTGCTTAAATACCACAATAACTGTAGCCTAATAGTTGTACTTGTAATACTGTTGTACTATACATTTTTCTACATTGAAACGTAATCAAAAAAAAGCTATATGCATAACACTTAATACATATTACTAACAAATTTATAATCACACAATTCAAGCATATTTTTTATTCACTTAGATTTGTATGATGATTTAAAAAAAAAAAAAGATAATCACCTTCATCACGTGAGTAGTCCTCTCCAGAGTGGGGTTCAAATAAGTAGTCTCCAGTTGCCAGTTCAAATGCCTGAAAGAAAGCAACTACATGAGCCTCTATGTGAATATTTGTACTACGACTAATGCATTTTATTGTATGTATTTTGTGTACCATGCAGGCAGTACTCCAAATATCAGCTGGAGTGCTATAACCGGCCCCTATGAGTACTTCGATCGACCGGTATTGTCTTGTCTGGATGTCTTCAGTAAAGTGCTTGTGCTAAAACGAGACAAAAAATAAACAAATTAAAACTTGATTTGTATTTTTAAAGTTTTTGGGGTTTTTTTTTTGTTAGTATTGACAGATAATAGTGTGATAGTGAGTCTTACCACCCAGCAGGCGTTTCCGAGATCAGCGATTTTCACACGGATGGACTCGGCGTTGCGTGGGTCTAGTGGGTTTATTAGCAGATCAGCTGCTCGGGCTTTGACTGAAGCAGACAGGGCAGGAGAAAGACAATAGTTTAATAGACAAAAGATGCACAGCTAAAATAATGAATGTATGCTTTGCAATCTGATAAGAAAAGGTAAGGAAAATTGACATATACATTATACATATTGTATATTTTTAGATAGGCTTTATTTTTATTTTATTTAGAGGCATTTTATTTCTGAACAGTTGGAAGTGACCAGTGTTGAAAATTACCCAAATGTAATTCTATTTTCTTCTCTGTAAGTGCGAAAAATCTACATTTGCCAAAGCTTGGGTGTTACTTGCATATGTCTGGTCAGTATTTGAGTGACTGACCAGACAAACCTTGGGTGTCACGTTCCCCTCACCTTTGGGTGTGTCTCCCGTGCTGGAAGACGACACAGTGCGGCTGCGGTCAGCTGTGGGGCTATTGGGTGTCGGCTCTGCTCCGATGTCTGTCTCAGATATAGGGTTTCCCGGCTCAGGATCCAGGGGTAGGTCGGGGAACAGGGGTATCGTCGTTTTATGTCTCTCACTCGAAGACCCATTAGTCAAACCTGTCTCCGTCACCTCTCCATTGTACAACTCATAACCTGAACTTAATGACTGGTCCCTGTCTGTGTAACTGAGCTCTGACTCCACTAGGGGGCAGAGTAGTGGCTCGGGGGTGGGCGAGGGAGGGGGAGGCGTCCCACAACCAACTTTGAGTACTTCACCCAACAATACGTGGCCGTTCGTCTTAGCCAGATTGCTTTTGTTGTTGTTGTATTTGACTGGAGAATTGTCTGTGAGTAAGTCTGTGGTTGTGAGGAGATCCGCTGTTGTGTCTTCATCTCCGTCTTCCTCACCTTCCTCCTCCTCCTCTTCCTCCTCCTCCTCTTCCTCCTGCTCCTTTGTCTCCTCGTCTCCTGTCTCCTCCGTCTTGCTCTCACTCTTTGACTCCTCTCCTTGACTTTTTTCCGTATCTTCATCTTTAGTCTCGTCGGTTTTCTCCTCTTCGTCTTCGGTGTTGTTCAGTACTTCCTCTTCCTTCTCCTGCTCCTCTTCTTCTTCGATCTGTGGTGTTTCTCCGTTGCCCTCTTCAGAGTGAGGGGGGATTGGAGGGTTTTTTTCAGCTACAGGCGTGGATTCATCCTCCTCTTCCTCATCTGCGGGGTCTTTGTCGCCGTCCTGGACTGGAGTGGTTTCACGGTCGTCCTCTGGTGGCTGTGCACCTAAAAGGGAAACAAAAACGATAAAAAATGTAAGATGTAATGACTCACAAAATGCAGTATTTTAGCATGGGATTTAAATAACGCAGTATGTCTGTCTACCCCCTCTTTTTATGGGACTCCAGTGGAAAATCATAATTTGGAGTCTGGTACAGGTTTATTTGCTCCCCTCAGCTGCAATTTTGTACAATTGCCTGATGAATACAAAACATTTCTTTACCTCAAACTTTTTATTTCTATTATAACCAATGTTTGTATGTCATATTTCACAGTTTGAGACAATGAAGACTAATTTTTTATTAATTTTTTTCCTGCAAACATCAGTACTTACAACATGGATCGCATATTTACAAGTGAGAAAGGAATATTAAGTGGACACACAAAAGTGGGGGACAGCAAAGGGAAATAGAAGGAAAAAAAAGAACAACAAAAAACTTAATAATAAGCACAAACATAGACTATTAATAAAAAAAATTTAAACTAGATTATGTTTTCATTTTATGACATATGGAATTACCGATGATATATGACAGAAATTGTGCAATTGTGTAAATACATATTTAGATAATATTTCACAAAAATGCATTTAAATTTGAAATTAAAAAAAGGAAATGTCAACTTATTTTATTTGTCTCTTTTTATTGCTTGCCCCCCTCTTTTAAAAATGTCCTGCAGCTATGACTGTTAGTGTTTATTTCTGTGCTTCCACTGAATATTATTATGTTAATATTTACACAGTGAGTATTTATGGGTCTGGGTCTTGCACCGTTTATTGCACATTAAATCATTACTATGCAGTGTTTGACGCTCCAACAAAATGTGCATGTTTTCTTATTATAATCTTATTAGGCCTATTATTTAAAAAGTCAAAAAACATGGTACAAACCCTGTTGGTAAAGGTTCAGTATGATGAGCAGCTTATTTGAGAAACATAACATTTTGGAGATGCAGATACAGAATTAAAGTGGGAGGAGGAGAAGCATAGTATTTTAAGTGTAGCGATTAAGGGTATTTTAAGGGAAACTGAGGGAAATATGTTGCTATTTTTCTTGTGAATCAGCCCACACAAGGAGGAGGGGCGTGGGTGGAGGGGTTGGAATCCGTCCACCTCCTATTCATTCACAGATAGACCGCTGGTTATCTGCCCCAACCAGAAATACTCACTAATGCTACAGCTGAACATACAGACAACATTGTATTGATTCTGAACTGATTATATACCTGAGAAAAAAATCACCAACATCTCTGTGTTATACATAAACAATAGACTGTTGAATGTCGTATGTTGAAGTTATTGGTTACAGCACGTTGCATCATTTCTAGAGGAGCCTACAGCAGTTTATGGTGGTAGCAGTAACACTAACGCACTGAAATATAAAGAAATACATGAAATACAAATTATGCAACTTAAAATAATAATTAATAGGAAAAAAATAATTGTTAATTGTAGTGATCTGTATTCTGTGAATAATTTAACACCTCTTGTTACTTTCTTGTGAGTAGACCAAATGCTTGTCCCTATGGAGCTGTTATTGTTTTGCCTGGAATGGTCCACAGTAAAGCATTAAACTCATCTATCTCCATGATGATAAGCAGAAATGAAACTAGGCCAAGATACAGGTGAGATCTGTGGACAGTGTATCGTAAGAAGGCCTGTTTTTTATGGTATTTTTTAAGTAATAAAACCTGTAATGGGATAAATATAAAATAGACAAGTTTAATACTGTGCTGTGGAACATTCCAAGTAAAACAATCATACCTCCGTGGAGACAAACAGGTGGTGGAACCTCTAACAGAAAATTTACACAATGCACCTTTAAGATAGGAGTACATAACTACTGATGTTTAAAAAAAAAAAAATCCCAAATACCAAATAAGTATCTACTGAAAACTATGGAATGTAGATTTGTAATAGACTTTTCTATAAAATACACATATGCCAGCCAAAAACAATAATTTAATACAAACATTTTAGTACATCCTCAAACTGTCACTCACATGTTTGGTTGGTGAGCCTGGTTGGCCTCTCCACTCCCTCTTCCTCTTCCTCCTCTCCCTCCTCCTCCTCTTCATCCTCCTCATCACTCTCTCCCAGAGCCATACTGGGCCCCAGCGCTGGTGCGGTCTGCTCCGGGGTCCCGCGGTTGGTTTCTCTGGACCCCTTCTCCTCTCCGTCTTTGCCCTCGTCCTCTTCCTCGTCCTCTTCCTCCTTCTTTTCTGCCTCTCGCTCCAAGGCCTCGATCTCGAGCATCCGTCTCTCCAGAAGCTCGGCCTGACGTTTCTGCTTCTTTTTCAGCTTTTTCTTTTTGTTCTTGGAGATTTTACCCATCTGTTGACAAAGTAATGAGTGTCATGAGCGGCGGAAAGAAACTATGCGGATAGATCATTTTAGATTAGATTTAACTATCATCCTTACTTCGAGTATACAGTCATATGAGATGCAGTTTTGGATTTAACCAGAGTGCAATCAAGCAAGTACTAGATAAAAATACATATACATATAGTACATATAGCAGGAATATTACGTAACTGTAATTCAGGTTGCATTTACAAGTACATAATTATTATATTGTTAGCTTTTTCGTTTTTACATTGCATAACTTGATTAAAAGTCAGAAAATTACAATGTGTTGTCTTGTAAATATGCACTGTAAATATGTCTGTGAATGATTAGATCAAAAGAAACAAACAAAAACTGTATGCAAATTTTAGAAATTTCATACACTTGACTTATCTGTGTCCCCAGATACAACTGTAACACGGATTAATTCTTAATTACTAAAACATTGTAGTAGTTGTAGTATTTTTTAAACAGCAAGAATGCAGGCTACATAAAGGTCTTTTAAGGGGGAAAAAAATATGCTAAATAAAAAGATATATAGACTGTTGATTACTATAGTCCTAAAGAAAAAGTGGTGAGTATAAAATAAAAATAATAAAATAAATTGTATTGTATTGTACTGCAACTACATATAATAATTTCACTTTTACTATAAATACTTGAATATATATAATAGCTCAAAATAACAATTTTCTGAACCAACTGGCAAAATGTAGTACAATCTCGTCCTACAATGAGTTCAATACAGTTTTATTGACAATAGTAAACAATAGTTCTTGTAATACTGGATATGTATTTGATACTGATGTGTATTTATGTTTGTGTGTGTAGTTTCCTTCTTTGTATACTCACATCAATCGTACTCACCGGTTTGAGCTGAGGGGCTGTGCTAACTGACAGACACAAAGAAAAACATCATCAGAGCGTTGTTATAACTCAGACAATAGCCACGATTTTATTCTGTGATATTCTGTTACGCAGTGTATGCCTGTAGAAACCTGCTGCAAGTGTGAAGTTTCATGGTCCCATCCCAGATACATCATTTCAGAGTAATTGATGTCACTTTAGAAATTCAATACAAATACAACATTGCCTCAAGTCATGCAAAAATTAAAGGCCCTGTAACAATTTTTTCTTATATATCTGAGCAAAAATGGTCTTGCCCCAGTACAGATATATTCTATAAGCAGCTCATGAGGTCAGCGTAAGACCACTCTAATTATAACACTTCAGATAATAAGGAAGTGTGTGTTAGCATGCTAGTTGTTGTTAGCATTATGATCACAGTAGAACTACACATTGGTCTCTGAGAGTTGTAAAAAGTGCTTGTAAACTATCGCGGGGCCTAATTAGGATGTTTGGAATGCACAAGGTGAATGAGGAATAACTTTGGACCACTCACCCACCAAAATGAACTATTTCTGTTTCCGAAGTTTTTAAGACAGTGGAAATCAAGTACAGCGCCTTCAGTGTACAAGTCTGGAGCTGACAACTTTTCAGTCTTGTACAAATGCATACGACTGGCCAGCCTGAGGCACAAAGGAGGCTGTCCATTGGCTGATGCAAGCAATTGACAGCTTGTAGGGGTTCGTACAGAGGACAGGGTTCATTGTGAGTTCAGCAGGTCTGTGTCTCTGAGAAGAAGTGGGGCTTTTTCAGGCAGAACTTGGAGGCAAAAGATGAAAAGGCAAAAGATACGCTTTTCTGGCACCAACAGACTGAGAATAACTATGGCTTCAGCGAGTGACTCTCCATTAAACATGAGCCTCTAGTTTTCATTCTAGCTCATTTACACCACAGCAATTGATGTCAAAGCAAATCTCAAGGCGTGTAAGACAATTGTTTGATGTTGGGTAGGAATGGTTACTGTGAGGTATTGGATTTAATGAAAGTAGCACTTTCAAAGTAAAAAATAGGGTTTCAAGCCGTCTTCTACGTGCAGACCTGGAGTTGAACCCAAATAAATGAAATACCACTGAAATATTTACCACCATTTGTTCCAGCTTGTAGTGGACACCTCATTAGAGCACCCTACTCCTCTGTGTTCTATACAGAGGATCAAAAATACGGAGTAAAAAAAGAGTTTGCCTTCCTCCTTTATAGAGCTTTCACAGTGCCAGTTTAAAAATGCTTTAAAATGTTTGCTTCTGAATAACTGCACTTTTTCATATGGCATTTTCTTTTAAGCTTGTTGTGCATCCATGTGTTTACAGTAGTTTTGAGTATGTAGGTTGCCCTTTCATTACATTCTTGTATATGTACTGTTCTGTACTGTCAGAATTAATTAACTGAACAGTTTCTTCACATGTTCAAGACTGAGAGCTGAACAAAATAACCAAATATCATGTTTTTTCCCACACGAGTCCTTACCAGCTGACCCAGACGGAGGTGGAGCTCCGGCCTTCTGCCACTCTGTAGCCTCCATGGCCATCCTCCGCACAAACGTGTCGTCCACACACATGAGGATGTTCTCTGGTTTGATGTCTGTGTGGATGATTTTACACTTGGTGTGGAGATAGTCCAGACCCTGCAGTACCTACATTAGACATAAAGACATACAGTAGATTTGGTTACAGAAAACAAGTAGTTTTAGCTGCCTACACTCACAAAATGCCCATTTTGAATCATTATTGTCTGGCATTCTTATCAAAGTTTAAAGTTAACCTAAATAAGACTGTATTTTCTGTGTAAGACGAAAACGTCTTGCACTAAACAATAAGGTCATATATGGCACTTTGTTATGGGATTTTTTCCCCCACATCTTTAAGTTTTAAAATCAGCTGAACATAGGGCTGGGTGATATGGCATTTTTTTCTCATTTGGTTGATGTTGTTTTTAAATTCTATTTTTTATTTTCTTTTCAAGAAGACAGGCTTTAAATTTGTGCTATTTAATACAAAAATAGCCCAGTTTATCTCAATTTCTGCTTCAAAACACATCCTTTTACTGACTGGCTGATTGGCTGTAGACCTATCTATTAAAAACCACCAAAGCATATTATTCAAACTTAGATATGCTTGGATTTCGATCTTGATCAAAATTAGGTTAACTTCCCAGCCCTAACACAAAACATATTTTTAACCTATTCACAAGTTTTCCTTTTCTACGTGTGATACTCTTGTGTGTTGTATTTGTTTCATAATCACACAGTCCCTATTTCATTAGTTCTCAATTACAGTGTTTTTCCTAGCTCTGAGAATGGCAGCTGCTTAAATGGCTGAGTGGCTTCACAGGCTCCTTCGGTGGCTCTGGGGACAGCGTCTGAAAGCCCCAGTCTCAGGAGGGCAGGACTCAGAGCACAAAACCAGGCCCTGTTTAAGGCAGTGAAGGCAGTTTGAGTCCACTTGTTTGGAATTATTTGTAAGCAGACCACAAAATTATCTCAAACTACTAGCAATTTTGTGAATAAAAATTCACAGCAAAAATGTTTATTCTCTGTGCTTACTGTTGTACATTAAGAAAAATACGATAAGCAAATAGTAGCAGGGCAATAAGGTAGAGTTTTGAAAAAAAATAGTTCAACACATTTATTCTTTGACTGATTAATTTCAAGCATAGTGAATATCTGCAATAACTTTAATGTTAAAATAGCCTTCTGTCACAGCCAAGTAGACTGAGTTCTGTTACTTAAGTAAAATAACATACAGAGGTAAAAAGTACTCAAGTAAAAGTATTGCATGAAAAAATCTACATAAGTAAAAGTACTTGTTTAAAAATGTGCTTTAAGAGTAAATAGTAAAAGTATTTCGCTCAAGTGTTGTTCCTTTGTTAAAGTGTTAAAGTAATGATATTGAAAAAAAAAAGTAAAAAATCATACAGACTTTGGTTAACAGCAGCGCTACAAATCAGTTTCTTATTTTGCGTATTTATTTTTGTTTGCTCAAAGCTGAAGTTTGAACTTGAAAACTTTAGTCACCATGAGCCACATGTTACCACAAACATGGTAAAAATAACCTCTCAAATCATATAAAAAGTACTTTTTACACTTCAGTCCAGTTCAAAAATGTAGTGGGGTAGATAGACAGTACAGATATCTGCTCTCAAATGTAGTGAAGTACCCAGTAAAAGCAAAAAGTATCCACTGTAAAATGTAAAGCAAAGTGCAAATATCTAAAAAATCTACTTAAGTACTGTACTTTACTACTTTTAGTTCGTTTCCTTTCACCATGGGTAAAAACACACTTAGTTGGTTTGGATACAATTTTGAGCAATTAATGTAAAAGTCATCATTGCGAGATAGGGCCAATGCTTTGATTTCTACTTAATTCATGTAATTGGCCACATTTATGCACTTTTTCTATCTTTATGTACTGTCTCTAGTAGCTTCATATCAAGAAACCAGATATTAATTCAAAATCACGCATACATATACACAACAAGGTACACAACTGAATACTGTCTTGCTCAAGGACACAATGGTAGTCTGTAATTGTGGGAGCTAACCCCCCCCCCCACATTGTAAAATGAACACTTTTACCATCTCAGCTCAATCACATTAAAAATAAACTTCAAAATGTCAAAACAACGGCGATACCACTTAATGCAGTGCATTATAGACAGGTCAGGTCTGAAGTGATAAAAGCAGTAGGTTGGTTTGAGTTATTTATTGCTTCTCTGATAGACACTTGATTTGGAGAGCGCCTGTCCTCACCTGTCGGATGATGCTCTTGACACAGGGCAGGGGCAGTCCTTGGTAGTTAGATTTGATAATCCACTTCAGCAGGTGGTGGCCAAGTACCTCAAACACCATACACACATCTGAACCAGAGTCAAGGATCATTACAACATTACGCTGCTGTCTCTTAAAGGAAGTAGATAGTCTATAGAAATGTGCTGTAGAAATAAATATATGTTCTTTTGAAATAAGAATAATTTAACAAGATACTCTGACCAAGACATACTTTTTGGTTATATCTTAGTGTAGCAAAGATAAGGTATGTTTTCACTGACATTTGAAATGCCCAGTATGGAACAATGGAAAACTGCAGTACAGTCCAGCGCCCAGGGACTAGCTACTATTTCCAAATCTAGTTGGTGGATAAACCTATGTAGTTGTAGTGCCAGGAGTGGGGATGGGAACACTGAAGTCTGGGCCAATGCATTGGACAATTTCAGGATAGGACCAATAAGTATAGTATGACTTCAATTGTAGCATATAGTATTAGTAATAGTAATAAAAGTATCCCTAGTAAAAGCTGTAATAGCTTTAAAGCAGTTCTACATGTAGTATACACGGTAATCAGTGAGCAGTCAGAAAGAAGTAGTGGTATAGTAGTGGTAGTGGTATAATAGTAGTAGTTGTTATATACTGTACTCATAACAATTTCTGAGTGCTTTTAATTCTACACTAGTATAGAAGAATTACTTTTAGTCCCTGCGCACTCATTCACACAACAGTCACATCAGTTTGACTCAGAGCAGGATACGAATGCCGTTGACTCCTGAGATCTTGAAGTCGTCGATCAGTTGAACAACCATGTCTTTGTTTGGGTCTTCGGGGTCGCTCTCTCTCACCTGCAGCACAGAATCACAATCAGACACCGGCTCGGACACGCAGAATATATGAACAGGCCTCTTTCTCATTTAGTGATCTGTCAAATCTGGACTTACAGAGCCAAGACCCAAAAAAGGTATTTATTTATGTGATTTTAAACAGAAAGTGACCAATTTCTATCCTTTATTGACAAATTTGTGTGTTAAAAAGCAATATGTTAAAAAATATGTGAGAAAAAAGGAGGTTTCACCACTTCCATGTACAGGTGAAAAAATGCTTCTTTAAGAAAATATTTTGAGGTGAATTCAATCTTTATGAAGAAAAAAACAACAACATTCTTATTATTATTATTATTATTATTATTTATTATTATTATATTATTATTATTATTATTATTATTATTATTATTATTATATTATTATCATCATTAGTATTATTACAATCATCATCATTATTATTATTATTATATTAATATTGTCATAAGATTATTGCTCATCTCACATGTATACACAATTTTTGTATTTTCTTCCCTTAAAACGTGCACTATGCAACTTTTTAGGACATCCAAGGATATTGTTGCTTAGCTTATCCAGAAAATGAATTTTTAAAAGAGCAGGTGACACCACCAACTCAAATCTGAGGAGAGTTGCATTTTATTTTAAACCAATATATAAAAAAAAATGTCAAATTTACATACTGCATACAATGATTTGAACCATTGGTATTTTAACATTCATGCATATTTTGTAGTTTTTTCCTTCATACACAGGGCAAAATAACTAAGACAAAACACTTACACATCTCAGCAGTTTGATCTCATCCAGGGCTGTCTCGGTGTAATGCTGAGCGCTCTTCACCACCTTCATAGCCACAAAGTTCTTCACTCTGAAATGACACACAAAAGCATGTTTAAATGTTACCTGAGTCACTCTAACAGGTCCCAACAGCCAATAAAGCTGATTAATATTTCTACGTCAGATACAAAGAACAAATAGTGCCCAGTCTAAATCGCACTACCCACACAACAAACAGACGCATTAATGTCTGAGACTGTGGCATTTTGTCTTAAATATATTCAGATTACATAACACGCTCACCTTTTCAACGATGGTTTGAAACGGATTGACTTTGTGGTGTTAGAGGGTGTGTGGCAGAGTACGTGCCGTTTCCTTGTTTTCAAAGTTCCAGGTTTTAGACAATGCATTCTGCTTATACTTCAACTTTGTAAATGCTTGAAGACGGTATCTGTATTATCACATTATAATGCAAGTACTTACATAACATTTTAGCGTGTTTTGGTTTCTAAGGTCAGTTCAGTTATCAAAAAAGATGAACATTTCCTTGATAAGGTAGTAATATAATAATATAACTACCACCGAATAGCAAAAAGGCCTCTCTACAAGATCTTATCCAAATATTAAGAAGTGAAAGTGACTGAAAACACTGCTGTGGCTTCATAGTTTGTTCTACATTTGCTATCAGCACATGCACAGATGTTTTTGCACAAAAGCCTGTGGTAAAAGCAGGTTGATTGTGGTGATAACTAGAAAACTGCATAGACATGTATATGTGTCAGTAAACAGGTGTCATGTAGTGAAATGCAACCTTTAATTTGTTTCATTGTTTTAAATTTCAGCTTCAATAACTTGCAGGGTTTCTCGAGCTCACAATATTTGCTATGAGGCAGGCTAGATGTGTCAATAAAAATCAAAACATAGCATCATATTGAGATTCAGTTCTTTTCTATTTAATGCAGCACTAGGCTCTAACACACACACTTTACCTCACCTTCTCCTCCTATTGGTCAGTCTCTGTAATGCTGTAATGAATGACAGGAGGATTTAACCAATCACAGCAAAGTGTGAACTATCAGAAGACGACAGTTAGTTGTGTGCATGAGTTATGATAAAAATTGACATATAGGCTCTAGAAAACTGTGATAGTATTTTTCACCATATTGACCAGCAAAAGCAGCAGTTTTTCTTGAACATACAAAGGATTCAACAGGGCATTCACATAAAAGGATTAGCTCCACGATGCCACTACACAACACCAAAAATCAGCGCATATCCAACATAACAATATACATTTTTACCAGCCCCCATCTCAATTAAACATTATAGGCCTACAGAATAAAATGTGAGGTCGTCTGAATCAATAGTGTGACCTCATCATCTCTACTAGAATTTGAAACTACTGATCTCCAGTCAGTAAACTCCAAACAAGTGAGGTCGTGACTAATTGTGAAGCTCTAAATAAGGTAACAGGACTCCATCCGAGTATTTTATTGGCAGCATTAGAGTAATTAACACCAGTGACAGGAGCAAATGAGTTTGTGTGAAGCTGTGAGTCCAGTGGAAGGTGACACGCGCCTGCCGATCCTGTCAGTCATCCGGCACTGTTGCCACAGGAACTCAAACAAACAGTGTGACAGTGAAGACGGGGGTCCAGCGTTGGTGGGCAGCTTTTTAAAGAAGCACTATGTCACTTTTCCGGTGGAGAGCCTGCCACCCTCCCGTCTCCAAAGAGATGTTAATACTTGGATTTTTTCACAGTATGGGATTAAGTTTATCCATCTTAATTATTCATTCCAAGTAAAGCAATAACATCCTCCAAATGGTGGAGTCTCTACCTGAAAAGTTACATAGTGAACCTTTAAGAGCTGCTCTGCAATTGTCCATGTAAAGTGTGTTAATTATAGAATATTTTGTAGACATAACATACTAAAGTCAGGTGTATGTTAGGTAGGTTTTGGTCTTTTTTTTTTTTCTTCAGGTGCTCTTGTACTGATTTGGTTGCAGGTGTTGCCATGGCGATGTGTCAGATCCTGATAAGTATGCAATATATAATGAAGTAGGCCAATAGTAATGAAAATAGTAATATGAAGGCTTGTGTTTTTCCTTTTTAGACCAAGTTTAGTCCTGGTTTTGTACCAGTTTAGCTCTTGAATGGCTTTAATTCCAGTTTACACCTAGCAATACACCATCCAGGTTTAGTCTTTTATCAGTCCTGGGTTTAGTTTTAAATATTGTCTGAATACTGTCAATGTCATTTGGATATAGTAAAGACATTGGATATTCCTTTTTGCCAATATCGCCCACCACTATATAAATTAAAGGCAGTAAATTGTAAATAAACATTGTCAGCATTAAACCATCAGACTGAATGGCAGATTACAGTATTTCCATTGCTGATGAAGTAGGCCCTATTGTCTGCTAAGCGTTTGTCACCTTTACTTTACAACCAGCTGTGTTGTTTACAAACTGTAAAGTAAAAGGTCTCTTTATCGGCGGTGACAGGCAGGATAAAGTATGCATAAGGAGACTTTGGATGTGTGAAGTTGTGTTGCTAGGTGACGTGAGAGGAGTATCTTCTGTCTTTACTCTTTTCTGGGTCATGACGCGCTTGTGGAGTGCATCTTTCTACTGGCTGTGTTCAGATTCTACAATGAGATGATGTCGCACTCGAAAAAGGAGGAGACTTTGTAATGAGTAATATCATATAAATATATATTACTAAAGGGCCCGTGTTACACTATTTTCGGATTTGTGTTCCTCATCACAAACCTGGAGTTGTGTTTTGTTTCATTCACACGCTGAACACACAAACCCTGCACATTTATTCTGAATTCCACCTTGTGATGTCATGTGGTAATACAGGAAGTGCTTCACTGTGTTTTTAAACTCCATACACCTTCACAAAGAATCATTTGGATAATTTCACTCCTGGAATTGTCAATCTCTACTAAACTAAATGTACAAACTGTTAACTTGAAAATTACCACTTCATGACAAGGTAGTACAGAACATTTTGAGCTTTGGAGATGTAGACAGACTAATAATAAAGGATTACTCAAACATGTGTGAATGAATTAAAACACAACTCCAGGTATGATTTGAGGAGGTAACAACATTATAATATTGCTTAAAGCTCACAAGAGTCCCTTTTGCATAATACAGGACCTTTTAATGTCAAGGTATCTGATATTGTCTCAATGCTATGGTCAATAATCACTTGCACTTGCCGATACTAACATTGGTACAACAGCAAGACTCACAAATACCCTTTAATATCACATATGCCGATATTGGAACTGATATATCATCCTTTAATTATATGCCAACTGCCTAGACTGTAACAATTATGTTTTTAGTAGATTTTATAATAGCAACAGGATATTTAGTTCACTACAGGGGCATTATATTACCCAATTATAGCCTTAAATGTGTTTATTGCAACCGTTCAAATCACGCATTCGATTCAGTTGTGATGAATCATGGCTGAGCTGCAGTGTGTCTATGCTGATGTATCAATCCCCCTGAAATAAACCAAATAAACAAAGCTTTTGAAACCGTATTTTTAAACGTGACTTACTGTATATCCCAACATAGCCATACGGTGGAGAAGTGTCCCCACCCGAGCTTCCTGATCACATGGTACCTCCCATTGAACAAATCCCCGATCTTCACCAGATGGTACCCTCCTGAGGAAGATAAAAAGAGACGACATGAAGGTTATAGAGGCTGCAAGTGATAACCAGCCAATGACACATAATCCTTAGCAGACACGCCGTAAACAAGCAAGGTCAGCGAGACAGAGGAGAGCATCAGGCAAATACAACCTTTTATTTGGTATTTTTATTGTGTAGTTACATGGACCATAAGAAAACCTCGCTATGATTACACGAGCACATGGCATAAAGTCTGTGGCGTAGACGGGCCTCACTGAAAAACAACTGCATTTGAAAGGGCAGTGATCGATAAAACACAGCTGGCGTTTTCTACGATAGAAGTACAATGAAAAAATATTTACGGATGTACTTATGTTATTAACACAAAAGCAGAATTATAATATACAGATATGATTTTATAAGCAAATGTGTGTATCTTCTAGCATCTGTGCCATTTACATTTGACCTTTAAACTGTATTAAATGTCAAAATGACTGGTTTCCAAATTGCAGGTGTTTTTACTGCTAAAAATACACTGAACATGCCATCTTTTATTTATATATTAACCAATATTTGAGATATCATTGTACATGTTTTTAGTGGTAGGAGAATCTATGCAGGACCCAGGACCTTCTTGCTGTGCCACCATGCCATCCTCACCACACTATGAGCCACTTGTCTCCATGAAGATATAGAAGTTTAATGCCAATCTGTGAAGCATTATAACATCTTCATGGAAACAAGCAGGTAGCACGCCGCTTACAAAGCTACACAGTGCCCCTTTTTGTGTCCTGACCTTTGCAGTAGTCGGCGGGGTCCTCCTGCTCCTCATCGTCCGAGCCCAGGATCTCCTCCTCGGGTTCAGGAGGTCCCACGGGCTCTGGAGGGGGTGGAGGGGGCGGCGGGGGAGGGGGCGTGCTCACCGGGGCTTTCTGCTGCGTCTCAGGCCTAAAACACACACAATACATTGAGATTGTTTATGAGGCCTAAAATTAGACCTGTCGCGATACCAAATTTTGAAGTGCGCTATATTGCCGAAGTAAATATAGAAGATAAACCAAAACATACACAAGTAGAATTATCCCCAAAAAAGTATTCTAAATTATTTAAAAAAATATTTGAAAAAATAATTTTTTGAATGAAACACTTGAGTACTTAGTTTGCATCTATAATGAGTCATAGAAGCTCATATTTCACTTTTGTACAGCTTGACTATAGGAAATACATGAAGTAAAAATGAATACCGCCACAGCCTCCATAGCCACAGCCACACTCACTGATGGCAAGCAAACCTTCCCCACCCACTCCCTTCCTCCAGCAAACAAATGTCATATAACTTTTTCAATAAGACCACTAGAAGCACGCAAGGTCTTTTTTCAATTAACTTTACTCTATTTTCACATTTATGCCATGTCTGACTCATGGTAATAAACTGAACCTCGAGTGAACATGACTAATACGAAACAAAAACTACTGGTGTTTTCAATTTTGAGGTATGTGTGGCTCCCAGTATTGTTCCATGATGATTCATCCACTCAGAGTGAAGGTAGCTTCACAGCAAAGGGTAGACAGGGTAGACTCAAAAGAGGTGTTAAAAGGGAAAATACGGTGACTCTATGGACAAAAGGGGAGCAGTTCAGAATGACAGAAAAGATGGTGAACCAAAATATTCAAGGAAAGTGAGAGTGAATGATGAGCTACCTAAGGGCGCCTTACAACAATTCAAAGTAACTAAGCAGAGAAATGAATGCATTATGAAGTTATATAACTAGTTATATAAAACCAAAAAATGTATAGTACAATGGGCACATTTAAGAGCTGGGTAAATTCTAAACAAGAAAAGTATAAGCTACACTGGGAAATTTGTCCTCTGCATTTGACCCATCCTTCAGCCAGTGATGCTGGAGCAAGCGGTCAGGATCAGTGGGTGGCGCAGTACAACGCCGGGGGACCCATCTCCAAATCTTGAGCTAGGTTTGGTCAGAACCATCTTAGCTGAAGGATTTGACCTATTGTGCATGTTTTGGGTTGAATTATATTAAATAAACATTTGGCAAGTTTTCCATTATGTCTGATGAATGTCTTTTTCTATAGGCAATAAAAACATTGATTTATGTTAATTCATTGATTATGTAAGTGTATAATACCAACAATAATGCATATTTTTGCAGCCCATTGATTGGAATATTTCAGTTTCACAGCTGGTCAGTGTTTTGTGCCTCTACATTCGTGTAAAAGGAGCAGAACCCAGGAGAAGAGCCCCATTAACAGACTGCAGAGGACCCGGCAGCCCTCTCAAACATGTCTCCAGTTCCTTTTCTGCCCTGCTCTGCCCTGTACACTGATCCTGAGAGACTACAATGATTGATCAGGCAGCACTTGGCATCTGTGCTCCAAGTGCAGGCGTGAGGCACATATGGCTATTTACAGGCCAGATTAAAACTACAAATAGTTTCAAATGTTTTGTTTTAATTTTCCAGTGTGACATTAAATGTATATCTTGCATTTATTCAATTATTGGTGTTTTTATTGCTAAGAATACCTTGAAGAAACTTGCAACCCTTAAATAATATTTTACTTTAGCTAAAGCAAAAACCTCTCCTCAAAGATAACCACAATATTATAGTAAACTATATATATTTAGCTGTAAGGGAAAGTAAGAAACAGCCATTGTAGAATTAAAATACATGCAGTTCAAATTAAAATGCGCAGGTTCAACGCCTTGGTGGAGTGCTTCTAGTTTGCACTGTATATAATAACAAGTGCCTGTTTTTGCTTGGAGTAAAACCTGTCAAGAAACACTTAAAATATCTACCTTGCCTCTGCTGCACACATTTGACAGCTCCTAAAATGATGACCAAATTGACTTAGACAGAAGGTGGAAAAGCAAACACAACACAAAGCCTCTGCTGGGAGGAGGGAGTTGTTATAAATTGCAGTCGCAGGCTCAGACACATGATCGAGCCTGTGTTTCCATGGCAACTGCAAAATGGGGGGGTATCCGGGACATAAAGGGTTAATGCAACAACACCAAGGCCAAACACAACAAGAAAGACAGATTCCAGGTACTTTAAAGTAGTTAACAATTAAGTACATATTTTGGTGGTACTTCAGTCTTGTAGATTATCATCTCTTTGTGTGATAAAATGTTTTTTTTTCTACATTCTCAAAATTTCTTTCCAATTACCGTCATTAGTCCTTCATGAGTCACATTCATAGAGTGGATTGTGTGCTTTGCTCAAGGACACAACAGCAGTATCCAACACCAGTAACAAGAATCAAACTACCAACTTCTCAGTAAGATGGTTAATTCCGGGTTTATTCTATGTTTAGTCTCATACCATTTATCATAGGACTGGCAGACATGAGAAATTACTCACACTTTACCTCCTCATATTGATTGATCCCTAATTTTTGATTATATATATATATTTTTTTTTTTTGATACAAGTGAACACAAATGGCTTTCAAAATATTTACTAGAAAATAATTAATATTAAAAAAAAATGTCAAATTTCTTCCAAAATCTGGACTCTGCACCAAAACACATGCTTTTACTGGCAGAGAACTGGCTGTGGAGCTCTTGATTAAAAAGACCCAAGAATATCATTGATTAGAAAGAATCTCGATCTCCGTTAAAATGTAATTGCACAGCCCTAAATTATTAGTAATTCTGTAGCTGAATTCTATAAACTTAAGTAAGAACAACATTATGAGACATGCATTTGCATAGATTTTAAAACATAACCCAAAATCTGTATCTGCACATAGTTTTGATTTGTTTTATATGACATATTTTGACGCACTATTTCTGAGGTTGCATTTAGTTTGACAAAGAAAAACATACTAATTCTAATGAAATAACGAAACCAATGCATCAGCTGTGTGTGTCCTTCGCTAAAGCAGATCACATCTAGAGGAGTCATACATCACTTATGAGAGAGACAGACAGACAGCCTTTTATATGAATACATCAGCATTGCACCAACACTTAGCCCCAACAACTCTCTGGACAAGAGCCGAGAAGAAGGAGGAATGTACAGAGGCCATAAGCTTAAGACGAGCGGAGGAGTAACAGGAAAGAGGCAATGGGCGATGCAGTTCTATATTTTGAATATTTTAAAGAAATTGTTTGGAATTGTTCATTATTTTATTAAATTTGAAATCATGCTTGTTGTCATTTTGTTGAAACACTCAGTAGTGATTCGTCAAATGTCAATCAAGAGAGTAACAGCCCAGTCCTCCGGTTCCTGAGGTAAATTTCCCATTTGCTTTTCCCATAGACTTTCAGAAAGAAATTAATATTAAAAGTTGAAAAGATTAAAAGCAGACCTATTATGCAAAATCAACTTTTCAGGGCTTTTAACCATGTTATAGTTGTTTCTGCTTCTCATTTACCCTCTTGAAGTTGTATTTGAAGAAATTTGTGCATGTTTGAGCAGTTTTTAATCGCTTACTCAAGATGTCATATTAATCAATCCCTGTTTTCACCACCTCCAGCATACACCCACTGCTGTGTACTTCGTTCTCCAATTTTATTTTCTTAATCGTGATATGGGATCAGGATCTGCTGCTCACTAGTGTGATCTGCTGCTATACATCGGAGGTGCCGACTCTTTGTTGTGATGACGTCAGCTCCTTGACTTATTTCTTTAATTATGTAATTTTAGATTAATATTATTATTTAAAATGTGTAAACTATAACATAATGATCCATGGGTGTCATAGATTATAGTTATACAGCAGACACAAGCATAAAAGAACATGTTGTGGATATTCATTACCATTTAGCTGGTTAGCCTCTGTGATGCCTTTGAACTTTTAATATTTGAATTTTTGAAAAAGTGTATGAGAAAAATGAATGGAAGATTTAGTTGAGCTCCTGAAGTGATTAATCAAGTCCCAACATAATTGCAAAAAATTAAACATGAAGTCAATTTTAATGTGGTTGTTGTAATCTAGCATATGACAAACTCTTATCCTCCAGTGCATTCCTGAACATCCCCATGACTGTGACATGGGGCCAACACCTTGTTTGAATGCATTCTGTGTATAATTGATAGATCTAAGTAGGTTTACATGTTAGAAACTTTACAATTGGCAAATGCCCAAAAATAAAAATGTAATGGCATAGAGTTATAGATTTTGAGAGGTGAAAAACAACAACAGAAAGTAAAAACCAAAACAGCCACAGGGTTGGTATTATCAGGTTGATTTTCACGTAATCGCTAGTGTATCTCTTGTGTATCTCTTGTGTACATTGAAAACAGGTGGAGGTGGAGAAGGCATTAAGTGCTGAGCAAGTGGAAAATCTGCATTAGCAAAACAGAAGACGGGCGCTCATCCTTGAGAGCAAAAACACAACCGCTACAGTCAATATACCTCCAAATATGCAGTGCAAGATTGGATATTTGTCAGATTCTGTTTATATATAGGCACAGGCAAGATGTCACATTCATGAATATTCTATAGAGCGGTGTCAGGAAGCAATATATGTTGTCTATTTAAATTGGTGTGAGATTATTGTCACAGTCCCTAGAGAGCAATAATACCTGACATCATCCACAGACTTCTTCCTGGACTTGTACTTACAGTGGCAAGAGCTAGGAAGTCCAGCAAAAACAGTACTGTCCTGGCAAAGTATTCAGTATGTATGTAGAGAGGATATTTTGTTTTTGCAGAAGACATTATACAGAACAAACAACAGTATCTTTTGTGATTTGCTAGTGCCCATTCGAATATGTTGTTGATTTGATTTTGATAAATTTAGCAGCCCTTATATATAAACCAAACATCCTAACTTCATATAACGCAACCATAGACTGTATAAAGAAGTGAACTAAGTGAGTGTGACATCCCATAACCTTTGGCTCCAGTCAAATGAAGCTCAGCACGGTTAAAGGTTACAGGGCGAATTTGGAGCCAGACTCCATATTTGGAATTCCGACCACGAGTATCCAAGCAACCAAAGAGCCAATCAGGAGCGAAGCTATGGAAGGACGCTTAGCAACGCTGTCAATCAAATCTGTTGCTAACGCTAGCAGGAGCGACCTCTAGAAAAGAAAGCAGCTGATTTGTTCATATCTTGCGTTAAGGACAGAAAAGTGAAATAAAAAATACCAGGACCATGTAGCGCAGACCTATATGAATATTCCAATAGCAAAATGCCAATCCTGACAGGAGCATTTACGGAGAGAGTGGTGATAGTTTTTTAATGTAAAATGAATTGGAGCCACAGTCGATGGAGCTGGAAGAGCAGCCCATGATCATTTCCTGTTTGGATCACGGCGGCTGGCAGGTTAGCTATGTCCATTTATAGCCACGTTTGCTAGTGATCATTCAAATGTGATGTTGATTTGATCATGATTAATTTAACATATGCCAACATATATAAACTAAAATGCACGTCAACTTAACAAGCAAGTCTTCCACTCTCTCAACAGAAAAACTAATTCTGTGTGAAATGTATTGCAATGTCATAGTTCAAGTTTGAATGTTTGTTTATGCGAGTAAGTAGTTCCCTCGAGGCGGCGTCGAAAGCAGATATGATCCAAGATGAACATAAAGCAGAGGCTGTGTTTGTTTAACAGCTATATCGTATAAACATTCTGGCAATTTTGAAGCTGCAGCATGCAAGCTTCCAGTTTGTGTGCAATGCAAGCTTTTCCAGTTTGTGTGTGTCAGTCAAACATGAAAAAGTAAAGATGATTTAGTGCCTTCAAAATTACTGGCATGAAAGACACTGCAACTAATAGGAAATAGAGAGACGTAAATGTGAGAAACACCTCGGGTATTGTGTTGTGTATGAGATTTATGGTTTTCTATTGCAAACCTAACTCCCACGGTCAAACTTCAACAGGAGTCGGTATTTTTAAATCGATAGGCTATAACTGTGTACATATTTTCAGTGGTTGTAACCATGAGTAAATGCACAGGCGATCTGCAGATGTATAATTATTTTATTTTGTTAAAGATGCACAATGCACAACTTTTCTGGTGGGTGGCTTGTCACCATGGAGATGTTACTGCTGTGCCTGGAGGTTTTACCTGTCTCTGTGCAGCACGTCGGTAACTCTTCATAAAATGAGCTGTACAAATAATCTGGATTGGATTGGTACGGCTGTAAAATTTATTGCTAAAAGATTGCCATCATCGCTTCTCCACAGATCTGATTTGTAACTTAGCCTGGTGGTGCCACTTGGTTGTCTCTAGACAGATAATGGCATATAGTGGAACATTCTAGGAAAAGCAATCGCATCCAAGGAGACAAGCAGGTGATGGAATCCCTGAAATGTTACATAGTGCAGCTTTAAATAAAAAAAAAGTGAAGTGTTAAACGTTTATCAAAAGTTTTTTTTTTGTTCACATTTTATGTTTGCTTGGAAAGTACTTGCTTCATTTGCATATAAACTGCATTGAACAAAGAATGTGATAACCTCAGGGACGACACAATCACTGTAAAATGAACCTGCGTCGTTACTAATTTCAGATGCACCAGTCGGCTTTGGAAAAACTGTCTTATCCTAATTACTCTTTCACATTTTGTCCTTTCGACTGGTCGGATTGTTATTATGCTGTCTGCCTGTGCTATCTTTGAGCAGACACTTGGAGCGTGGAGAGTCTGCAGTGCGAGTCCAGACATGAGAACAGAGCTGTGGATGTGTTATTATGTGTTCTATTTGGGCTTCTGCCGTGTCAGATGAGAAAACGGGATGCTTGTTAGAACACAATGCACAGCACAGACAGGATCTAGTCTCAAATAAAACAAGTTAGCACAATTATTAAGAGACCTATAGCTCCCAGGAATTTAAACTGTCCCAACTTAAGTACAAAATTTGACAAACAAATTGCTACTTGATAGGATAATGCAATAAATCAAATCTGAAGTGTGATCATGTGTAATCGTCAATGACATGCTTGGGCCTTGGTGAAATTATAATTAAATCAAATCAAATCGAATTGTAATCAGTATGAATGGAATACATTGTGGTATCTTTTTTTCTTTTTCATTTTATTGCCCAGCACTTGTAAATAACACTACATTTCTTTCTTTACAAACTAAATAAGTTAAATAATAATCTTGCCAAATCTTGCCTTTTTAAAGCCTTATTTTTGAGACAAAGCCTTATTTTTGTTTCATCTATCTATATATTTTCATTTTATTTATTTATTTATTTGAGCAACATAAAGGTAACATATGTTATGCATTTACTTAAGGCAGGGGTGTCTAAATTTTTCTCAATAAGGGCCACATATAAAAACACAGACAAAGCTGAGGGCCAATTGAGGGCCTTAGACTGGTCATCAATACAGTGAATACTTCAAATCTGTGTTGTTATTATTACAAGTTAGACTGAACCACTAGACCTTTGTTCATGCTTACATCCTCAATTGGACACATTAAATATCTGACATGGGCAGTAAGTAGATTTTCAGAAATGCAGAGTAAAAAGTACTGTTTAAGTTAACGTGAGCCATTTCACCTGGAAGCTTGAGGGCCAAGAACAATTGGTCTGAGGGCCGCATTTGGCCCCCGGGCCACAGTTTGGGAATGCCTTACTTAAGAGAAGACAATGTTCAAATGTTGAGTTAGTGGTTAGTAAGTAAGGTCTCTTGATGATGAGCAAATTGTCTTCAAAATGCAAAGTCTATATTCCTCTAGTTCTATTTGTACGTTTTGTCTTACTGTTTGTATTAGCAATATAGCTCTACTGGACAGTTATATGTTTCAGCAAAATCATTAAGAATACATGTTGTCCAACTACTGAATTCTTTATAATATACTCGGGGTCATGGCTCTAGAGGCCTTTGTTGTTGCATCCTGCTGATTTGATGTTAAAATGTTGATGCTCACTGTGTTCTATGTAAATGTTGTTTAAAATGCCAAAGAATTTTAACAGTACGAATGTGTCAGATTTATGTCAGAGTTGTGTCGTAATACCCGCCGTCGTTGTTGGCAGTTTGACTCCGAGCAGCGTTATGCAAAATCTCCTGCAGGCATTTGCGTGTAAGAAGCAGGAAAAGCAGAACGTTAGGATATGTCAGGCTTAGGGACAGCATGGTATGATGATTCTGTGGTATGATAATTATAAGCAATTTTGTAATGGTTAGAAAAAAAACAAGGGGCTCCTTAACTACAACAGTGTTTGAACGATAAACTGCTTGGTTACGCCTCATTTACTGTGCAAAGATTTGGAGAAACAGCAATCATCAGGCCAAAAGAAGTAGGACAGTGTGTAGGTCTACAAAAGCTTGTAGACCTTCCTTCTTAGTTACATTTGTACAAAGATATATGGGGTATATGGTGATCAAAAAATATTCGTGAACTCAACATTGTGAGGAGCAAAGTAAAGTTAGTTTGACAGGAAAATGTATTGCAGTCAACAAAGTACTAGCTTGAAGTAATCAAAATAACCATTGGTTTAAAAAAAAGGACTCACACCTATGACACCTATGTTTTGAAATTGCAAGTTTATAATTATCATGAGATTTCTTCTCTTCCCCAACCGGATGTATTGATCAAGAGACTTTTGCATAATTTGTTTCAGGTCAGATCTGTGGCAAGATGATCCCACTCACAGTAGGATTTTTAAAATGTTTTTAATAAAAAGGAACTTTAATGTCATTCTGTGGATTTTTTAAAGACAGCAATAACATCTCCATGGAGACAAACGGGTGTCTGAACGCACACCAGAAACATATCCCAGTGTGCCGCTTGGTATTTTGTTTATCATAAAATACTAAACACATGGTTGCCAACTTGCTAATATGCAAACAATTACAAATAATATAGTTACAGTTGACTGTGTGCCGATTCAAACTCCATGACTCATCCTTCAGAAAGTCCTCCCATCACCGGGGTAACAGTCGCCATTATCAACACCAGCATCCTCCTCTCTCCTCACCCCTCCCTCCTTTCTCTTTTAGAACGTGGGATTCAGTTCCGGGGGGCACCTTGAGCTCGGCGTTCCCCTGCTACTGTCTGCGCATTGATTCATGGTTAGTCTTTGATTGCTTCGGTCTGTGTTTTGGCGCGAGTTGGCGGGACAGCTGACTCACTCCTCTACATGTCTGCCTGACTGGACAAACTGAGATCCCGTATTGCTATTTTTAAGGCTCCGTGCAGTGAGGCTGACGTCACAGCAACCGCACTGGCCCGGTGTAACCCCCCTCCAGCGGCCATTATGGGTCTGCTGCTGGATCTCATTTCATAGCACAAGTCTTTCGATACATCATTCAGCCGCACAATGTAGAGCTTACATAATGAAGCAGGAAAGTGACGGCAGCTGCTGGATCTTATGTA
The DNA here is from genome assembly GCA_019594935.1 of Periophthalmus modestus. Classification (NCBI taxonomy): domain Eukaryota; kingdom Metazoa; phylum Chordata; class Actinopteri; order Gobiiformes; family Gobiidae; genus Periophthalmus; species Periophthalmus modestus. Next base: position 20,538,324 of record JAIEZT010001390.1, on the reverse strand, counting down.
ATCTTAATAAAAATTTGGCTCTTTCAATAGCAGGGGTGACATGAATAAGGCACTAAACCTATCGCTTAGCTCAGAGGTTTCAAAATGGATTTCACCAAGGGACATATTTAGTACTGTCATCTGAGGGTCATACATAGGTTTTAGTATATAAATACACAATTCTTCTTCTTGCTTGCTTGTCTCTATGAAGATGTTATTGCTTTGCTTGGAATGCTCCACAGTATGGCTTTACACAGGTATCGCCATACAGACTGGTTGACAAGGTAATATGTAGAAATATATGCAAGATAGTTTAATACCATACTGCGGAACATTCCAAGCAAATCAAGAACTATAAAGTACTATAGCAATATACAGGAAGCTTAAACTTACAAAATAACTCAGATCAGCACTACAGGTAGTTTTTCCCATTGAATTTCCATGTTTTTTGTATTTATTTTTTTTTACTTTTTATGTCCACCACAAATTGAAACCAAACTGACAGAACTCTAGCCTAAATAAATAATAATGAATAAAATATGCACAATAAATGAATGGTAAATTGTAACTTATGCTGCACTTTTCCACAAAGAACAAGAGGCAGGTTAAGTGTCTTGCCCAAGGACACAACAACAGTATTCATCTGTGGGAGCTGGAATCGAGCCGCCAACCTGTGGGTCACTGGGTCTGATGACTCTACCAAAGATGTTTTCGTCTGGAGCCGGATTCGAACCGCCAACCTTCGGATCAGAGAACGAGCACACTACCAACTGAGATACTTTGCTAAACTTCCAAATAACAAATTACTAATCTTTCTCTTTCTTCATGTTTTGGTACAACTGGTACTTTAAGCGAGCAATCTATAGAGTAGAAACAAACACTGAACAAATGTGTGGGTCCAGGCCACACTAATCCATATGCGTTGGATGGATTGACTGAGGCTGAAATTGGGATAAAGCGACCACATGCTATGCTACATCGACGCTACCCCACTGTTAGATAATGGTCCGCGCAGACAGGCCAAAGCGAGCAACAAAAGCCAATGTGGACCACAAAATCACATATGCCCCATACTGAGATGTTACTGGTCTAAAAATAAGCAGCGGTTCAACAGAAAATTATAGGAATGCATTAAACATCTGCTTGGTACAGCTTGTTCTTGGATCTGAAGTTACATTGTGGAATAGGAACAGTACCGTGCAGTAGAGGGATTTTACATAATATATAAAATGAGCAAGTGTTAGCATACAGTACACAGTGAACAACAATGCTATCACAATCAAATATGCGGCGATAGTGATGTGGGAGATGGATTACAGGGAGTGAGCAATACATTTGTAAATTAATTAACAAAGTGCAATAAGTTAACGGTGGCTAGCACTCTTGCCTCACAGCCAAAAGGTCCCATGTTCGAGTCCCCAGCTGCTCGAACCTTTTCCAGGCACACCGGCTTCCCCCCGTGAACCCAAAACATGTTCAGTAGATAAGGTAATGGTATTCCTGACCAGTACAGAGAAAGTACAAAATATTCAGGTGAGAAGTAATCACTGTACGATTATGTTCTACTGCTGTTACTTCTGCTGCTACTGCTACTGCTGCTGCTACTACCGCTACTACTACTACTACTACTACTACTGCTACTACTACTAGATGTCTGTGTAATCCCTCAGTCATCGAGGTATGATCCATAGTAAAAGAAGATTGACATATTAGATTTTTTCTTTTACTACTCCTACTACTACTCCTAGTACTACTCCTATTACTACTCCTAGTCTACTACTACTACTGCTATTACAACTATTGCTCCTACTCTTACTACTCTTCCTAGTACTACTACTCCTACTACAACTACTACTCCTACTACTACTGCTACTACTACTATTACTACTCCTCCTACTACTTGCTACAACTACTACTCCTACTTCTCCTACTCCTACTACAACTACTACTCCTCCTACTACTGCTACTACTGCTTCAAAATACAAAACGTCCTTCTATAAGGCTGATTTTTATCTTGGTTTTAGCCAGCTTGACTATATATATATATACACTTCACCTGACGACCGCCTTGTCCATGTTAGCATATTTTGTATAGCACTGTTAACCAATTCAAATCTTCACTGAATGTATCACATACTAAAAACCCATAAGAACACTTGCATAACTCTACACACTCCATACTTCACACTGTAGAACCACATGAAGCCCACAGCTGCATCACCTCTGGGCACAGTTTCATTGTGCACTTGTCTTTTAACCCAGTCCTCCTGCCTTCCTCTGTACAGCTCCATTCACTGCCTGTGTGTATACATTCCACTGACGTCAGCAGCACAAAGACAGCCAGTGTGGAGATTACATCCGCCCACGTTGCCACCATGTGTGAACTCTGCCAACATATGAAGAGACATGTTTAATATAGAAAAAGCATTAAGAAGAGTGTAACGCATGATTCAGTACAACGCGTTTAATACGAACGACTGGTGCTTTATTTAAAGGTCTTAATCTACTCTATAAGTCAAACATTTGTAACCTTTACGCTCCTCACTGCAGTAGCAAGGCATTTCAGGGTGGAATTTGCATGTTCACGCTGTATTTGAATGCTTTTCCATCGGGTTCAACTGTCATTCAATTTTTCAGTCATGTTCGTGTATGCCAGTTCATTTCTGGTGTGTGTTGTGACATTTAACCAGATTAAAGTGATTTCTTTCCTTGTATTGGCAAAATTTGTTTCGCTCCAGTACAGATATATTGTAAAAGCAGCTCTTGGGGTTACAGTGAAAACGCTATGTACAGTCTGCATCTAATTATAACATGGACATGTGGTTTATTATTTTATGTTTAGATCATTTTTAATTGGAATATTGATCCAAAATTACTCAATAAAAGTAACAGGTCCACTGATTTCCACCTGCCCATTTTCCATAAATCACTGTAAACGTCATCACAACAAATTAAGGAATAACCCCTCGAATTTAAAACAATGAAGGATTCTCAAACATGTACGAATCACTCAGAATACGATTTTGTTTGTCTCATTGGTAACTGACTTAAACCATCCTAACATGGCTGCTATTTACAGGTTTGATTTGTTGATTTTGATTGATAGCACTGTTGTGTCCCTCTCACCCCAGGAGGCTTTCTGGTTACCCAATACACTGCCTTAAATTAGATGATAGTAATGCTTCACAAAAGTAACACAGCAATATTAGTTTTCATAAGCAGGTCCTAAATCTTTTAAATAAGACTCTGCCAATCCCAGATAATGCCACCTTTAATTAAATCTATACATACTATGGTACAGTGGGGACCGTGACTGCAATAAGATGAAGCCATCAGAACAAAAGCCTAGGGAAATACAGAAGGAGGAATGATTGATTATCCCAATTATGTAACACCTATGTGCTCTGTGTGCAAGCTGCGGTGAGTAAGATGACTACATGACATTACCAGTCAATAATAAATCAATATTAGGAGTGTAAATTATATGCTTCTGAGAAATTGCACTGTTGTGACATATTCGATTTAAGACTTGTTAACATTTATGAAGACAAAGGCTGCAAGGCTGGAACTGAAACACAACAATATGGCTGACCAGGTTATTTAACAACATCCAAACCATATGTATCAAAGACATTCCCTTGAAAATAAAAGGATTTAGAAACATAATAAGTAAGGAAGAGTGATCGCATTTTTTAGAAATTTTAGATAACATTCTCAATGTTTTGAATCCTAAAGCAAAAACTATTTTTTTTTCCTAATTGAAAACACTCAAGCCCTTCCAACATGTCTGCTCTGGCTCATAACTAATGCATGCAAAGACTGTACATACATGACAGGATTCACACATAAATTAAGTGTACTTGCAAATCTAGTCTTACTTAAGAGCCCCCTCCAATCAAAGCATCCAGCACGTTTTAACACATTGGTAAAAGCTAATCCTAACTGAAGTAATCCTGCATCTGCACCACTAAGATTCATTATTCTAGCCTGTCTTCCACCTGCTCTCCCCTTCCTCTTCACAGTTTGACAGGTGAGTCATCAAGATGGGACTATCTTGTTAAAATAAAATGTTGTTTTTTTTCTTTTCTGAGACCAGTACAAAAATCAGCAATAACCTTCTCGACCCTATCCCCAACTTTGCCCATTAGCCATGTCAATCTAACACCACAATATGGTCTTGTAAACAGCCTACCTCTTCCGAAATGCTCTATGGCGGAGGCGAAGTGCGCAAACAGCTAGACCCCATCTCTTTTTGGGTGTAAAATTTGAGCCGTACTCCATATTGGAAGAAATAGCATGGGACGGCGACCGAATAGCTGCAAGTTTGATGGTTCTGGATGGTCAAACAAAAGAGCGGTGGCAGAAGAGACTCGCCCAGCCCGGATTCCTGCAGTGGGTCACATGGAACAATGACACCCACCTGCCAAACGCCCATCTGAGTTTGAAGTGTGAAAGCCAAGGGCACTTGGAACAAATAGGGACGACATCTATTTAATGTATTGCCAAATAGTGTCTCACATAGAGGGTCACAGTTTAGCACTTGTTCATTCGAATGCACAACAAAAACACAAACTGACTGTGTATTTTACTTTAATTCCTCATGTACTAAACAACACAAGTCAAATGAGACTGACTGATTGGATATCACTGTATTAAGATGCAGTTGTTGTATTGCTTGCAACAGTTAAACACTCTTAACAGACGCCGTGCACTGTCAAAATCAGTATTCAATAGAAAATTTGGTACTAACAATTACACCGCTCACAGCTCCTGAACCTTCAGAAGAATCAGATGACTTTATTCACCTCTTCAAGGCAAAATAAAGATAGTGCTTGCATGAACTGTGATCTGCAATCAAACTCATGATCTGGCTCCAAGAAAACTGTGATATGTGAATAGCGGCCCCTGCTATGAGACACCACAGACATACACAATGATTATAGTACTGTACATTTCCTGATGGTAAATAAAACTGGTCAGAAAAAATGATTTTGAATTTCTTTCTAAGTACTTTTTACTTAAAATTGTTGTAATGATTTCTTTTGCAATTTGTACTTTGCATTTGTACCACCTTGTCAAAACCTGATCTCATCAGATCTCAGAAAGTTAGGCAAAACTGAGAGTGGTTAGTACATGGATGGGAGACCGCTGGGAATACCAGGTAAGGTGTGCTCAAGTGTTGGTGGTGGTTGGAGGGGTCTATGGCGCAGATTGGCGGCCTTTCTTCTGTCAGTCTATCACAGGGCAGCTGGAGTGGTGTGAATAAATAATGTACTGTAAAGTGCTTTGGGTATAAATCCAGTTGTTAATTTAAAAATGTGAATTAAATTATCTCTCATTCATCCAGCAGTAGTCCATATAGCAAAGTATTCAAGTTGACATCTTTACTCATTTCATGCAAGGTTTAAACGAATTGTTTATATGAGACATCATAAGAACTCTCGCCTCTTTATATAAACAAAGATATTTTTTGCACCACACACCCTTCTTAAGAACCCACTCCACCCAAAATCACATATCACTCAGTGCAAATTGTGACAGACGCTCACACAAATCCATGTAGGCTGAACAGACAAGTCGATTTCTCAGCTGAGTCAGTCCTATTGGGCGAGAGTCAAGTGCCACAAAAAGTCAACGTTACAAATTATTTCTGGAAACTTCAAATCTATACATTTCTTTTATGCACCTGGTGTTTGCAAAGCTGTGCAAACAAACTCTGAGCAATCCCGCCATAAAAACACAAAGGCCTTATTATCATTCCACAGCAGCAGTGCAGCAGTTCAGTCCCCTGTCCATGGAGAATTACCCAGCATGCAGTGCAGATCTACACAGAGACATCCATCTTATCCCCCTGCTCTCCCTTCACTTTTATTTCTCCGCTCCTTTCTAGTCTTCTGGGGTTTTTCTTCTCAGTCACCAGCAGTGCCTATCTAAAAAGATTTCAACTGTCCTGTGCTTGGTAGCCTACAGACCAGTGTACTCTGGGTTTTATATCTTATATTTTTTCTGTGGCAAATGATGTCCAAATTAGGTGTTCACGAGTGTGGTGGTAGTCGAGCTGGTAGTCGATATGGGGGAAACAAGAACTACGGCCATGCACACACAGAGGCAGAGGGACAAATTATGCAGACCTGTCAATGCACTTGCCTTATCATCGAGATCGACCAAAGTTTTGAACACAATCTATTGATCTTTTGATTTTTGGCACAGCCCTACATGGTAGTGTTGATTATACTTCCTTTGTCTAGACTGTCACCAAAAGAAATGATTAGAAAATGCAAAAGAATGTCCGCTAAATTAAAAGTCAATTTGGTGTGAATCTTGGTTTATATAGGGGAAGCAGGTATTTAAATGTATCTTGTTAATCTAGTTCCTGATTAACTCCCACAAACTCTTTGGCACATTGCTAGTATTTGCATACATGAAGTTTCAGCCCTGTGCACAGCTTTGAATGGCTTGTGTGAAGCAGGAAAGGACCACTACAGTCAAATGTAGCAACAATATGGTTATATCTTTCATGTTTACGATCTATGAACTACTTTAAGAATATACTCTATGGAGTGAAAAATGTACTTTTTTTATACAAATAAAGTTGCAAGGTCTGTGTGTCTACCTCCTATTTTCAAGTCGACCACTTTCCCAATTACATCGGTAAAAAGGTACTACTTCAATTTCAGGACTGAAATCAAAACAGCCTTGTACTTGTGATGGTACCGTGATAGTGGTAAGAGGAGAAATGTAGATAAGCAGCTAATATTAGAACTGCTGAGGGAAAGTCTAGAAAAGTGCTGATATAAACTCTGTCTCGTGAAGAACATGAGACTGGAATGTGTTTTGTAAACAGTCAGTGTAAACAGGCAAAGTAACCACAAACCAAACAGCTTTTAATTGCATGTCATCTTGACCTAATCAGCAGTTTAACACTGCGACAAATTGATACAGAAATGTACCATTTTGGAAAATGACAGTGATGTTTGCTTAATATACAGCATTATATGCTATGGCATGCCCATTAGTACGATTAATCTAAAAACTACCTGATGTCTGAGTGGGCGAGCACTCTCACCTCACAACAAGATGGTTCCAAGTTTCATTTATCACCCACTGTAGATCCTGGTGCAAAATCAGATCCACCATTATCCTGAGGCACTGGCTGAAGAATGGGTCAAATGCAAAAGTCAAATTTTCGGGAGTCTACAAATAATATAACAATTGTACACACTTCTTGTAAGAATATAAAAGTACTGTTAAAATGTTTAAAGAGACAATAGCCAAGCTTTTTTTTCCCCGAATAAAGATTTATATCCTATTTGACTTTAGTGTCTGCTGAACACTGGAGGAATCTCTATGGTAATAAAACTCTACATTTTTATAACAAACAGACAAACCTTCCCAATCTTCAGTAACATAACCAATTTGCTCAGTGTCATTTCTGGACACAATAAGCAGTAGTGATGCCTGCTGAGTGGAATCACCTCGATGGCATGTGATCTCTGAACACTTGAGTAGATGTCCTTACCTCGTCAGGTGAAGTGGCAGGTAAATGGTCACCTGCCTATCATCTGAACCTAAATGTTTTTCAGCTTTAGACCTTGGGAAGGTTATAGCTACTGTCTGACATGTGCTCAAGCTCTGTGCCATGGAAGTGATTGATGATCTAAAATGTTTCCACACGGCAGTGACATTAATATTTCAGTGTCTGTCTTTGTCATAATTTTATATTTGTTTCAAAATGTGTTTTTGAGATAGACATAGAATCGTCCGTTTTCCACATTCCCTGAAAGTGATGTGTTTCCCTCCTGGCATGCTTCACTTAGGCAATCCAAGATCTAAGACTAACCTGACAGGTTTTCTCAAGCCTGTGTTCAAGCAATGCAATATGCATATTTACTCAACAGCTACATCTCCATGCACACCAAAAATCTGATTACTACCTGCCCTGAGCAATCTTATTCTTTTCTGATCAAGCTCCCCGAGTCCCTAACCTAAACATTACAGACTCTGCTATATCTGATTTTAATAATCCAATTTCTTTCTGATTGAGAGCCAGTTTACATGTTATTTCAACTCCAACTCTAATTTTTAGTGTATATAAACATAGCCACAATCTAATGATAACAGTACATGATGTCATATATTTAAAAGTATGTTGCTGTTTTATTTTGTTTTTTACAAGTAATTTGCTCATGTATTTACCTAGCAGCATAGAACATTACCTTCTACCTTCTACTTACATTCTACTTTGGATGTGAATTGACTCATGAGCAGTGTTGGGAATCTTACTTAAAAAATGTAATTAGTTATAGTTACAAGTTACTTCTCCCAAAAAGTAACTGAGTTAGCATCTCAGTTACTTTTTGGGAGAAGTAACTCGTTACTAGGCAAAGTAACTATGCCGTTACTATGTAAAAAAAAACAAAAATACAACAGATGTGAACCTTTAACATTTATTTCACTAACAGATTGCAATTATATTGCATTTGTTTAAAAGTGATCCATATCTGACACCAGCCTGGACACTTTCAGTCACATTTAAAACATATGTCCATATCAAATATGTGGTAGTAGTTTGTGTAAAGTTGGAGGAGGAGGCAGCTGTGCGTCAGGGCGTCACGTTTCTGATCAAAACTCAACTCGGACCCAATCAGCTGTCAATGCACGTGTGACAGGACACCATTTCCCATCATGCATTGAGCATTTGTAGTCCATGCAGGCGGCCGCAGTCGGTGGAGCTGCTGTGCTCACCTCGCTCAAAAATTGCGGCCGTGTCCCAATTCGCCAAATGCACCATGAACTGTTCAAAGTGCGGGTCGAAGTACCGCGCGGCTTAAATGCCCCGTTCGAGCGGCGGATTTAAGGCACTTTGGTTATTTCAGACACGGCTGCGTCGGACTCGCTCTCACGAGATTTTCTGCGCCCGCCTCGCTCATCTCAAACAAGCCTCTCACCCCGAGCCTCTTTCACCAAAGAAACACAACAGCACTGCAGCTCCTCGTCTGAGACTCTGATGAAGAGCAGAGTGAACTGAAGTAATAGTAACGCGCCACATTTTACTGTCAGTAACGGTAACGGCGTTGGGACGCTGGGAAAAGTAATTAGTTCAATTACTCCGTTAGTGAAAAAACAAAACGTTACTAACGCCGTTATTGTTTAACGCCGTTATTCCCAACACTGCTCATGAGCCACACGCAATTTTGCCAAAATACCTTTTCTTTCTCCAAAAGACAAAAAAAAAGCCCTAAAAGCTAAAAACACACTATGACCTTTGATATCCCATACTCCAGTTTCTCTTCCAGGTCAGGTGCACTGGTCTGTGTCACATGACCTCTCGTTGGGGGGGCATTGCCATAGCGATACTAGGCTCGTGAGGTGTCTTGTTCATGGTGAAGTGTTTGAGTCAATGCCTCTTATTACTGATTAACCACAGGAGCAAATCCATCATGGTGGAAAGACCGTGAGCTGAAGCTGCAGTGACACAGCATCAAAGCATAAAGGCCAGGATCAGTGGCTGACCACAACATAGAGCTTTTGTTAAGTCTATAATACTTCCCCAAATATTTGACAGAAGAGGTGGAGGACATGATTTGAAGAGGAAACAAGTTCTTATTTGTCTTTCTATGGTCAAAGCCAATGTTAGCTCATGGAAAAATTTTCCACTATTATTTACAAATGCAATAACTTTGTCGGCCTCTTATCACACAGCAAAACAAACTATGTTTCTGACCTTCACTTTCATTCTTCTTTATTTGGCTTTCAGTTACTGGTCAAACATTGATATGTGATTTGAATCCACTTTTATTCCGCTTATCCGGGGGTGGGGCAGCATTCTAAGCAGGGACACCCAGACTTCCAACCCCACTTCCTCTAGCTCCTCCTGTGGGACTCCAGGACCAAGAGATGTAGTCCCTCAAGCATGTCCTGGGTCTTCCCCAGGGCCTCCCCCCAGTGGGACATGCCCGGAATACTTCCCTAGGGAGGAGTCCAGGAGGCATGCAGAAGAGATGCCCAAGCCAACTCAGCTGGCTCCTTTTGATGTGGAGGAGCAGTGACTCTACTCTGAGCTCCTCCAGTGTAATTTGAATCCTCGTATCTATATTCCTCAAGTAGTGTTCACAATAGTTTACCCATTCTTCAAAATAAGAACAGACATCCAACATGCAATAACAATAAAATGATTTTCGTTTTAAATTTCACCACATTACAGCACTCGGGGGCCCATTTTGAGATGTCGTACCTAGGGGATTAGCTAGTGTGTGTTCCAATTTTACACAGTGCTCATAAGGTAGCCAAAGCATATTGGATCATTTTTTTAATACCTACACTTTTAATAGTCTCTATGAAGCATGACCAAAGACTTAAATCATAACATAACACACGGTTTATTTAGTTTGATTCAGGCTTAGTTAACATTAACACTGTCACTTTAACTCCTAACTTTAATTAAGTATTTACTGAACCTGAACGATTCTTTATAAACTATTCATTCTTTGTGAATCAAGTATTTATTCAAGTTTTATTAAGGCTAATTAAGGGGTAGTAATCTTCCTGAAGTTGTGAGACAGGCCTCTACTTTAACAATGTTTAAATTCATTCTCAAAACAGTTGTGTTTAGCTGTGCATATGACTGAAAGGTTTTTATTCTGCACTTTTCTCTTTTAATGTTCATTTTATTTGTTGTATTGTGATTTTAATGTCTTTCTTATTCTGTAAAACACTTTGAATTACCTTGTGTATGAGTTGTGCTGTACAAATGAAGTTGCCTTGCCTTGTTATGAAAGTAGAACCAACAAACTAGCTACGTCTACATATAGAATGAACAGAAACTGGACCACAAAAAATCAGAGCAGAGACCATCCCCAAAAAAGAGCAGTATCATCCCTGTACATAATCAGGACGGGTGGACAGCCTGGATAATGGAGGCCACAGAGCCAGACAAGCAAGCCGGGGTTTGTAGTTGGCAAGCTAGCTCCGTGCTACGCTTCATTAGCTATTGTCATTTTGCGGCACGGCTAAAGCTGCCCGCGGCTCTGAGGGTGTTGCTGTGCGTTGTGGCCTGGTTATGTCTGTGGCAGTGTGGGTCGGACTGCTGGAGAAGATGCTGGGAGCCATGTTGGATGCTACTGTCTGTCCAGGGCTGATGTACTGCTGTCTACTGCTGCATAGGGCTGGCTTCCTGACAGACTGGCAAAGGTCCAATACGACACACAGCATCTTCAGCTCTGCTACCGACGTCATTTATCTATTGTGTTCATCAAAGTCTGGTAATGGTGTCTTATGTTGTTGGGAAGTTATTATTGCAATGAGAACAACAATCCAGGGAATCGGAACAGTATTGAAGGGTAATTTATTTTAGCACAAATTATGTTTAGCAATATGTGTGTAGAATTTGAAAATAACCTTGTGTGAAGTATTTTATTATCTGAAAACCAGGAAGTAATGCAGGTGCGTTGTTAGCAAGCTAGTGGTTGTTAGCATTAGCCCTCTGGCCTCTGTCATTGCAGTGAATAATTAGAATTGTAGGAATACATTAGTAAAGTAGGAAATACATTTTGACTGTACAATGAAGTTCGTTTTTAAGAGAGTAATCAGGTAGCGTCTTTAAAATAAAATCTATAACGACTGAGTATTAACTTCAAAGACTCTCACAGCGATGGTAATTATACTTGTACGACACTACAACAGTTAGCAAGCGCTTTCCATTTAGCCATTTCCAAAGAGGTGCAAGGCTATATTGAACTCTTGACCTTTGAGTGTTTGTATACCGCACTTACACATAATCCTCAAAGAAAGTCTCTTTAAAACGACATAAGCCCTCAAACCATGAGTTACGACATTAAAACTGCATGTCATCTCCCACCGAACCAGGCTTTCAATGCTCACATGCCATCGACATGTCAAACCACACACATCCCCTCTACATCTCTGCCACGCTTTAAAAGAACAAAGTTACATGAGAAGAATCGTCTTCTGAATGCGACTATACAGCATATGTCATCCACACGTTTGGTTTAACAAAAAAGTCACATTGGGCGACAAGATGAATTGCAATCGAATCGAAATTGCAATTTGAATGGGCAAAATAAAAACCTGCTAAACTGAACTTTAGACTGAACAATTGCAATATTGTTACCTCCTCAAAAACATATCTGGAGTTGTGTTTTGAATAAACCTTTATTAATAGTCTGTCTATATCTCCAACACTCAATATGTTCTGTTCCACCTTGTGATGTCATCTAGTGATAGTGTAAGTTTACAGCTACCTTGTACATTTTGTTCAGTAGGGATTGGCAATTCCAGGACTGAAATTATCCAAATGATTCTAGTGAAGGTGAGTGGAGCACTTCCTGTATCACCACATGACATCAGAAGGTGGAACTCGGCCTAAATATGATTAGGATGAATATATGGTTGTGATGAGGAAACAACGAATCAGAAAATATCGCAATATGGGCCATTTAAACTGTGAACTGTGAATTTTAAAAGTGATTTTAAATAAATGACTAATTTCCATTATTAATCTTTCCAAATAGGATAGCTTTACTGTTTATGATTGTCTAGAAATGTAGGTTGTTTGGCTCTGGTATGTTGGGTTATGTATGTTTTCAATTCATTGCAAACACCTGCATCTTATAACAGTCTGGCATATCTCATAAATACAATGGTAGAATGATGCAGATATATAAGGTATCACTGCACACCCGGTTGCCAGATGGTTTCATGGGCATAATTTGTGTAGATATTCTCAACACAACACAAAAAGCCAAAAATAGACTCCAGAGTCAGACGTTCTCTTAATTGCATAGCATTTTTCCGATTTCTGTTTTACTCTGTGGCAAAAATTAACAATGTTTTTTCATTTCTGCTTACATGCAACTGACAATTGGACGTCTGAAATGGACACCGACCACGTGAACAGTCTGATCCTTTTCAAAACCTTGGCAAAACACTGCAAACCTAAAATGTATTTGATATGTTTTTGTTGATCTGAAACTTGAGATTATTAGATCTTAATTTAAGGCCAAATTAGAATGAGGTGAGTTAAGAGCAGCTCTACTGTGCATCTTAATGAGTGTATTTTTTTCAAATGTATGTCTTATATCCATCCCTTTAAACAGCTGCCAGCTTATGCAAATCAATGGGTATATTCATCTGCATCTCCTCTGCTTGAAATCTGCCTGAATTGAGAACAAAAGCCAACAGAGCTACTCTCACATTTTTTGCTAGTTCAAAAACGGCCTTGAAGACAGCATTATCAGCCAAGCTCAGTAGGTGTTCATGATAACAAAGGCTACGAAAAACATTCAACTTGATTTTGCATATAACTCCTGTCTAGATTCATAGCGATTAAACTGAAACTGGAATTTAAAAACTAGCAATTAGCACACTAGCTGCGATTATCTAGGTACTCCATGGGGTCTTATTCCAGTTAAACCTATAGTTTAGACACAGTAATACCCAAGTTTACCACTGGGCCACACATGTCAGCAGGTCACATTTCAGTCTCCCAAATGTTATTTCTAGCTGGTTGTGTTTAAAATCTTGGATGTCACAAATCTTATTGCAAAAAACAGTTAGAAAAATCACAATTGCTCAGTAGGATTAAACTAAATTGCTCAACCCTACTGCTGTAATATGAGATGTCTGGGTTAGCATCTGCCTGGTGAGTGGTATCTATTCATGGGTACCTTTCACACAACAATAGACTGCTCCATTATTCTTAATTACAGGCAGACTACTATGACCCAAACAACAGATGATGTGAAAAGAGTAGGTGAGTCGTGAAGTCAAGAATGCGACATGGCTGCCAGCTGATGCATGTGATAAGCTAGCTAGCATCCTAGAAATGCTATCGAAAAAGTAGCCTCCAAAGATAAAACTATGAACATTCCAAAATGTAGACAACCTTTTACTCTTTAGCCTACACGTTACATTTTGGCATGCTCAAACTGAGAGTAAGACCATGGCAATTGTTGACTTACACAATTGCAATGAAATTGTATGTTTAAAAATTATAATAAAATAAAAAAGGTCAAATTGCAGCTAATCTACATGGAAACCAAGACTTCAAAATTGTAAAAAGAAGCAAAGTTGTGTCTGAGGGTCCGCCACTTGCTTGGAGATGGTATTGCTTTGCCTGGCATATTCCACAATATAGCATTAACCTTATCTCGACAAAGACAAGCAGGTACAGCCACTAGGCTAGGTTACAGGTCAGATCTATGGAGGCAATAATTGAATGAATGCCAATACAGTGGATTGTCAAATATTCTAGCCCAAAAACATTTCCAAAAACAGAGACGAGCAGGCAGATACCCCATAACGCTGCAAAACATTTAAATTCTTGCAATAAATAACCAAATATTTGTGACACATACAACATACAACACAAGTTCAAACTTTCTCACTAATACAAGCACTGTTTCTGTCCGTTAAAGTCTATGTTAGTATCCATTGCTGTATTTTTGTGATCATCTGGACCCTGGCACAGCATCAGTGTTACCTGAGTCACCCTGTGCCTGGCCCTAGCCTCCAGCAACCGTCAAATCCAGTTCTTTCTGCATATTCACTGTGGGGGTTTAGACACACAACATGACTTGTGAGTAGATGATTTGTGAGCAGGGGACGGAACGTACCCAGTGCAACAATAAGAGCTTGTATTCAAACATATGTCCTGTTATGACATGTGACATAGTGATGACATGATGTGGATCTATCTCCTAAGATATGCAGTTACTTTTTTCCCGCCCAAGGTCAGTTTCAAGCTCTTTTCCACTTTCCATGTTTCCAGGAACTACAGCCACTAATTAGAAACAAATCAAAATTAATGGTCTAAAATATTTATACTCAAATGTATCATTTCCCTGTTTGATACAGTCATCCAACAAAAGCTTTTCATAGCTTAAGAAATATAGTAACAACAATCGTAGAAACACAATACACAAGTACACCTTCAGCGGTTGATTTACATAGTTAAGACTTATAAGAAGTTAAGTCTCCTATTTGATTTCTCCAAGTATGCCATGAAGGACCTAATTAGACACAAGTAGCTGGTTTGATTAGCAAGTGCAATCATAAACACTTGAGCTTGCAATTGTTTGGAGGTGTTATGCTGAATCATACCATTAGAAAACAAAACATGTCTCTGCCTAATAACAGTGTATTTAGTACCACACAATCTGCATGAGTAACAAAGCTTTAGGTAAATATCCATGGATTTAGAGCAGGTGTGTCAAGACTTTTTTCATTGAGCGCTGCATATCAAAACATATAAGACAGTGAATCATTCAAACAGGCCGATACGCATTTATCAGAGGTTCCTACCACACCTTTATTCAGTCTTGGAATCAAAATAAGGTCTGTCTCACACCAAAGCATTTGATACTGAGGTTACAATGGTGAGGTTTTCTAAAGCTGCAGTAAAAGCAACACTTTATGGTAATTTGGGCCAAATCACCAGGGAGCCTGAGGGCCAAGAAAAATTGGTCTGAAAGACACATTTGGTCCCCCGGGCATAGTTAACACATGCTTGGTTCAGAGTGCTAAAAATGATGACTGTTACCGTAGCAATAAACATTTCAAACAATTTCAATGGCCACCAATGGAGTCTATAACAGGAAAAAAGTCAGCCTGGATCACTATTAGGTGTAGTATGTGACATTTATTGTGGAGGGTCCGCAACCGATTCTAAAAAGACCGACCATGATGTTACATAGTATGGCTTGTCTTGTCAGGTGCTACAAGGCCAAAAAGAATGTTTTTCAAGGCATGTTCATAGCAGTAAAAATTGAATAAATGCCAAATGTTCTACTGTGGAAGATTCCACAGAAACAAGCAGCTGCAACCAGAAAAGTTCTTTAGAGCACCTTTACGATTGATTGGGGTGTTGATTCTGTATCACTGTAATGAACAATCTGTTTTGTCAAATACGGTGGCTTTATGTTTCAAGGGAGAGAGCATTTAACCCTGAACTAGAAGATATTCAATGTGCCATCTCAACAAACCGATGATTCCTAATTGGTTACCATGTGTTTCACATGAGCTGCTCAGTACTGCCATTGTTTAGTATTGCTATGCACTACAAGGTGTTGTGTCGGCCTGCTGTCCTGCAGTGGGGATGTACTGGCGCTGCTGCATGGCTCTCCTCATGTTGACGTGTGTTGACACTCTTGCTGTGTAAGCTCTGGCCCCATCAGACACACCGCCTGGGGTATGTATGTGTGTTTGTCATTGTTGTCAAAAGATATGTGGCAACCTTGAAGAGATGCCAGCAGGGAAGGTTGTGCGTTACAAGGTAAAGGTGTGCCTAGTTATAACAGATTACATGGAAGACTGGCGTTCATTCTGGCAACAAAGAAGATATCAATTTCTTTGCACGATACAGTTAAATCAATGTGACCCAGACAATAGCTGTAAAAACACAGACAGAAACAAAACATGGGGGTGGTGAGGGGGTAGGCAGTTGGATGGCGCTTGGGTACAGACGAGCAGCGTCATAGCACAGACAATAACAAGCCCAGAGAAGATGGTAGGACGTTTAGACAGATACAGGCAGGTGGAGGAGGCATTACCTTTCGGGGGACGAGGATTTCTCTGAGTTCACGGACATGAGCGGTGCCTGGGAGCCGCTCTCTGGTCCGGGGACCACAGGGGACGGCAGCAAAACGGCGAGCCTGGGGTGCCTTCTGAGGTGACTTCTCGCGTCTGTCTCCCCGTTCAGCTGCTGTGTCTGGGCAGAGGAAGGAGAGGGTTACTGGCACCCCCCTCCTCCTCCCCTTCTCCTCTTCCTCCTCCTCCCTCTTCCTCTTCTCGTCCTCAGTGGAGAAGAAAGGATGGAGGACACAGCTTTGCGATGAAAAGATCCAAAGCAAAATGTGTTATTAATGGTCTGGTTATGTGCGTGGATTGGCTGATAGTAGTAACAGGAAGGTGCCGCTCCTCATGTCCAAGCGTCCTCTTCTCTCCTCCCTCCCTTTCCTTCCTTCCTTCTTTCTCCTCCTTCACCTTGCGTCTCTCTTTCAGTTTCTCTCCAGGTTCCTCTTCTTTTATCTTCTCCTTGCTTGGGTTGGATCTCTCCTGTTGGTGATATTGTCCCCAAAAACTTCTTGTCCAGTGTCTCGTGTCTGTAAATCTATGTCCTCTTTGCCTCTGTCCCTGTCTGCTCGGCTCTGTCAGGCCTTCTGCAGCTCTGCACAACAACAGAGCCCACAGCAAGTTGGACTGTTCCACTGTCAGCAGAAACCCAGGGGTGTCGGTTGGCTACAAAGGCAGGGAAACGGATGCCTTTCTCTTTGACTCATTCTCTCCTCCCCCTTTCTGTCCACGCAGAATGAGCCCCTCCCATCCCCTCTCTCCATCCCTCTGCCTCTCTCTCTCCCCTTCTCCCAATTGGCTTATTACGACATCCTGTATCTCGGGGCAACGCCGCACAGATCTGCTACCCCCCTTTTTCTTGCTCTATATGTAGTGTCGTAGATGCTTGTCTTGTTGTAACCCAATTTTAGGGACCAGTTTGATGTTTTTTTGGAGACTGAGAGATGGGGTTAAAGGGGTTAAAGATGCCAGACACTAGAGGAAGCAAAAAGGGGGTTAATGCATATGGCAATAGATGGTAAGAAAAGAAAGACACTCATTGTTGAGGATTGGATAAAGATAATATAGAGACAATATTAGATTAAAAACAAAAAAAAGCTGAAGTCTGTCTATATTCCCAATAATCAGCAATAGAGTTATCATTAGAAATGTAAGAAGTTAAAATGGGTTGTGAATAACTGCACGTTTTAAGGCAAGTGATTTGAGGTAGACAACCAAGACACTTTTAATAATATATTGCAATCTGTGTCAGAGTGTGAGACTGCCAATCTGCACCATCGACCCCTACAACCATCAATCACTCTCACACCACGCACATTCTAGGCAAGGGAGGTGTCTTGCCTAAGGACACAAAAACAGATTCCACTAAAGCCGCTGCGGCACCTGGTAGTCCCAGCGGTCTCCCATCCGCGTACTAACCATGCCCATTCCATTTTAACCTCTGAGATTACACGAGATCTAGCATTCACAAAGTAGTATGGCCACC
Source organism: Periophthalmus modestus (assembly GCA_019594935.1). Taxonomy (NCBI): domain Eukaryota; kingdom Metazoa; phylum Chordata; class Actinopteri; order Gobiiformes; family Gobiidae; genus Periophthalmus; species Periophthalmus modestus. The sequence continues at coordinate 20,520,269 of JAIEZT010001390.1, read as the reverse complement.
AAATCTGCTACTAATCAATACAAAAGCTATTTTGTTATTTTGGTAATACCTGGGTCAAACTGGAATCAATGCTGAAAAAATGCATAAACAAGTCGAAATCTGACCTTTACTGAACTGAAGTATAAGATCACATCACATTAAATCAATTATCCTTACTTCATGTTTAAAATTACATATCTGACAGTGACTAAAGAGGCACTTTAAACTATCCTTGTGGCATTGAAATCAATATCAAGCCTGTTTATTAGTTTTGAGTTTGAAATTTGTTTAAACGCAAACAGAATCTACTCATGTCATTTGAAAACCAGCATTGAATTATCGACTATTCTGTGTATAATACGTTTTACTCATAATTCACCCTTCAATAACAGCTCAATAACCTGAAAATATGTGGATGCTAATCGGTGTCTGTGTGGCATGGTTGTCACTGTGTTCATCTGTGTTGTCTCACCTTACTTTTGGGCAGATGGGAGCTTCTACATGAGTAAACAGTGCAGGACATGGCCAAAGGGTGTAGCTAGTCGCGATGGGGGTTGTCTCCTCTCTCTACATCTGACCTCAATATTGCAGCGTGGGAGTATGCAGCATGTCTATATGAGATCATGTGTGTGAAAATGCACAGCGGGCCACACAAAGGGCATACTGAGGTTAATGATATTGACCAGCAGATACGTACAATCAGCACAGAAATACATTAGAGCTGTCGAAAATGGCGAAGAGGGAGCATTATTTGCATGCAACTGAAATTGGAGGGTAGCAAAGTTAAGTCGATCTTAAAAAGGCAACTAGGGTTAAAACACTGCATTTACTTTCTGTCTGTTTCAAGCAACATTAGTGATAGGAATTGGACTGGCCACTAAAAATTCATAGCATCCTAGCTTAAAGCCACAGTGTGTAACTTTTTATCCCCAAAAATAGACTAAAACTCTTATTTGGCCTAGAGCAGACCCTCCTGTTTTCCATGGAGCTGTTACTTTGGCTATAATATTCCACAGTGTGGCATAAAACACTTTCCGCTCCATGGAGAATGTTCTCAAGTATAATTTAAATTTCTATTTCCATGGAATCATGCAGGCGAAGTGCCTCCTCAAGAAAGTAACGTACTGTCTCTTTAAGTAATAAAATATTCTCTGGAAACAGCAACATGATTCACATTCTTACGCATAAAACCTACTAACCCATAAATCTATTTAGAGGCCTACTTCCTTGTAATTATTAATTAGAGCAGCAACCATTGAAACAAGTACAGTTTCAGATACTTAAAAGCTTCTAACATTAGCGATAAGAGACAATCTGACCGCCGGGGGGCTTTCTAAACCACTGATGTGATATTTTGGTTGATACTCTTGACTACTTTCCCTCCTGAAGAACTGCTTGCGACAGGGGACAGAAAGGGACGATGTGTTCTGTGCTGCTACCTCAATGCAGCTCCACTTTCCCACATAAAAGAGCCGCATTAGGCACACATGTCTTCCAGCCAAAGCATTGTCCTGGTTCTCTGTGGAAATGGGCCAGTGGGGGCGACAAGAACAAGCTAGGCCTCGATGCATCCTCACAGCAAGAGGCAGCACTGAGCTAAGAGCAACGAGATTTTATTCATTCATTTATGTTTCGGGGTCACATTTGCAAAAGAAGCTAGCAGTGACTATAAGAGTGATTTCCTCAAGGATTAACGTTTGAAAGATAAAACAAGATAAAACAGTGAACTCTATTCTAATATGTTAATGGAAAACAAGACAAATGATAAATGTGTCTCCATGGATATAGGTTTTGTGTCATATTGTGCAATATTACGAAAGAACAATATTTCCAGGGAAACAAGAAGGAAGCCAAATAAGAGTCAGGTTTGTGCAGATGCAAGCCGGCGTAGTTTTATTTTTGTATATTCTTTGGCTAAAAGGTTACACAGTGGGGCTTTAATTGTGATAGTAATAGTAATAGTCCTCTTGATCCATCCTTTAATGCTACTGCTACTGGAACACCTGGGCACAGGATATTGGACAGTTCCTGTATAGCCAAGGGGTTTAGCCTATTGTACATGTTTTAATATTCATGCCAGAACAGAAAAGCCCAAATAAAACCCATGAACTGTTTTTCTAATGAAACACTGTAATAATTCTAACATTGTATTATGCAACATGGTAGGGTCAAAGCACGGTGAGGTTGACAGATGACAGCACCTAAATGACTGCAGTGTTCTGTTATAACTGGGAACGTACTCAGAGAGAGTTCCCTAAGGTGATCCATTCTACACACGTTTCAACGCAGCTATCAGTTTGCAAATTCAAAGGCCAAAGCTTATAGTGCTATTTTTGAGACTAGAAAGAGCAAAAGAGTAGTGGGGGAGGGGAGGATTCTCAAGAGCAAATATTATTTTCGGAGCCAGGATTGAGGCTGGCGCGAGCTATCTTTAAGCGGCCTACTTCTCCTTACGCTGCCTGTGCCTGGTGGATGCTCCAAAGGGGAGAGTGTAAAGTAAATGAATGACATTATGAGCGCGTGTGATGCCAACAATCGGGTTAAAATATATGATGGAAAATGGTAAAGGTAAATGATGAAGCTGTGGTCACATGTAATAAGCTAATGTGGACAAACGTGTCATTGAAAGAGCAAGGAGGAGGATGCTGCTGGTTGTGTTGTTAGGCGGGTTGTAACTGCAGGGAAAACACTGCCCCCAAGTGGAACAGACATGGACTCACACCACTTTTGAGAGACCATATGATAAACATATGAGTAACTGATGATGAGCCTGTGAGTAGGGCTGCAACAAGTTCATCAATTAATAGCAACTAAACCATTATTGAAATTGTCAATAATGGTTTAGTTGTCAACTAATTTAGTGATCGAATAATCGTTAACTGCTTTAGACAGAGGCTCCAAAACCACCATGTCATGAGCTGAGAGAAGTTTTATGACAGATCAGGAATCAAGCGGCTTCAGTTCAGCTTTATCTGGAACCAATAAGAAGCTTATATTCACAGATCTTTCACGATTTAAACAACGAAGTGATTAATTGATTAGCAAAATATCGTTAGTTACAGCCCTACCTGTGATAGGGCCTCTCTGTAGCAAAGATGGAAATTAATAACATACTTTATAATAGTATACACCTACTGGTAAATAGCGTAGTATGCTGAGTTAAGACAAAATAAGATTATTTGTCTCACAATGGGAAAATGCAACAAAAAATCAAGAATAGGACAATAGAAATATGCAATCAAAAAATAATAAATAACTATTAAAACAGACTTAAAGACATAATAGCCATAAGGAGCAAAAATAGACTACCTATTGCAAAAAAAAAAAAAAAAAAAAAAAAAAAAAAAAAACCTACTAAAAAAAACCCAAACAAACCAATAAATAAATACTACAAATCATACATCTTTACTGTGAGTGAACATCTCCACAAAAATGGACCCTCACCTGGTCCGGAGGATATACAGACCAAGTGATATGCGTCAGCCTTACTTAAAACAACAACCATTTGTATGTCAAAACACAAATTAAACACATTATATGCTAAAATATCATATCCTTCTAATGTTTATGTCTTAAGACGCCGCAGCAAAATATGTGAGCTGGTATTTAAGCCTAATGACACGCTAAATACAGAAATAAGTAGGATAATTGCAAGACATTTAGCTTAGTCACAGGTTTGTCTGGCAACCTTTCCATCCTCCCACCTAAGAAATGCACTCCCCATAGTGGGTGTGTGAGTGCGCATTCATTTATGTTTAGACACACTTAAGCCCACCAGCGTCCCAAAGCAGTTCTCCTGTTGAGTGCTTGTAATTTATCTAGCACACAAACTTGGATAAGCAACTTGCACTTTCTTTGCCTCACTACCAGACAGAATGCACTTAGAGGCAATAGGTTTGATTGCATGGGGGCACTGCAATTTAAAGTTAAGTGTATGTGTGCACTAAGTGGATGTAGTGGGAGTTCATCCAAAACCGGTGAGATTATAGTACTATAATAGCCATATTTGCTCGGAGTATATGTGTGTGAGTGTGTGTCTGTGTGTGTGTGCGCGTGTGTGAAAACTCATTAGCTAAGTGGTGAATGTTTAATTGATGGATAAGCGACCCCTGGCCCCTGGTTTTGAACTTTGACCTTATCGCCTGAACACAATAGGGACATGTGTGAATGAGATTTGATTATATTCAGGATTGGGTAACACTTAAAAGTGATCAGTTACACAAAATGGCGGACATAATGGATGGCACGCTATGTAACAATGTTCGCTAGTTCACTTATAATCGACTTTTTAATATATCACATGTAATAGGGGTTCTGTACTCAGAGAATTATGATGATTCTTGATAGAGTAAAGTCTGGTTTAAAGCATAGAGTTTGTGGAAAAACAAAAGGTCAATTGTTAATGTGGCACATTGCAATTTTGGTATTGCAATTTTGATTAGATTCACGATTTATGTCTAAGAATGAGTCCTTTCAGAGAATTGTGTTTTGAAAGTTGACTGAAATATGAACTGATAAACCTACACAAGAATCTCATGCATTTCAGAACATGTTTGTCGAGCGCAAACAGACAAGATATTTTGTTCTTTACAGAAGACATTCTATTGCCTGGGATGTAGAATAAACATTTTTTAAATACTTTATGAAGATGTGAGTCTGGTCACCGCTGAATCTCCCCATTTTCAAGTGGATGTGATTGACAGGTGGATAAGCCAATCAGGGACATGGTTTGTCCGTATCAGAAATAATAAAGAAAAAAAATATCACAGAGGGATGAAGAACAGAATCAATGAGCGAAAAACTAAACTGTTAATCTGAAGTGAGGTAAATTAGATTTTATGTGTAAATTGCGCAATCACGTTTGGCCAGACTTGAGACATGACAGAGGACATTGGGACCAGACTTGTATCAATGTGTAAAAATAGAGATATCAGTCTGGATTTGCCAGGCAAGACTTTATATTCTCTAAATAATTGCAGCCTTTCTAATATGATAATTGTGCCAACTCAAATAGTGATTAGCATTAACATGTTACATCTATATGACAGTTAATGCGCTTAAAATCAACGTTAAATTAACAGTATGTTCCTCAATACACAACATATTCATTTTTAAAGTCAGTATAAAATGCTGTTTATTATCTAAGTTGGACAGCTACTTTTCCCAATCGTAAAATGTATTTCCTAAGACAAACATTACATCAGAGCCATAGTACTGAGTCATTTTCATCAACAATGTGTCAAATATCAGTGTGACAAAGAGCCCTTTCACCTATGACCACAACACTGACCGTGACTGCCCTCTACAGGCAAGACAGAGGAGCAGCACTTCTAGCTCTGTTCTAATCCAATTTACTTTTTACTTCTTTTTTGTTTTTTTTTCTTCACAGTCTGGGTGCCCTATGGGAGTCCAGACCAAGACCAAGATTGTAATGTTTTCCTTCTTGTCTTATAACCAGGAGGAGGTGGGGGGATAGTGTTATGTACAAGCTGAGGGGGCGGACAACAAAGAGCTCCCTGTGACTTCAAACTCTGATAACAGCCTAGAGCCCAGAGCGAGAGAGAGGGAGGCCGGGGCTGCAGCATAAACAATGTGCACTATTCTCAATGGGGTATTTTACTTAAGAAAATGTCTATTCCGGGATTATATTTGTTGTTAAAATGTTATGCAAACTTTTCCTTGAGAGATGCATTCATCTATAGATCTGTGTTTCTTTGTGGTATGTGGGCTGCCTCTGGGGCCCTTTGCAGTTTGAGTATTTGTTTAATTTAGACACAAATGTATTAATTGTTGCTTGGGCTATTTTGGGCCACTCATTATTTAGAACTAACATATCAGTGGTTTAGCCTCGTGGTTTAGTTTTGTTTTAGACCATTTTAATCCTAACTGAGGATTGATAAAGACCGGGATAATATCTGCTGGTACTCAGAAAGCCAAATGATATCTTAGGTGGTATTTGTGGTGTAAAGTTTGAGAACTACTAACATTGGTCAAGACAGAGACATCTAACAGAACTGACTGTTTCATGTGCTGCAAAATAAAGCATTTGTACTAGTATATTGTATAGAATATTGTTTTTTGTAAATTGGGTTGAGCAGAAAATGTATTTTTAACGCCAAATGAGTCCTGAAACAAACTACTGGTTTTGCACAAAGGAACTGTGTTTTTGAGGAATATTGTTTATTTTTTTAACAAAAGAATATTGTCTATTTTATACTGGGAAGAATAATGAATCACTGTGAAGAGATATTTTTATTATTATTTGAGAATAAAAAGGAGGTACAACTGAAATAATAATAATTTCTCTTAAGTAACCCTTCCAAGTGGGCCCTAACGCTCCCCAGTGAGCCTAACTGGTATGTAAAACAATAAAAAAAAACTAATTTTAAAACCTTAAACTTGTATTTATTCATTTGCAAATCATTTTCAATCACTATAAAAAAAATCAACAAAGTATTGTCCAGGTATGTGTATGGTAGGCATCATTTAAGGCCTGTGCATGAAACCTGCTTGTCAAACCTATTTTACCACAAATGTAAAACAGTCCACATCTTACAGCCAGATACAGTTTGTCCACAAAGGGTTAAACCGGGACATTAGCCAGACCAGACAATTACGCACTGTTTACAATGGCCACAGGAGGCGAGATAAACACACTGATGCTTGGACTGAGAGGGACACATGGATCATATGTGCAGGCAGCCACGGAGCCAAGAGCAGTGCAAAACAATTACACTCCAAGGCAGAAACACTTATATTCACAGATTTATATATATTACATATTTGCTTTTCATTGTATATTTGGACGAATTAGAAAAAAACTGAAGAACATGCCTATAGCAGGTAATAAAAAGGTATAGGGGGCTTTGTGGGTCCTCCTCCCAAAATCCTTGAACAAAATAGGTGTAATTCCCTATATTTCAGTGGGTTTCAGAAGAACTTTTTCAAAATTCCAACTGCTCTTTTTACTGTGATGGCAGTAATAGACAGTCTTTATTGCTTCTCCAATAATAGAGCAAAGCAAAGATGTGGGAAATTTTCAAGGACAAAATATGTTTTACAGGACATTTTTTTCAAATTTTCCATGCGTTTTTCATGTCTGGAAAGCAGGCCAATGACTTTCCAGGTTTTCCAGGACATCTGGACATGTTAGATATTCTGAAATGCATGCAATTCTTGTATTAGTTAATCGGTTCTACATTTCTTTCAACAACTTTCCTGGATTTGTTAAACAGAATCCTACTTTTTACATGTATACTGGCCTAATGACGGGAAATGTAAGCTCATAACTAATATAACCATAACACCTTATGACTTTGTTTTTTATATAACACACAGATAGAGAGACTGGAATTGCACCAACATATTACAACCCTGAATGCCAGTATGCCCCAAAAGTCTTGATATCTTTGAGAGAGAGAAAAAAAAAACAATCTTTTCATGTATGTAAAACACTTTTTATAATTCACGTGGCGCCACAGAAAAAGTGGGACATTTTCTAGATGAGTGGGACGAGGGACAGGTCACCCTACACGGAGCCAATGATCAAAGCCAACCACGCAATTAAATACAACATAATGAGTATTGATCTGCAGTGTCGTATACCTCCTCCGCTATTTGTCATATCATTTAATGTGTCAGGCGACTCATTGACTTCTCATCATGGGAAATGCTTACATAGTACTACTGGCAAATTAGCGCCAAATAAATGAAAAATACTAGTCAAAGTACTACCCTGAAAGCAGCTAATTACAATCACTAGAATTATGCGGCATTACAAGTACATGTTTAAAAAAAATACATTATTGTGAGTATTTGTCATTAGTTAGGCACCTTTCCAACCCTGACAATACTACAATGCTTCCATATAGTGTGAGAAAAAGTTGAACATTCTAGGCATTGTTGCACATGACATAAAAGGGAAGCATCCTACACTGAACTTCACATGCAACTTGCTTTCCCAGTAAGATTAAATATAGCTTGCAAAGAAGAAACAAAGAGGAGTCAGTGTGGTATTTGTCCCACCAATGCCATTGTGCACTGAAATATTATTTTATGCCATGTTTTTCCAAGTCACTATTGTATCATTAAGTGGCAATCTCAATCTTTTAGAGTAATAATACAAAGAGCAGTGTGTCTTTATCCAGGAGGGGGCAGTAGATGTTGATCCCTTAAAGCGCTCCAAAATGACAAGCCTCTGCTCCTGTGCACTGTATCATCAAATAGGTTCCACAATATGGCATTAAACTTAAACGTGTCCTTAGAAATGAGCACATGACACTACCGGACCTGTAATTGAATAGATGCACACAAAAAAAAGATATGTTTAAAGCCCCACTATGTAACATATCTGGCGGCAATGTGCATGGATTTTTGAACAGTAAAAACCTCTAGTAATGAAATGTATTATTTTATTTTATTATATATATATTAGCTGAAATGTTACAGTGTAATGTTTTTAAAATAGAACAAAGACTAAACCAGGAAGACCAATTATAATCCAAACCAAGACCAAAAAGAACTAAACCATAATGTACCATAAGCCTTTGCTCCATAGTTGACACAAAATTAGAAAACTGCACATTCAGATCAAGTCGTATTTTTGTCCCAGTGTTAAATGTTCCTTCTTCTAGGGCAACCCCTCCATAGCAACACACACTCACGGTAACCATTTTGTTGATGTGGCCCTCTGTGAAAATGAGTTTGACACCCCTGACCTACAGCATTGTCAAGATCAGTTCAAATAACTATCGAGTTACACGCTCGAGTCGTTTAAGTGTGAACATGAATATATTATATGAATATATGTTGATAATAAAACAGATGATATTTGAATTTCAGATCTAAACCTGGACTTAATCAGACCTCAACTGTGGCTCTCGTGGTCTAAAATGAGACTACAGTCTGTCTAAAAGTTCTAAATACTCATTAATCAAAAATATGACAAAACATTTATAGATTTATATCTAAAACAACAACTGTGAGATTCCTTTTTAGATATCTCACAGCATATTTAATGATGCCCCGGACCCTAATATTCTCTCCATCATAACAGTAGTGATAGTGCAGTGTTGTGTGGTTCATGAGCTGCTCTCATGTTCTGAGACCTGTGAGCCCTGTGTGTCTCACCGACACAGCACTTTTTACAAACATTCATTTCCTGCCTTCAGCCTCCTGTGGCATCCTCCAATTCCCTGTCTCTCCTTCCCTCTTTTCTCTCTCTCCATCCCTTTGTGTCTCTGTCTCTCCGTCACCTTTTCCCCTTTCTGTCTCCTCTCTCTACATCACTCTTCCTCCTTCTCTCTCTCTCACTTTCTCTGCATCTCTTCCCCCGTCTATCTCATTCTCTCCATCTCTTCCCCCTTCTCTCTTTTTATCTCTTTCCCCCTTCTCTATCTCTCTCTCTCTCTTCATCTCTTCCCCTCTTCTCTCTCTCGATTTCTCTCCTCTTCCCAGTACTCTCTCCATCGCTCCTCCACTCCTCTCTATCTCTTTCTCTCCAACTCTTTCCCTCTTCACTCTCTCTTTCTCTCCTCTCTCCATCTCTGTCTTCTCGCTCTCATCACTCTTTCTCTATCTCATCTCTCTAAACTTCTCTTTCTATCCTTTCTCTTAAACCAAACCTGACACATAATTAACCTCATGTTTTCACTCCGTCCCTCTCCTCCGTGTTGCTCTCTCCTGCTGGTTCGTCGTCTCTATCGTTCCTGTTTTATTTAACTAATAGCAAAAGAACAGTTGAGCTATGGGAAGTAGAAAAGTAGCACAACTGCATCCAGAGTAGGACTGTGCAATTAATCAATTTTTTTATTTAAATTGAAATTCAGTCATTTCTAATCTTCGATGAGCACTAAAATATATACAGACTCCAAAACACAAATCTGCAACAAAACAGCAGCATCTTTACATATTTTGTTAGAAGGCTGCAATGTTCACTTTGTCACTTTAAAAAGACAAAGTTTGAAAACCACTGTTAGAGACAGGAAGGGAAATGTGAGAGAAATCCTCAACACAACATGAGCTAAATGCGTTTTTGGTGTCATCATGGTAACAACTGGTCTAGTTTTTCTGCTCATTAACCGTTCGACGCACAACACGTTTCTATGGCAACAGTCACCACAAACGCACAACAGCACGCCCATAAAGTTTAAACAACAGTTCAGGCTGAATAAACGCTAAAATGCAGAAGCTGATTACGAGAGTGCGTAAATATGTTGACGTGCTACTGCAGCCTCTTTTCCAAAAAGTCTGATGCATGGTCCTGGTTTACAAAGATTTTTTTAATCACTATTATTTTAGGTTAGAGTCAATTTTTGTTATTTTTAAATGTAAACATTTAATCCTCGTACAAGCACACAAACTTTTGTTATGCCACATACGGTACTGTCCCCTGTAGACCAGAGGATGTGTCCCAACTACAGAGGAACGACACTCTTCAGCCTCCCTGGACTGTTCCAAGTCACTGGAGCAGAATCTGAACAATAGTCGAACCTCAGATTCAGGAGGAGCAGTGTGCTCCTGGTCGCAGGACACTGGACCAGCACTGCCAGCAGCAACTCAGACCTGTTCCCAGTGCATGCTGCACTTCACCAGGGCTGCCCTTTGTCACCGATATCTGTTAATTGATTTTATGGACAGAATTTCAAGGCACAGTCGGGGGCCGGAGGGGGTCCGGTTCAGGGACCACAGAATCTCATCTCTGCTGTTTGCAGATTATGTTGTCCTGGTGGCTTCATCAAACCAGGACCTGCAACATGCACTGGGGCAGTGATGCAGTCGCTGTATCAGACTGCTGTAGAAAAGAAGGACTATGTCTCAGATGGGCTGGGAACACCTGAGGGTCCCAATGAGGGAGCTAGAAGTGTCCGGGTGAGGGAATTCTGTGAGTCCCTGCTGAGGCTGCTGCCCCCACAACCCTGCCCTAGATTAGATGAAAAAACGGATGGATTTTATTGGCTAGTCATGTCAAATCTGGTCTTTCAGCACATATTGGGCATTTATTTTTGTCAAATATTTTTGTTGAGAAATCTTTAGTTAGTATTTTATAGCTTTGCCATATAGACTTAATGTTGACTTTAAATGACTTTTTTGAATCAGTTTACCAAGACAGGGCTGCACAATAGAATGCAATCAACTCACAATTTCAAAAGATGCAATTATCAAATTGCAAATACTGCAATCATTTAGGTACATTTTAACCTGGATCATGCCAGATTGAGTTCTACTCTGAATTGAGTTCTACACATAATCTGGGATGGCTCTTGCTGAAAACAATCACAGAACGTTATGATGATTATTTGAATCTGATTGGTCAAAGTGTTACAACAGCCGAACAAGCCAAAAAAAATCCAACTTTTGTTACATCCAGTTGAGAGAAAAGCACAGACTCGCAAATATCACGACAATTGACCTTGCTGTGCAACGTTAGGTACATTTTGCACTTTTACATAACTAGAGGTGACACAGACCCACAAAACAACATAGTGTCTTTGAACTAAAGTAAAAAAAAAAACCCAACAACTTGGAAATGCTTTGAAGAAAACACTACAAGTCATGTGGGCTAATATTGTGGGTACACATACACCACTCAGCAGTTTGTCCTGCTGTTGGACATGTGACTACACAAAGAAAACATGTCGGCTATAGAGCAAAAGGCAACTGACAGCAAAATATGATATTGTACATTTATAGTAGGAAAGACAAGATACACTGATGAATGGTAATCATCATTATTGTTCAGGAAATTATGGTCGTAGCCATTTTAGAAGCTAAGTAAATTCAATTAATACTCCAAAAATGTAAACCAGAAGTACTTGCTGTTTATGTCACAAAAAACTTTACTTCAACCTTCCTAAAGTTCTACTTCTCTTTCCTGTTTGTAGCCCCTGCTCTGGCTGTGATTAAAATTGATTCAAATTGTAATCGTCCAGTGTGTGCAAAAAAAAGAAAGAAAAAAAAATCATATATATATTTTTTTTTGCCACATTGCCCAGCCCTGGTACAAAATGGCAAATCTGTCTTGGTTTTAATTTTTCCTTACTTCCTGTAATTTTGTTGTGTTCATTTTTTAGAAGAATTGAATGGAGGGCGTTTGTGCTCAGTAGTCGGATCAAAGTCAAGCACTGATGCACAGAACGTACAGCACCCGTCTAGTTCTGCTCATTTTATGTAAACATGGCACTAAATGCATGTCCATAATGTAAATATGCTCACTGGCTTGTTGTGGCTTCCTTGTATAAAGTTTGGATGTGCCAATCCTGAGAGCACATCCTGTCCCAAAAGACAAATGTTTCATCAACATTCACCTGCCAGATGATGATTATTAACAAAGTGACATAAACTAGGTCATATACAAACGTGACATCAGTACCAAAATGCTACATGATGCACAATCTTTGCACAGAAACAGTCTATTAGGTCTAGTGAAATACAGCAACAAGAACTCACAGACTAAAACAGTGGAGAGCAGTGTATGAAGAGCATCCTGTGTGCATGTGCAGGTGAGACGTGACAGAGGATTCAGTCTGTTCCTCAGGCCGCCCACGCATTGGTATCTCCTAATTCATGCCTTTTCAGCGGTGACGTCGCTCCAATAGCAGGATGCCATGAAGTAGAGCACTCTACTCCAATTCACATGCACTTTACAGAGCACTGCGCTGTACACGCCCCTCTGCAGCCGCACACAGGGGAAACATGCTGCCAGAGCACCAGCGTTTGGTACAAGCTGTTTTTGTTACATACGTGCTCCTACAACATGATGAGGAGCATAATGTGACGCTTCAGCAGACTGAGTATAAGACTGAGTATAAGGCGGGGAGAGGGTCACATGTGTCAGACTCCAGCAGCCCTCTCAGACAAATCAATCAAAGGTCACGACAGATCACCTCATATATACTTAAGTAATGTAGAGAAAGAAACTGGCAAAAGCACTGAGGGCTCTGCTACTTTCTGGGGCTGGTCCTTTTGTATAATCCCTGCATATCCCCGCGGTCAAACAGCAGGAGCACAGCGCGGTTCTGTCAACAAACCAAACCCGCCAAACACTGGACTGTCCCGGAGTGCACGCTGCCCACACCGCCCTCACCTCCGCCCCTTACCTCCGCGGGTGACCCGGCTTGTCCCTCTTCCCCTTCGCTCTCCTCTTCCTCGCCTGAATGGCCATCACTAGAGGATGAGGTGTGTTATTTCACGAGGCATCGGTGTCCAGGTCCGTACAGGAGAGTAGTAAAGCATCGGTGAAAGAACAAACACACCGTCAACATTTTAAAGCGGGGTAACTACACGTTTAGCAGGTTTTGTAAACTATCGATCTACATAACTTTTATTTGAGGTAATATAAAAGTTGTGCCATGCGCAGATGGGCTTGTGGAGCACACACCTTTCCTGGAGCTCATCGTGCCTCCTGGTCCCGTGAGGAGCGGGCAGCTCGGCGGAGCCTGGTCCTCTGTGAGCCCCGGTGTGCACACAAACACACGCCTCACACGCCTCACACACAGAGCCAACAGCTCCCACTGCAACAGCGCCCTCTGCTGCTCACGTGGAGAGAGCGCCAGGTGAACCCTCCGTCATTTTAATGAGGAGAATTCAGAGAAATTACTATCTACAGTCACTGGAAAATACCCACACCACACATTACATTGTCGTTCACCTAATGAAGCATTTTATAGGAAAAAATAGCCCTAGGTGTTGAGTGCAAGAGTACTACAAATTTAACCTCTGGAGCTGACTATTTGGTGATGGCTTGGGTCCTTATAACAGGCTCCCAATTTGTAGATAATCATTACCTCTTACAATCATCTATCAGACTTCCTGTCAATGAAAAGGCACCGCTGGGATTCGAACCCAGGATCTCCTGTTTACTAGACAGGCGCTTTAACCAACTAAGCCACGGCGCCGATGTGCACATAATCCATTGGAGATTATCTGATCGATATCAGTACCCATGTGTCTGGGCTGTGTGGATGGAATATAATTCATGAATTCTGGTGATTTTACACAACAAATGCCATGGCTTGCTCTTGTACTAGCTTCAGTTTCAGAGACTACAAGGCGGAGAATATTTTTGATTGACAGAACTTTTGTCCAATAGTGAGCGAGTGGGCGGGCTCAAACTATGTGTTTCCGGAACTAAAGGGCACAAACTCTACTAACGCACGTGCGGAAGAAAACTGGCGCAGGTACCTCTCCGCAGTCTCCAGCTTCTCACCAGGCGCAGGTGGGAAAATGCTCTCACAGTTTATTTCATAGTCTTTCTTGAAATATTCTATCCAGTTTACACTATCTAGCTTTATTTGTACAAAATAAATCAATGGGCTAATGTAGCTGCTTTGCTAATCCAAATGTGCAATGCAGTGTTTTCCAATGATTACAGTTTATATGTTTGCTTTCTTTCAGTGTTTTAGTAAAATTGTGGTCCACCAAGAAGAATTTTGAAGCTGTTAGTGTTAGGCAAACGCGATTCAGCTATAAGGCTTTGGTACCTCAGTCCTATTAGTAAGTACAAGCATGAAGCAACTTTGAAACATTGAGAGATAAAAAGCACTGCATTTCAAACACATTTTTCTTTTAATAGTTTGATTCTGATGGCTGATTCAGAACCAGCAGCCATCCCTGAGGCTCATGTTGGGGAAAAGAGAGGATTTCCAGATGATAGTGACACACATTCAAAAAGACCCAAAGTTGATGATGATCAGGAGAATGGTGGTCCAGCCCAACCTGAGGCAGAGGAAGCAGAGGAGGGAGAGAAGGGGGAGGCTGGTGGCAGTGATGAAGAGGGGGAGGATGGAGGATTTGCTGAAATGATGAAGCATGGGTTGATGGAGGTGGATGTCGGCATCACCAAATATATCAGTAACCATGAAGGCTTCTCAGGAATCTTAAAAGAAAGGTAATTTATTTTTTGGTGAACTTAATTACAAAACACTGTGATACACAACTGATAATAATGTTACGATGTTATATTTTTGTAGAGCTGTATGAACAAAAACATTCTCTACACATAGTTTGGCTGAGCAGCCAAGACTGTACACACTTACAGCCTCACCAGGCAAACGCTTTGTGCTAGGCCGAGTCTAAAAACAACTAACATGGGTTGTATTTTTTGTGTAGATACTCTGATTTCGTGGTTCATGAAATCAACAAAGAAGGCAAGATTGTACATTTAGACAATCTTTCTATCCCTCCAGATGTCGAGGTAATAAACATTTAAGTATGGTTTGTATCCAAAGGTTATTCATAGCATGATTTGTACCAAACTATATTACTGATGTATTTGTTCACTGTCAGGAAACTCCAGAAGTTTCTGAGCAGCCAGATGGACCAGATGTATTGACAGAGGAACAGAAAACTCAGCTTGGAGAGTTGCAGCTATTCAAGAACAAAGAAGGCAGTGTTTCAATAGAGGTGATATGAACTAATCATGACTAATATTGCTTGTTATTACAGGATTCATCACTAGTGAAATGTAGGGCTGTAGGCTGTTGTTTAGTTGATTAATGGGTTGATATTCTCTTAGTCGGCTAATCGTTTTATTTCGATTATAAGGATTTATATGTGACAACAGCAGAAAGGAGAAGTGAGTTGTGAGTGAGCTTAAGATATGATATTTTTTAGTAGTTTCCATAGTACTTTTTTTTTTTTTTTTGTCTTGGGAGTGCAGTTTGGGTCAGATACGTAGACAGACGTATTAGCTTTTGCCACGCCCTTTTTTTTTTAAATTGATTGGCAGGACATATCTCTAGTCGACCAAGAATTTCTTTAGTTGACTACAGCCCCAGTGAAATGTATTGGTTTTCCTCCATTTTCTGCAGGTGCTGGAGGACTCAAAAGAGAAACGAACACAGGTCCACAAAGCTGTCAAGACTCAGTTCCCAGGGTTGGAGACAAAGACTGAAGACAAGGATGGGCGCAAGTTTATAGTGGCTTACCATGCCGCTGGCAAGAAGGCTCTAGCAGGTATTTCAACCTGGCATACGTTTGAGTTTAAAAGGTGAACTGTGTCCTAATGTGCATGAGGCTTAATAATGTGCATGATTCTCTGTTCATATTTATCCACTTTGGTGCTATATCCTCCAATAAATTTTCTTATTTTGACATTGCACACTCTCTTACCACACCAAAGCATGCTGACCATTGCTAGTAAGCCATCCATAAGCTAAACTCATTTTAAACCACTATTAGTAACAATACTGTATCCTCCTTTTGCTCTTTTCTGGTGGATTAAAGTCAAAACACCAAAAGGTAAGATTCAAACAGTGCCTATTGTAGACGCTCCAAATGTATAGTTGCTCTAAAGAAACGAGACAACTGTAATTGCTGTTTATACATTGCATATATTTTGATGTACAAGCTTTTCTTGAACACTCAGTTAACATAATTCTTTTTTCTATAGCACCAAGAAAACACTTCTGGCCAAAAAATCGTGGAAGCTTCTGCCACTTTGTGCTGTACAAGGAAAACAAGGACACTATGGATGCCATCAATTTGCTTTCAAAATTTATCAGGTTTGAATTTCGATTGCATTTTCGATCAGTTCTATGTTACAGAAAGTTGAAGCAGTTTCTTAAACATGTCTGTCTCCTTAGGCTCAAACCCAATTTATTTTCATACATGGGAACCAAGGACAAAAGAGCCATCACTGTGCAGGAGATTGCTGTGCTAAAGTAAGTGGTTTTTGGTTTTCAATTTGGTCTCCCAATTTCACTTGTAGAAAAATATGGACATCTGGTGAGATTTTAAAACAGAAAATGACTTGTATGAATTTTATCTTCTCAGGGTCACAGCAGAAAGGCTGGCACACCTTAACAAGTGTCTCATGAACCTCAAGCTTGGGAATTTCAGCTACAAAAATCACCCTCTGAAACTGGGGGAGCTGCAGGGAAACCACTTCACTATAGTCATCAGGTCAGTAAGCAATTATACCACATTATTTACACTGGTATAATGTGGATATATGCTATACACTTACACTTCATTACATAACCCACTTGATAATTATGAGTTATAATTCTGTCTCTCCTATGTTATGGTGAGCTCTGGCTGAATACTTCATGGTTCAAATAAATATGTGGTGAACTGTTTTGAATAATATGTGAATAAATGGTTGGGTTCAGTGCCATTTGTTCAGAGTGTACCCCGACTCAAAATCATAGAGAGGCTCCCAGCTCTGCAAATTGAGATGATATTTTTTACCTGATTACTTTTACAGAAACATAACAGGGTCCGATGATCAGGTCAACCAAGCCATGACTTCCCTTCGAGAGACTGGTTTCATTAACTACTACGGTATGCAGCGCTTTGGGACCACTGCTGTACCCACATTTAAAGTTGGCAAGTAAGATACAAAGTACCGCCATTTACAGTATATTATTTATTATATGTGTTATATATTGCTTCAGTTTATAGTTGGAAAATTGTGTGTTTTAGGGCTATTCTGAAAAATGACTGGAATGAGGTTGTGGATTTGATACTTCTACCTCGACCGGGAGGTAAAAAATATATTAATTTTCTTTTTCATCAAAAGTTTACATATTTCACCCGTTTTGTGGTTTAAAATTTAGCGGAGAAAGAATTCCTGGTTCGCTGCAGGGAGGAGTGGGCAAAGTCCCGGGATCCAGAGGCAGCCCTGAAAAAACTGCCCAACAAGCGCTGTGTGGAAGGCCAACTCCTGAGAGGCCTGTCTATGTATGGGAAGAAGAACATCGTACAAGCATTTGCCCTGGTTAGTTTTCAATGTCTGATTAAAATTATTCCACTATCTGGTTCAGTACAAGGACTTTTTTTTTTTTTTTTTTTTTTTTTTTTTTTTACAAATTATCTATTTTAGTATGGAGTTTATCAAGTTGCATTATAGTTGGCAATATGTAATTATTATTTAAATACGACTAATTGAAATATTGCTTTCTCATGAATATACTTTTGATCTCAAGCTGGTACTCCATATTTATTATTTTATTTAATTTTAATATTTTTTCTTTCAGATCCCCCGTAACAACCGCCTCATGTACATCCACAGTTACCAGAGTTTGATGTGGAACACTATGGTGAGCCGCAGGATTGAGGCTTTTGGGTTGAAGCCAGTAGAGGGCGACCTGGTGCTAAGAGGAAGTAAGTGTGTAGTCATGGGTACATTTACAAGGCCAGTAAATATCCAATAAGTACAATAATCTGAGACTTTAAAATACAACAGTTACTCTGTGTACTGTTTTAAAAGACAAAATGAAAGGGATTAAAATGTTATTTTAAAATGGTTAGGTAACAGGTAACACAGGAAATTGTGCTAAATAACTTTGTGTTCTATATAATTATAAGTGGAATATAAATATAAGTGGAATATTAACTTTTTTCTTTTATATTTATAGCCACAGCCCATGTGTTGTCTGCCGAAGAGGCCGCAACGCACTCCATTCATGACATTGTGATGCCTCTGCCGGGGTTTGACGTCATCTACCCTTCACACCACGGTAAGAAACACCATTGTGCAAATATATCTCATTTACTCTGTCAGGTAAATTTACACATGTCAGAAACACTGGGCAGTGTAACACTTTGTTGACTACTATCACACTTAAGCCTCTCTATTATAGTGTTGTCACAATGCTAAAAGATCAGACTATTTTGATACTAAGAAAAATGCCTGCTATTACAAATTTCAGTGCCATACTGATAATACACAATTTCAACATAAAATAATAGTAGTTTCTTTTATGTTACCATGTGGTTTTATACTAGTTTTGATAGATTAAGACCTTTCTAAAACTATTCAAGAAAGTTACATTTTTGTCTGGTTTCTGATTTTTATATGTGTTTTCACTATTGATACTTTTAGTATGTAGTTTTCACTAGATTTTGAGTTGGTATTTATTAGTATTGCTATGGAAAAATATAAATTTCTGAGCCTTAATGAGTTATGAAATAATAAATATACACATATTTTTGTAATGAAAGTTGGCAGTGGCTACAGAGAGATGCTAGAAGCAGATGGACTGGACATTGACAACATGCGGCACAAAATAAAAGACTACAGTTTGGCTGGAGCCTACAGACGTGTCGTCATCAGACCCACTGATGTCAGCTGGTAAGTATTAACACCCCATTAATACTCTGTACGTACATGTTTATTTAAAGGTTCAAAATGTAACTTTTCTGGTAGAGGGTCCTCCACCTGCTTTTCTCTTTTAAATGTTCCACAGTATGGCATTAAATACATCTGTCTTGCATTTGTTTGTGTTTTTATTGCTTAAATATTCTTGAAAAACATGCATTCTAACTGTGAGCGGGTTTGGCTCTCCATAGATCTGACCTATAACTTGGCATGGTAGCATCATCTGCTTGTTTCCATGGAGATGCATATGTTTACATTAATGCATGCCCTTATTTTTATTCTATCATACTTACATACTGTTATTATTCATTCTTTTATGTTACACAATACCTTGAAGCATGTTCCTAGATTGGGAATTTTGCTCACTGATAATGGCAATAAAACTGTTTAATGCCATGCTGTGGAACAATCTTGACAAAGCAATAACCTCTCCACAGAGACAAGCTGGAAGTTTAAGGTCAGAATGACTGATGCCTTGTGTTCTGTGGTTTGCAAAGGGAGGTGATACAGTACGATGATCCAAGACTTCCCCTGGTGCACACAGATGTTGAGAAATTGGAGAACAAAGCTGCTCCAGTATTCAAAACTGGTACATCTAAAACTACATACGGTGTATTTAACTTTGACTCAGTTATTTGTGACATAAAACCATGCTACTTTCACTTTCACAGAGGGGAAATATCGAGCGCTGCGGATGGAGTTCTCCTTACCGTCCTCTACATACGCTACAATGGCCATCCGTGAAGTGCTCAAGTTGGACACAAGTATAAAGAAGCAGACGCAGCTCAACACATCCTGGTTCAACTGAGACCAAAGCCTAGTATCACTTACCCTCAACTGCAAAACACACCCAGGTATTAAGGCTCCCAACTCTGCCACGCATTCTACGGGTAGGGGCAACTGGGTTACTTCATAACTTATTATTTGAGATGTAATAATAATTTGTGAGTATTCGATTTTTAAACCCATTTTTACTTTTCAAATGGCCTATTGTGATTTTTATGCTACTTAAACAGGATAAAAAACTTCAAGTGTATAGTATGTTTTATTTACATGTGAATAAACTCTTAATGAGAGAAATGAGTGGCACATTTATTTCATTGTATGTTTTTCAAGTATGGTAGGTTTACGGCACTGGGAACTGTTTTCATATCTATGCTTCAAAAGGGAAGTGTATCAGGGATGACAATAAAAGACTTGGCAATAAGTGGACCAAAATTTGAAAGCCAACATGAAATATTTTCATGCATAATATTGCAGCTACTTCTACCTATTGCTTGTCATACAGAGAAATCCATTGTGGTGCACCATTTATACTGACAAAGTTAATATAGACCAGTCTGATGAATGATTAAACCATCACATCACACATTCTTTCTGCTGAATTTCTTTTCAACTTATTTTAGAAAGGTGCACTTCAAATTTGAACGGGTCAGCCACGATGGAGACGTTACTGCTACGCCTTGAATATTCTCCAATATGGTATTAAACTTATTTTTATTCAATTAAAGGTGTTTTTACTGCTAAAGAATATCTTGAACAATATGCATTCTTAGTGTGAGCGGGGATCAGCTCTCTACAGATATGACTTGTAACTTGGCCTGGTGGCATTACCTGCTTGTTTCAATGGTGATGGAAAATTTCAGGCAAATCAATGTGGCAGGAGCTACATAGTGAGTCTTTAGGGACATTTTAATTGGTTTTCTACCCAAAAAGTCACTTCTGCATGTGAGTTTAATATAATCATGCAAATAGGCCTGTCACGATAATACATTTTGACACATGATATATATTGGTACAGAGAAATATTGCAATAAATGATAATATTGAAGCTACTTTATTTCTCAGTCACAATAACAATAAGGCAGGACTATTGCACTTAACCTTTTAGTTAAGCCCTTAAATAGACAGCATCATTAAAAGACATGGGCTCCAACAAATAAATAGCAAAGAACCAATAATTCAAACTTCTACAGCCCAAATCTTATTGTATTACAGCACAAATAACTAAAATCACCACTCCTGCAAAGAAGCCGTAAACACAATAAATGTTGAGCCCCAAAATATATTGTTCAAGGTTTCATATATTGAATGAGTCAATATAGCAACTATTCTGACAAGCCTACATGCAAAAAAAAAATCAACTTTTAAGTGGTCCTAAAGTTATACTATGCACTATTTGGCGGGGCACAGTTGTCATAGAAGATTTGAAAAGTGCTCCCTACATACGTCACCTGCTTCAGAAACTCCTCTAGCTGCAACACTGACAACTCCTGCACTTTATTATCTTCCCTGTCATTCAACCCACGTGATGCAAACGCAGGGAACTTGGAGCGCTCATCAAATGGTGCATTGTGGTCATAATTGGTACAACAGTACGCCGACCACAGATATCTCGGTATACCTACTCGATTCATATTTTGACGTCGGATCATATGCCCGGTAGTAGTCACCCCGGTAACTACATAGGCCGTACCACGACAGTAATTGTTAAGCCGTCTTCGGATGATGTGTTCGTGCTCTTTCCATGGGCCCATGTTGAACTCGTGGACTTGAGGTATCACGTTGGTTAAAGTGTAAGTGGCTGCCTTGTCCTCTGGTTGGGCCTGGTGTCCGTCTGGGTTCAGCTGACCCCGCTCATAGTAGACACTGTCGGAGTAGTCGTCCAGCACGGCCTGGGTGTCCTCAAAACTCTTGTGCATGGCTTCAGGTGGGAAGGGCTGCATGTCTCGAGAGCCGGATGAAAGGGCAAGCTGAAAATGGAACATCAAGAGTTAATTTAGTAGTAATTTAGTGTTTTAATAAATTATTTTGAAGTTATCTATGAAGTAGGACAGTGGTTCTCATACTATTCACATGTGGTACTTATTATATATTAGATATCTGGAGTACCACCAGGCCTACATTAGGTCTTAATAAGGTCAAAAATGAGACTAAAACATGGATCAGGTAGCTCTAGATGATGATTAACAAAAAGGAGGACAAAAACATGAAAAGCTTTGTCTCTAAATAAAACAAATACTGCAGTGTGTTCCACCAGTGATACATGTACTACAGTTTGGGGCACACTAAAGTAGGCTGTATCATAGTGAATCATATTTGAACACAGAAATGTATAATGAAACTACTGCAATGGCTTATCCAAGGAAAGGCTTCCACCCTAAAATCAATATAATATGCAAACTACTCCCTACTAGGAAGCTGATTATTTGCTGTAGTGACAGTTTTATGTTTTGTTTTTTATTTAACTCCTGATGAAACACCCTTTTCTATCCAGGCTTGATAGACTCAAGTCAGTGTACTAACTTAATTTCTTTTGAACAAAATTATTTTATAAGGTATAGGTAAAGCCTATAGCTACATTATAGACATAATGTAGCTATAGGCAAACAAGATTTTATTTTTATTTTATTTTTTACAATTTATCCACATTTCACCACCTACATTTTGTGCTTATCCGCCCATATTCATCAGGCTGGAACAGGGCCCAGTATAGATCTATAAAAGCCTCACCTGAGGTTCATACATCCAGGGCACATCCGCTCTCTTCGTCCCATCTGAGCGTTTGAACGTATACGCAGAATACACAGGAATACGGCTGAAGCTGTCATACAAAGTAAAGAATCTTGGACGACCACCGTAGTACTGACATATCTTCTTAAACGGTTGATCTTCTAGTCCACGAGGCGGAGTCCCCATGTACATGAACTGCTTGCATTCTGGCAACAACTTCTCCTCCACCTCTGCTCCCACCATCACCAGAAGAAACAGGAAAAGTAAAGAAAACATTAGAAATACTCCACGAGGATTCACAAGCTGTGCAGTGTTGTAGTACTATGGCTTTTACTACTTCAGAGCCTCTCAACACCTTACATGCAAATGTTCATGTAATTTCAATAGATTACATTACAACATGGGACATTCAAGGTATGGAAAAAGGTAGATAGTGGTGGTTTATTCTGTACAATAAAACAGACATTAGACAGTAAATGTAAACGCAACAGAATACATTTCCAAACAATTTAACCTCAGTACCTAGGCAATGTGGATGAGGTGTTTTGCCTAAGGACACTGCTGCCCCACTGTGGCACTAACCAGCCCCGGCCTTGCTTAACTTCTGAAACGAGATTGGACAGTAACAAGCAGGTAACTTATTTAGAAATTGTAATAAAAATCCCTAATTAACATTGTATAGTTAAGTGCAGCCTACAATGTAATGGCTTATATTTTTTCAGACATCTGTAATATATTTAAGTATGAGATGAGTGAAGGCATGTTGGCATAGAAGACACCGGAATGTTTTCTGAAGCATCTGTTCCCACGACAACAGGTTGATGGCTGTGTGACCTCTGACCCTGAGGAAACAAACACTTCCTGTTTACTATTACAACAGCAGCCTCACTGTTGACGCTGGTATCCAATGCTACAATGACAGTATTACAGTATCCACTTGTTTAGTCTAGTATATTTGCCACATTTAGCTCAGTGGCCAGTAAACATTGTAAGGCTCACACAGCATTGGCTTACGCAGGAGCTGTAGAAAAAAAAGTAATTTATTTTGTTATTGTTATTATTTCTGTTGTTTATTTTGGGGTATTTTACATTATACTTTACACACATCATATAAACACAGGTACGCCTATTATTTGGGAAAAATTTAGTTGTTTTTTGCTCTTTTTTGCCCCAAAGCTAAAATGAAAGTTACATATCTCTACCATGAATCACTACTGGCACTAGGCTCTAGAAATGACAAAAACTACTTTGGTACAGGGCTTGATTTGTTTCATCCGTTTGCAGGAATACATCATTTCAGATTTCTCTGGACTAAGGGGTAAAGGCTCTGGGAAATATTTCTGGAGCAATATCAGCACATATTTGAATAACGTGTCATCTGTATGTTTGTAACTGTTGTAAAATGTTCCCATAGTGTGTCACATTGGTCTAAACGTGCTCCAGAAACTACTGATTTAAAAATTTGCCTCTGCTTTTTACATAGATACAGTTAGGATATATGTAGGAAGAGATAAGGGAATTACATTGAGCAACTTTAACATCTAACCTTAGCTACTTCTTCTTTGGTACAGACACTATCAGCTGACCCTGCAAAATGTGACAGTAAACAGAGTAAATAACTCTTTCTATCTCATATAACATAAACATATCCAACACATCCAAAAGATATAATATTTTCTTTTGAATTGTTAATTGCAATAGCAACAATGATTGATTTTCAATAGTGCATATGTATACAAAATATTATATTCAGTAGTGGATGAAGTAGTCAATTTTATTAAGTAAAAAGTACAGATACAGAGGCAAAAAGTTACTCAAGTAAAAGTATCACATGAAAAAATCTACTTAAATAAAAGTATTTAAGTACCTGTTTAGAAATGTACTTTAAGAGTAAAAAGTAAACGTATATCACACAAGTGTTGTTTATTTGTTAAAGTGTTAAACTGATTATTGATTAAAGTGTTAAAGTGATATTGATTAAAATTATACAGCAATAAGACTAATCAACTTCTTATTTTTTCTTATGACTTTTCTGTATTTATTTTTGTTTGCTCAAAGCTGAAGCTTGAACTCAAAAAGTTTAGTCAGGATGTTATCACGAACATGGTAAAAATAGCCCCTCAAATGATACGAAAAGTACTTTTTATTTTCAGGACAGTTAAAAAATGTTGTGGAGTACAGATACCTGCTCTCAAATATAGTGAAGTAAAAAGTATCCACTGTAAAAAATCTTTAGTAAAGTACAGATATCTAAAAAGTATTTACTACTTGGACTGAATTACCCTCCACCAGTGATTATATTTCCATTCTCTGCTGTTATGTCCCGTAATTTTAACTTGGCTAACACTAAGGGCTATATTTTGAAATTGTATTACACATACAACCTTCATTAAACCCAGTGTTAACACAGCTGTGTGACCCAATGCATGTTTATTTGCAGTGCTTTAAACCGAGACTGAAACAAACTGAAACTTTAAAAGCCCCTTACAACTCTTTAGACATGTGCCACCATTCTTCTGCTTTATGCTGCTCTGACCAGTAATATAAGGACTATAGCATAGGTTTACCCATGTATACAATGTGTGTTTGAGCTCAAGACGCTAACCCTACCAAAACAAAGAGTATATTTGAGTTTGCACAGGTTTGGCTACATGCATCTTTGACCGGGCTTGTCTGCGCATTTAGTGAATGCAGCCCCATGGAGTTGTGTACATGGGGGGGGAGGGAGACCATGGGTTATTCTCTTGGGGAGGATAGCATGTTTGTTGTGGGACGTGGGGAGGAAGGGGGGGTATTTGCAGGTCTCGTAACTGTTTTGGGGTGGTCCAGTTTGGGGATGGCAATAGGAGGGGCGGTCTAGTGTTGATGCATGTGTGCGCTTTGGGGGCATTGGTATATATTTGAAGGGAAGGAGAGACAGGACGCTTAGTTGAGTCAGGACAGAGGAAGTGGGACAGTACTTGGGATGGGAATGCCTGATACTTGATCATACATTTGCCAGTATAAAGCTACATGTGGTAAGTGCGTATAATTAACTATATTATCTAGTTTAATTATTTTACATTCCAATAGAAGTCAGAGTAACAGTAACTGATTGTAAAAAAAAATGTAATAATAGGAATAATGTACTTATCATACAACAATAAGTTTTCAAATATTGTAAGTGCTTAAATAATGCTCCAGTCTCTATATTTTTAGGCATACCTTCTTTTATGTATTTAGTAATATTTAACCATTTTTACAATTTGTTCTACTAGTACTGTTTTATGTTTACAAGTTTTGTTCACTGATAATGGCAATAAAGCTTTTTCTGATTCTTAAAAAAAATGTAAATTCAAGCCACCGTAAAACAGCAGGCAGATGATGCAACCGTAAACTTTAAGGATAATATTTATGTAGAGTTTTAGAATACTATGCCCCTGAAATCTTGAGCTATAAAATTACCAAAAGATTTTTTTTTTTTTTCTGTGATTCCAGATATTTCGAGTGAATCGTTTCTGCAGTTTAATGGATAACACCACCAACAAAACCATGGACACTGAGGAGTACATGTATGACACAGACTACCTCTCTGCCTCCACTCCTCTTCCTTCCTTCCCTCATTGTGACTACAGCGAATGGACTCCCTCTTTCTCCATCATCCCGGCTGTGTACCTGATGGCTTTTTTCGTCGGTTGTCTCGGCAACGGACTAGTGCTGTGGGCATACCTGGATCGACCTGATGGAAGAAAGAAAAATAGAATACCAAAGCAAAGTGGAATTTCAAAGCTGTGTTGTTTTAACATTTGCAAACAGGAAACCAATAGTGAAATCCCTCAAAACAGTGGACAATCTAGATCCAGTTCAAGACCAATGTCCCAAACATCAACAACCTCCTACCCTCCGTCTGTCCTGCGTCCAATCCGCTCTCTTACAGAATCTCTAATAGCTAGTTTAGCATTAGCGGACTTATGCTTTCTGGTCACTCTCCCTCTGTGGGCGGTCTACACGGCTATGGGCTACCACTGGCCATTCGGACAACCACTCTGCCAAATCAGCAGCTTTCTCACAGCTCTTAACATGTATGCCAGCGTCTTTAGTCTGAGCATGCTCAGTGTGGAGAGGTACTGGGTTCTAACCGGGCGCAGGCATTCAGGACATCATCAACAGAAATTTCCCACAAGAGCTATAGTCATAATCACTGGAGTTTGGGTATTGTCATGTATTCTTGCACTTCCTGGTTTGCTGCTACGCTCAGTTAGAGAAATAGAGACTGCTACGGATGATTGGGATTCTGAGACAGCCCATCCAACTAGTCCTGGGTCATTCTTCCTCTCCTGTCAAATGGATTACTCTATGCTGATTGGAAATGACTCAACTGAACCTGAAAGAGAACATGCTGAGATGTGGTGGGCAGCCATTTTAAGTTTAAAATCAACACTAATTGGATTCCTGTTACCACTTATAATTTTGCTCATATGCTACTGCTCACTGGCCAAACTTCTCAATAAACATTTTGGAAGAGGTCCACGTCCTGATCGCAAACGGCAACGAAGACTTCTAAGAGTGATAGTGACTTTAGTACTGGCATTCTTCCTATGCTGGCTGCCTTTACATGTTAATAAGACATTAGTTGTTTTACTTGGGTTTGGATATATCCCATACTCGTGTACTTTAGAAACAATACTACTAAGTGTGCAGCCATATGTTACCTGTATAGCTTACCTGAACTCCTGTCTCAACCCTCTCCTCTATGCGGCCTGCGACCCCACGTTCAGGAAAAGGTGCAGAGGTGCGTTGTTCTTCCTCTGTAGTATCAGGAAAAGAGACGAGAAATCAGCTATTGAAAGAGAAGAGGTTGAAGAAGGCAAGGAGGAAAAGACACTTGAAACAGCAGACAGGACAGATGAAGACAGACTTGGTTAACTGTGTGATGGTATACGCCCCAAGAGAAAGATGTATTGTATATCAATCAAAATATTCTACAAAATACAAAATAAACGAATTGAAATAGTAGCCAATGCCATTCACATCATATAATAGGTTTCCCATAATAAAATGACCATCATTTCCTGTGAGAATGTAAATTCAAAAATAGTCTCCAGCAGACTATTTACTTTCATTGTTATTTGATATGCATTTATATCGTACTTTATAAATATTTTTGTTTTAATTTTTGTGCAGGCCTACCAGATGTATTTTAATAAAAACAAAATGTCAATAAACAGTTTCTACGTTTATCAAGAATATAATATACTAAAGTGTTTCATGCTTTTTGAACAGGTCTAAGCAACTTATATTACAGTAGCCTACATAGATGCACAATACTACACTATACACAATTCTGGTAAACTGACCAGTATTACAAAAAACAAACAGGAAAATAAATCATTTCATTGGTTTTATCAGTTGTGCAAATACATGTTGTCCAGCAGAGGGCGCACTGCACAGCTTACCTTGGACTCACTAGCCTGTTCAAGCAGCTGCAGCGTGTATGTCTATCATGGATTTGGGTTATTCTGATGTTTAAAAGCGTGTTATCTTTATCTATTTCTATATTCATGTGCACATGTTTCTGCTGCATTCCGCGCTTATGCTCGGTCTGTGAATCACGTTGCTCTACTACGCTACTTCTCTAACTTCTGCTGCTCGCTAACTGACAACTTAGCAAAATGAATCCGGATACAAGGACAGCTCTTATCTACGATGAGGAGATGACAAAGTACAAACTGCTCTGGGTTGAGTAAGTTATATTACACTTACGAGAGTAGAGTTCATCTATACATTAATAACGCTAAATGCGCAATTCTCATCATCATTAGAGGGGTAGGAACTATTGTTTGGCTGGCGTTTCTTGTCGGATCAGATATAATGTCGCACCTTGCTTGTTTATAAATGTAATAAGATAAGATAAGCCTTTATTAGTCCCACAGTGGGGGAAATTCCAGCATTGCACCGCACACATAGAGAACAGGCACACATAGAGAACAGAAGAAACAGGGTAATAGATAAATAGTAAGAAATAATTTAAGAAATAGATTCAAAAATAAATCTCTAATATACACATATATATACATATAGATATACAAAGTGAAAGTGATAAAGTGACTTGAGTATTGCACATGGGTTTGATTAAATATGGTTGAATGAACATGTTCAGTGTTAACAGTGTTCATTGTATAGTCTGACAGCAGCAGGAAGGAAAGACCTGCGGAACCTCTCCTTCACACAGCGAGGGTGAATCAGTCTGTCACTAAAGCTGCTCTCCAGGGCAGACAGAGCGTCCTGCAGGGGGTGAGACTCATGGTCCAGCATAGAGATGACCTTAGCCAGGACCCTCCTGTCCCCCACCTCCTGCACTGAGTCCAGAGGACAGCCCAGGACAGAGCTGGACTTCTTGATGATCTTGTCCAGCTTCTTCCTCTCCCTCTCTGTGATGCTGCTGTTCCAGCAGACCACACACCGTACAGGATGGCTGATGCCACCACAGAGTCATAGAAGGTCTTCAGGAGTGGGCCTCTCACTCCAAAATACCTGAGTCTCCTCAGGAGATAGAGCCTGCTCTGGCCCTTCCTGTACAGTGCGTCTGTGTTGTGAGTCCAGTCCAGTTTGTTGTTCAGATGAACACCCAGGTACTTGTATGAGTCCACTCTCTCAATGTCCCTTCCCTGGATGTTCACTGAGGGGGCAGTAGAGTGACGTCTGCGGAAGTCCACCACCATCTCCTTGGTCTTCCCTGCGTTGATGATGAGGTGGTTCTGCTGACACCAGTCCACAAAGTCCTGCGTTAGTCCTCTGTACTCCACATCGTCGTCATCCTTGATGAGGCCAATGATGGCGGAGTCATCAGAGAACTTCTGCAGGACGCAGCTGTCCGTGTTGTGTCTGAAGTCTGCAGTGTAAAGGGTGAAAAGAAAGGGCGCGAGGACAGTGCCCTGGGGCACCCCCACACTGCAGGTCATGAGATCAGACACACAGTTCTTGGCTAATACAACTTTTTGTGTATTAAATGTATTAATACGTGAATTAAAACAAACAAAGTACAAACTGCTCTGGGTTGAGTAAGTCATATTACACTTACAAGAGCAGAGTTCATCTATACATTAATAATGCTAAATGCACAATTCTTCCAATCACCATTAGTGGGGTAGGAACTATTCTTTGGCTGGTGTTTCTTGTCGGATCAGATATGATGTCGCACCTTGCTTGTTTATAAATGTATTACAACTTTTTGTGTATTAAATGTATTAATACATTGCATTAAAACGGTCTTACTGATTATGTTACAGTAAATAATAATTTTACACAAAATGGTCTTTGCTGTGACTACCACTTTTTTCTTTTGAATCATACATATTAACTGTAGCCTTTGTTTTTATGTAGATCATAAAACCCATACCCTCTTTTATGCCCTAATAATTGTAAAGTAATGAATTGTTCTCAAGGATATAATTGTTTTCTTTTTTCAGCCCAGCCTGTAAGATTGAGGTCCCTGAACGCCTCACAGTGAGTTATGAAGCTTTGATGAAAACTGGCCTGGCTGATCGCTGTGTTTCTGTACCCGTTCGAGAAGCCACAGATGAAGATATTCTCCTAGTTCACAGGTTTAAAAACTCAATTATCTAATAAAATAATAATGCAAATTGAAATACAGTATAAGGTATTTATTTTTATTAAACAGCAAGGAATATCTGGAGGCAGTGAAGCAGACCCCTTATATGACTCTTGAGGACCTGCAGGTGTTTACATTGCAGTATGGAGATGTCTACTTTCACCCAGTAAGTCCCATGCATGCCTAGGGCTAAACAATTTGTGAAAAAAACGTGATTGCAAGTTTTGTGAAAAGCATTGTGATTGCAATTAGATTTGCGATTTATGTTTTAATAATAGGATTCTACTGAAAGTTCATATTTTAAACACATTGAGAAGAGTTGACATAAAGACTAAAATATGAACTGACAAACTTAACAGAACAACTACGCCAAATAAAAAATGATTAAAGTTATGGTACTTCAAAAATTGCAGCCTTTTTGATTTGCTAATTGCATCCATTTTTTATTGTTGTTTCGACTTCGATTGTGATTAATCTTCCAGTCCTAATGCTCATTCATGTTATTTCAGAGTGTTTACTGGGTCATTTGTTTCATGTTTTATTCACTGTGGTAGAACATCTATCATTGTGCCAAACTGGCCGCTGGAGCCAGTCTGCAGCTGGTCGACAGTGTGATGACCGGGAAGGTGAGGAATGGCATGGCTCTGGTCAGGTGAGACTGTTACCTGTAAGCAAGAAATTACCAAGGATATACATGGGATTCATCAAGAAAATAATATTCAAAGTTTTATATATAACATCCAATAATTAGCATTATTACTAATGGCAGGAATACTTAACATTATTTTTATTTTTTCTTGTCTGCAGACCTCCAGGACATCACAGCATGCATAGTGCTGCCAATGGTTTCTGTGTGTTCAACAATGTATCAATAGCTGCCAAATACGCAAAGCAAAAATACAGCGTTAAAAGGTATCATTCGCTAAACCTAATACAGAAACATTAACCTTACTGAATTAAAAACAATTCATCATTTCATTTTGAAGTAATTATTTTCATATTTTTGTCTTTAAGAATTTTTATAGTGGATTGGGATGTGCATCATGGTCAAGGTGTACAGTATTGCTTTGAGGATGATCCCAGGTAAGATTTTTAATTTTACTGCGTTATTGTTAGACTGTGTTTATTGAACAAAGAATAACACATATTGTATATACTTTTAATTTTAGTGTGTTGTACTTCTCATGGCACCGTTATGAGCATCAGAAGTTTTGGCCTAACCTCAGGGAGTCTGACTATGACACTGTTGGCAAAGCAGAAGGAGCGGATTCAATATAAATGTGCCATGGAATAAAGTCAGTCTTACAAAATACACTTTCAGACCTGTTAATATATTGCATAACTATTAACTTTTTTTTTGACATGCATTTTATTCAGGTGGGGTTGGACAATAGTGATTACCTCTCTGTCTTCCTGCATATGCTTTTGCCAGTTGCATATGAAGTAAGAAAACTAATTATTCTAAGATTCAGTATGAAATGATGTACTGCCCTTACCAAAAAAAAAGTTATATTTTTAAACCAATCATATTCATTTCTTTTAGTTTTGTCCTGAACTGGTGTTTGTGTGTGCTGGTTTTGACACAGCCATTGGTGATCCAGAGGTACTTTAGTAAAAAAAAAAATGCCAAAAATATGGAAAATGTAATTTGGTATCTACGTATTTCCAGATGCTTTTGTTTTTGATGATAATTTCTTTTAGGGTGAAATGTGTGCTACTCCTGACGTCTTTGCCCATCTCACTCACCTGTTGATGAATCTTGCAGATGGAAAAGTGTGTGCTGTCTTAGAGGTTTGTATCATTACAGAAAACTGAATGTTATTTGTTATTTTGTTATTTGTTTTTAATTTTCCCAATATTTCACCTTTGTGTACAGGGAGGCTATAATCTGAAATCTCTCCCTCAGTCTGTGTGTGAGACAGTGCAGACTTTGCTTGGGGATCCATTGCCTCGACCTGCAAACCTTAAAGGTCCTTGCAAAAGGTTTGTTTAGTCTCCGTACGGATGTGCTGCAAATACTACATATATGTGTACTTTATGACATATGCTATTTTAATATAAATTTCTCAATGACATGTAATATTTAAATTCATTTTTACTTAAAATATTGTATCATCATCGTATTATTTATTGTCTCTTAGTTTTTAAGAATTTTATTTAAATTGCATATTTTGAGTTACTGTGTAAGGAATTTCCCTTGTAGATCAATTAGTATTTGTTTTATATTATTGAACATCCTGGAGACTTGTATGCTAGTTTTTGCAAACCTTTTTTCACGGCAGACCACATATGATTTTGTCTTCAGATTTGTACAGATTAGAGAAGGAACATCGTGCCCAGTATGTCATTTCTACTTTACTTGATATTGAGAGAATCAAAAAAACAAAAAAACAAAACATGCTAATTGCTATACCATGTTGTCCTATTCGATATTGAATTTAAACTCAAATCTGCTTATTTCTTTAGTGCTCTTGAGTCTCTACACTGTGTTCGGGCCACTCACCGAAAATACTGGTCCTGTCTCAAGCATGCAGGTAAATTCTCTTTTATCTGCTCTCATCAATGTAAATTCCCTTTCTGCATTAAAATCTGTCCTTCCAGACGATCTACCCTCTGAAGAACTCAGCACAAAGCGTGTTAAAGTTGCCGAAGATGACAATCCCACAGAGAAGACTGAAGTGGAGAAAGAGACAGAGGAGGTAGTTTGGCCGGATCCTCCTAAACGCACCAGTCCTAATGTTCGAACGGCCGTGGTGGGCCCTGAAGGCATCACATGTCCAGAGGGATGTCAGCTCTTCTGCCCATCTGAGGATCCTGACCCCAACTTAATCAAACAACTGTAGGTAACAGGACAATATACTGGTGCATCTTGGGTTAGTACAATATTATGGAAATGTAAGCAACTGAACAAATTTTGTAGGAGTGTATACACAGAGAATGTAATTAATCATTGGAGAAAAGTGTAGCAGGGAAAGAGACATTGTTTTCTCAAAACTAAAAAGAGATTCCTAGTTCCAGTAATGCTCAAAATAATAAAAGAAAATCGCACATTTTACTTTAAAATGTTTTAAAGAAGACTTGTCATGCTTTTGTCTGCTATATAGTTATAATCTATGACACACATGGATCATTATGTGATAGTTTGGACATTTTAAATGGCTATGCGACACTGCCGAATCCTACCTGTATCACAACAAGAAAATAAAATTGTAATGAAGTACAGTGGCCGAGTACCAGCGATTGGTGAAAATGGGCTTGTCAGATTAATACCGCCTTGAATGCAGGAGAATAAAGATGAAAATACAACTGCGAGTGGGTAGAAGAGAAAACACAATTTGGACAATTTTGCATATTATGTCCCTTTTTAAATATTTATGTCTGTGTAATAAAAAATAGATCATTTAAGTTTATTTGTTTTTTTGGTTTTTTTTACAGATTACCGCTTTGCATTACTTTCTCACGATGGACGATTAGCAAATTTTCCATATTGTTTATTGTATTTTTTTTCCTCCCAGACAGGAAAGCTTGGGCAAAGACGGAGAGGATGCTCTGACGACACTCTCCACTCTAATTACTCTAATGGACCAAATGGAGAAGAACAAGGTGCATCCATTACTCCGTTTTCCTCATTATTAGTGTTGTGATCTGCTCTGTGTGTGATTCACTGAGCTGTCCACATCAGCAGTACCACTAGCCTGATTTCATTATACATTTAATGACTTTCAGATCCGCAGTGGCCTGGCTCTAGTCCGCAACGTTTCCATGACGATGAACTGCATTGTCCAACATGCTGCATCATCCTCCTGTAACCGGTACAACACATTTTGGTTATGTGTTAATTCTTTGAGATTTACACCCATTGTGCAAAAATGTTAGACTCTAATGTACTGTCTATCATCTGTCAGACCTAATCCTTTATAAATGAAAAGGGCTGCTGCTCATTTATGACTTTTTAAAGTATTTCTATAATTTATGTAGGATACTGATTGTGTTTCTTGGCGATATGATGGTGAAGAACTGCATAACAGAAGATGGGTAAATTTAACTTTTTTAAACTTTAGAACTGTAGATATCTCTAAATACTGCATATAATGACAGTGTTGAACATGGCTTGTTTCTGTTTTTTTAGGAAAACGATGCTTGTCCAGTTTAGCAGGAAGAGTTTAGAGGCAGAGATGACCAAATATTACATTCCTGTGTGCTTGAAAAAGGTATTACCCATATTTCTTTAGGTTCATAAACAGGTTTTTAGTATTTTAACCTATGCACTTTTAATTTTGTAACCATATTGGGTAGTACATGTACGGTAATGTCTAACCTTGATACAAAATAACCACAATCATATGCTCTTTCCTCTCTCAGGGCTGTAGTGATGTGTCAGGACTGATCAATGCCGTCCTGAGCCTTTTGTTACCTCTGGGATATGAGTTTGACCCTGGTCTGGTTTTGTTGGTGCGGACTTCAGACTGTGGAGTCAGTGAAAACACCTGGCAGCAGCTCACAGGCCTTTTACAGGGTCTGGGGCAGGGACACACGCTGGTACTCATGCAGGTAAAATACTATACTGTTCAATTACTGTGTTATTGTTCATCACTGCATTTGAATATGTGGCTTTGAGTTACTGGTTTAGCTCCAGTTATGCCTTATTCAGACAGGTTTAGATTTAGTTTAGTTTACCGCAGTTTATCAGTACATCCCCATGTATATATTTATAGTCCAGGTTTGGTAATGATGGGTGGATCAACAACAATATGATTTTTTCATACTGACAAGGTATTTAAAATTTATATTTCTCCTGCAAAGATAACAATACTAAAATTAAATAACAATACTAAAAAGTATTTAAAATCTATTTCAGTTTTTAAAAATACATATTTAAATTTAAAATAATATCTGAACTTGTATTAATTGTTCAGTAAGTTCAAGCAGGGGTGGAAAACAAACCAGATAACCTCTCAAGTCGGAAAAAATATTGACAGTAGTGGACAGCAAAGCAAAAGATGAAATTTAAATCTGTCAACTGGACAAATCGTCGTAGGAGTGAACACGTTTCGCTGCTCATCCAAGCCGCTTCTTCAGTTCTGACTAATGAATAGCAAACAAAAATTGTATTCTATCAACTGGACAAAAGTTTTGTGGTGAAGACATTCTGCCACTCATCCCGGAGGCTTCTTCAGTTCTGAGTGGAGTTAAAATGTATTTTTATTACTCTTTGGTAACAAATTTATATTATAAGACTTGAACAAACTTTATTGCTCCACATGGGCCATTACTTGTTAATAATAAAGAGCCATTTGAACAGTATTAAAATGCAAATAATCATAGCAGAAAATATAGCTCAGTATTTAGGCTAAAATGTCCATGTTTTGTCTTAGGAAAGTGACCAGTCCAGTACAGCCCCCACTGTGTCCTCTCTCCTGGGCGCTCCTGCTCCAGCTCTGGGGCCGCTCTCGGCTTTTGTCTCAGACGGCACATGGAGGCTCTAGAAAGATTGAAACTAAAGCTACAGTGTGACTGGAAGCTACTACAAACAGCAGGTAAAACAACAGATTACTTACAAAATAACTGCACATGTGATGATGATTTATTTATAATCATACTTTATTTTTCTTCATAAAGTTCCA
The DNA here is from genome assembly GCA_019594935.1 of Periophthalmus modestus. Classification (NCBI taxonomy): domain Eukaryota; kingdom Metazoa; phylum Chordata; class Actinopteri; order Gobiiformes; family Gobiidae; genus Periophthalmus; species Periophthalmus modestus. The sequence continues at coordinate 20,484,460 of JAIEZT010001390.1, read as the reverse complement.
GAAAATAAGTGTGATGATGACGGATGACACGCTGCCCGAATAAATCCAAGAAAAAAAAGTCTTGCATTTCTCTTGATGTTGGTGAAATTTTGTCACTTTTCAATAAAATACATATTTTTACTTACTATTAGCTATTAAATGTATTGAATTGATTCTAACATTAGCATTAATATAGTCCTCTCAGAATAGATCGTATTCTTGCGCTTTTAACAGTAAAAAACATAACAAAAATTGCACTCAAGTAAGAGTAACATTTAAATGATATTGCTCAAGTAGAAGTACAAAGATGTAGTCCTAAAACTAGTAAAAGTTATAAAAGAAAAAAAGAAAAAGTGAGCCTATTTTTGGGAAAACTACGACAACTAACAGATAAGAATAACTGTCTGGATCTAAGATCTGGATCATAATTTGGCAAACCCGGTAACGATAGAGCACCAAAAAGAGAAAAACTAATGCATATGGGGTGGTAAAAGAAACAAATGTTGAAATAATTGAATATTGTTAACAGAAAGCTTTTGTCACTTGTAGACCTACAGTGGGAAGAATAACGAACACTAATACAGAAGTAAGAGTAAGAATATTTTTACAAAGTCAAATATAGTACTCAAGTAATACTCCAAAAACAACTCAAAGAAATTCAAAATCTTAAAAAAAAAAAAAAAGCTACTCAAGTAAATGTAACGCTACAGTAGCTCAACACTGGGTGGCGCTGTGACACGCATACTCATCAGAGGTGTGCGCAAATAAAGACTGTCTCACGTGTAAGTCATTCTTGCCTCACCATTGATGCCCCCAAACAGCGCTCTGCCCAAACCCAGGCACGCGTCTGCGCTTTTGGGGAGGGACATTTGGCACAGGCGCGTGAATACTCCACAGTCCAGAGCAGGAGTTCATTTTACTGCTGCTCATACTCTTAAAACACGGGACAATAACATCAACTATGTCTGGGACCACGGGATCCTCCGGCACCGCGAAAATGAAAAAGGACGAGTCATTTCTGGGTAAATTAGGGGGCACTCTGGTACGCAAGAAGAAGTCTAAAGAAGGTAAGTGAATTTGAAATGTTGTTCCCCTCTGTCCATGGTGCTGTAATCACATGATCCGCTCTGAAAATACACTCGCCTCCAGGACATGTCACATTGTACAAAAGGATTTGTATAGATTTCTAAAATGTGGGTTTAAATAGTCGTAAACAGCATATTAATACGAGACAATACAGGAGACAATGCCAAATCCCAGGTTTACATTGAGTTATCGTGAGACTATGTGTATTTATAGTTACAGACCATTGAGTGACCCATGTCCAGAATGCAAGGTTAGAAAGATAAGGGTTTTCATGGGATTTGGAGGGCTTTGGGTTGTTTTAGAGAATACATTTACAAAATGTAAAGATTTTTTTTCCCTCTCTTGTTTAAGGGTTTTAGATTTTTATTTTTTTTATTATTTTTTTTATGTAAAGATTTCATTTATATATATATATTTTTATATATATATAAAGATTATAAATATATTTTCCCCTCTCTTGTTTAAAGTTTTTTTTTTTTTTATTTAAATACTTTTCCCCTCTCTTGTTTATTTTTAGATTATTATTATTATTTTTTTTTTATTATTATTATTATTATTATTTTTATTATTATTATTATTTTTTATTTATTTATATATTTTTTTCTATTTATTAAGCTGCAAGAATTTTTAGGTCATTTGGTATGGCGCTACTCTGGTTTAGCTTATAGTTTACAACCAGTTTACTGAAGCCTATTCTAGTGTAGGAATGTAGTTGTGACTGTAAGTAGAACTATTTTTGTCCCATTTGGAGATGAACCATTCTAGTTTGGGACGGGGCAGAGCAGGGCCTGTCTGGTGAACCCAACAGCTGCAGATTTAACGCCCTGGTGTGTTTGTGTGTGTGTGTGTACTGTCAACCATGTGTCTCTGTGGGCACACTGTAAAAGGATCACCATCCGAGCAAATAAACCTATTTATTGTTTAGAGACTTCATTAAGTTCCATGCATTCTTCTGAAAGGAGCCTTCCATATAACCTATTAGGAGAGTTTAGGAAGAGTTTAAATGAGCTTATTGTCCCTGTTGCTGGACATATGCAAATATATGTTTGTATTGTTTAAAAAATACCTTGAAAACATCATTCTTACCCTAAGGGGGTCGCCTCTCCACGGATCTAACTTGTAAACAGGGCTGATGGTGTCACCTGCTTGTCTCCACGGACATATGCAAGTTTAAGGTCATACTGTGGAACATTGTTGGCAAAGTAAGAGCAGCTCCATAGAGACAAGTTACATACATGATAGTGAGTCTTTATTATGTTAATTTATGTAGTGATTCAGCAACAACAACAACACCAAAATAGTCAAATATCAGTAGAATGAAACAGCTCACATGTGCAGTGGTGTTTACAGCGCCCCTCTGTGGTCAAAGTGAACTCAGCTGAACTTGTAAACAGGACTGTTGAAATAATGTCCACATGACAAATGGTTTAAGTGGAAAAATTACTTCACCGAGCTACTGAATAATCAAATGACCTGTACTGTATATGATGTGAACCGGTTGCTTAGATACGGCATAAAACAACAACAAAAGGATGATGAGATGCACTGGTGGAAAATGTATAAGAGAAATGGGGAGAGATATAAAAAAAATCACTAGAATATTGACTATTGGGTATATTTAAAAAAAAAAAACTACAAGTACTGTGTATGTCATTTTACTCCCTCTCACTTGGCCCTTATGCTGTTATAGACTTTCAGGCGTTCTTTGTATTGACAGCGTAGCTTCCATTCCCACTGGCCTGAATAAGTCCTGATAAAGTTTAAGGAAGTACATTTTTATCTGACACTGCTCAGTGTCTACAGCTCACATTGAGGAACCATCAAAAATGCCCTTGTTTTTCTCAAGAATGCATAATCAAGTCCACCCCACATCCTCCTGACAAGTGTTAATATATATAGAGTACACTGTATTATAAAGAGTATTGTGGCTTCTTTTAGGCAACAAAACATCAGCTTTTATTTTGAAGTGCCTCTGGATTTACAAGTGAGTACTATTTACATCATAGGCATATATATATTTAGTGGATATAACTGTTTCAGATTTAAGGTAATAGCATCTAACTTTCTGGTGGTGATATATAAAAATTGATCCTAGCTAGACGACTGAGGGATTACATAGACATCTTTCTGGAGATGGAAAGTCAACTGCATGATTCCATGGAAATTCAATTAAAACCATACATTGGAACATTCTCCACAGTGCTAGATAAGTTTTATGCCATACTGTGGTACATCATAGCAAAAGGTACAACATTTCCATGGAGGCAAGCAGGAAGAAGCCAAATAAGAGTCAGGTTTGTGGAGATGCAAGCCAGCTCATAGTAAGATGTTTTTCTGTGCTTTCTAGTGCAATTAAAACATTCATAATGAAAAACCATGCAGCATTAGTCAGATTTTTGGAAAAAAAGAAAGAAAGAAAAAGTTACATACTGACTTTAAATTGTCACTCACTAATGGTTTCTCATGAGGTCAGCTTTGTATGTACTAGACCAGACATGGGCAAACTACGGCCCGGGGGCCACACACGGCCCTTTGGGCTCATTAATCCGGCCCGCTGAACGTGACCAAATTATATTAAAATAGGTAAGGGTAAACATTCTTCAAAGTTTTTCTGCTGTGTTTATTTAACTGAAATTTTATAAATTAATTATTAAATTAATTAATGCATTTGGAAAACGATTTGTGCAATGAGCCTCGTATATTCTTGCTTTGCTTCATGTTACAGGCCAAATGTAATATATTTATTGTGTCAAAAAGTTTGCCCACCTTTGTACTAGACAATGAAGGTATCTATGTCCCAACACCAACTATAGATTCATGTTTGCTTATGTTTAATATCTTCACAGTTTTAAACATAGACTTTTTTATGTTCCAGTACACTTCCCACTTCTATAGAATATGGAGAACATACGCACCCATTTCTTAGTATACACAAAACAGAAGCGGTAGACACAACCATAATGATATTTTTTAAATCAAAATTTGTTTTTTTATACTGCATAATATTATATGTGTATACTTGTGCTGTCTTCCAATATAGGTTATTCTTTTTATTCTAAAAAAAAAAAGCTACCACAGATGAATCCTGTTGTTGTGTCCTTGGGCAAGACACTTAACCACCAATGTGTGAGTGGGTGGGTGAGTGGTTTCTTGATATAAACTGCTTTGAGTGTCTAGAAGGTGGAAAAGTGCTATAGAAATGGCCATGTAAATGTATCCACTATGTATTTTTTATTTATCCCCTATTCTTTATATACATATAGTAACGATCTGATATTTTGTGTTGAGCTCAGAGTCAACAACTTTTGTTGTTCTTGTAAGTGTTAATGTGTTGTTAATGTCACTGCTTTTATGTGACACTTGCTGCTGAAGTTGATGTGAAGGCTTTATTCACCAGTTACTGTTTTGGAGACGGGCTCTAGTGAGTTGAGACTGCTGTTGTTTTGCTCTTGTTTTGCTCTTGTTTTCCATTGACACGATAGCCCTAAAGTGGAATTATCTCCAAAAAACGATTCTAAATGTATGATATGGTTAAGAACCTCAAACTTCAATAAATAAACAGCAGAATGAAACGCTTTAGTAGTTAGTTTGTGTCTAGAATGAGTATAGAAGTTATTCATTAAACCCTCTTTATCTCAAGTTTTATCATAGAACAGACAACAAAAAGTTTCCCATTAATGCAGAAGAAAAATACCACGATAAATACTGACCTCCTCAAAATAACTGTTTCATCTAACACATGTTGAACGATAAGTCGATAAAATAATTATCGTGACAACTCAGTGTGTTTCCTTACATCAGAATTCTACAATATTAACACATTATTTCATGACAAATAATGACAGAAACATCTTAATCTATGTTCAGGGAATCTACAGTAGTTTATTTGTCCTTATACATAGACATACTTTAATAATTGCTATGTAATTAATAGAAATATAGGTGGAAAACTCATTTAAGACATGGTTTTGTTTGTATGTCAGTCCACTGTGTGACTGGTGACCTCCGCCCTGTTACTGCTGCTGCTGCTCTTATTCACTGTTGCCTGGACTGGTGTAAATAACCAGAGCTATATCTAGTCTCCTCCACACACCAACATTATTTATATTTGACACAGTAAACCCACCTCCCATCCTCTCTCTCCCTCTCTCTCTCCTCCTCCTCTTCCTTCTTCTCTTGCTCTCTCGGGACAATAGATAGATCGATTTCAATCTTCCGTATGATCCCATGTTAGTTACTCGCTCGTTGCACTTATAGCTCATAGAGGGAACTCGGCTTAGTACATGTTTAAGTATATTCCCAATGGACAGTTCACTTAGAGCTACACTAACACACTTACATAAGATAAATGATCCTGTCTGTACGTATTCAACTGTGACTAAATTAGCACAAACTGTGATTGATGGAGTTTACAACTGCTACAGCAAATATTGAATGTTTGTTGTCTGCAACTATAACTGTGAAAAGACATTTTTACAGAAACTTTGTATAAGTCAAGTAGGTCTGATGTAAAATACTTTGGTTTAATCATAGACTGTATATATATAAATGGACATAGCTAACTTGATAGCCACCACATCCCAAATAGAAATAAGCTTGTGTACACTTCCGGTTTCATCGACTCTGGCTCCAATTCACTTTCTATTGAAAAACTGTCGTCATTTTCTCTGGGTTTCTGCTGCTGTCAGCCTCATCATTTTGGTCGTAGAATGTTTGTTTTAATCCACGCTACATGATCCTGGTGTTTTTACTTGGCTATTTTGTCCGTAAATCAAGATATGAAGATTAATAACAGACCAATGAGGTTCCCGTTAGCAACAGATTTGATTGACAGCCTTGTTCCGGATTGGCTCTTTGGTTGCTGTGATACTCATGGTCATAATGCCAAATATGGAAGTCGCTCCAAATTTGCCCCTATAACCGCTCTCCTCGATGAGTTTCATTTGGCTGGAGCCGAACTCTATGGATGGTATAGCTTCTAGTATTAGTGAGTCTTAAAATTAAATGAAAATATCAGAAAGAAGTTATCGTCAGAATGGATTTACAATAAATACTTTGATTAAAATGATTAAAAAGCATACTAGGCAACATTATGTAACTTTTGCGGTGGAGAGTCGGCTGTCTCGGCGGTTGTCTCTCTGCAGATTGCTTTCCCTGCAATGTTCCCAGTATGTACAGCAAATATATGTCTGTCACCATGGAGACAAGGAGTTGGCATCACCAGGCCAGGGTACAACATGAGTTTTTGCGATAGATGCCAGTAGCAGAATAAATGCTAGGTAGGTAGGTGATTATTATGTCATATTGTGGATCATTCCAGGCAAAGCATTACCATCTCCATAGAGACAAGCAGGCAACAAACCCACCACAAGAAAAGTGACATAGTACACCTTTAAGATAAATTTACCAAAATATTACACTTACATTACATTACTTTTCGTGCATACAATTTGAAAAAGCTTTACCAGATAATCCTTCATGTTTGCATACTCTTCCATCTCCTGTGTCCTGTCTCCACACACACACACACACACACACACACACACACACACACAAGCGTCCCGTAACCGGAGCACGGTGATGGGTGCATGGGGGGTGCTGTGGGTGGGACAGAAATAACCACGTCAGGAGGCTCCCAGTCCCAAGTCCCACCACCTCTACCCGCTCAGAGGCACTCAAAATCAGGCATTAGCAGACGACACTAGGGGTCCGAACCATGGCAGGGCTTTTGTGCGGTACCAAGAGGAAGAAACAAGGTAATTCTGGTTTAGTCTTTGGTTTTAAGAGGAACTGAACGTGTTAAAATGGAGAAGCAGGATATGTTCCCAGCATGTTTCAGATTTAGGCGCTCCATGGGGTCAACAAAGGTAATTTTAGCAGCTTACGTGCTTTGGATGGGTATTTAAATACAAGTTTGGGGGATTAGTTTTCATTTGGGTAACATTGTATTAGAACGTCCTCAAGAGTTGTTCTTTTTATTTTAGCGAAAACAAAAATAGTAGTAGCACTGTTAAACTCGAACTACATTGTATTATTGTTTTAATCGTGATCATATACAGGATTGGAGTACATTTGGTGGAACAAAGTATATAGCAGTAATTGTAGTAGGTTTTCATTAATTTTAGAATATATTTAGTTGTAAATGAACTTTCTTTTTTCTGAGAAGCATTGGGATTCAAGTTGTTATAGCAGGTTTCTTACAAGAATCGTTTGCATTTCAGAACATGTTTGTAGATATCGAAACTACAGGTTTAGTAGTCGTTTTTCAAATAACTCTCAAGTAATAGGTAATTTTTTCCATCACAATCTTCCATATATATATCCATCCATTGTTTCCATCTCAATTTATCACTTCTTTTAACCGTTTCTTGTTCTAACTTTCTCTCTCGACATCAGAATAACTTTAGGATTAGACACCATATGTTTCCTGATGAAATGACGTCCCTCCCGTATGTATATTTAAGCAGAATTCCAGGTCCGTTCTCCAGACAGGAAGTGGGACTATTATTGAGAAAAGAGGCAGTAATCTAAATGAGCGATCTGTTGTGAGATTGCCTGCTTTAAGTTTAGCATTTTTATCTGATTTGTAATTTGTAAACGACCGCTCGAATCCGATTATAATCCACCAGGGACCTCCTCCCCGATCTCCATACAATATCGTCTTTGGCATTGAACCCGTTGACTCGTTGTGTTAGGATATGCTTTATTGTTTTATTTTGAAGGTTGTTTTTAGACGCGTGTCCTATAGCGGGGTTGTAAATAGCAAAGTCAATGCATTGAACTCAGAGCGCATCGATTTTTTGTGCGGTGCTGCGCTCACAAATTGAGGCGTACGAGGATAAAAGCCAGCCATTAGTAGAGAAAGCCCCTAAATCTGCAGAGGATCTGGACTGCAGTATGTGGACTTTTCTACATGCAAAGATTATGCAGTGCTTAACAGTGTTTCACAATGCAAAAATGTCAAAGGTAAATTTAAGACTAAGGAATAGGCTTGATACGTGTTGATTTTGATAGTGCAATCATAATAAAATCGCAATATCTTTGGACATTTTCAACATGGTAATGGTATTTTCTTTGTTATTATGTCAATATTAATTAACACAGATGAGGGACAGCAAAAAATAAAATGGTTAAAATGCAAAATGATGTTGTCCTTGAGTTTAAGGATAGCAGTAATTGAAAATACCAGATTCAACATTTGTGAATTTACCTTTTGTATATTTCATGACAAAGTACAATGTTATCAATGGGGAAAACTGTCTCTTGCCCCCAATCTGGGAGTATAACATCACAGTCCAGCATTTTGAACATTCTGGTGACACAGTATTTTGAAGGGTTGTGATAAATCTCGAGATCATTCAAAAACTGTTCAGGAAAGTTCAAATTTTGTCCTTTTAAGGTGACTTTTTTTTTTTTTTTTTTTTTTGCATTCTACTATCTACTTTTGATACTAGTTTTAGTATTGATTATTATCAACATTTTTATACTTTTGATAACCCTAATGCTAAACACCTTATAGGGCAGAGTGATGAGCACAGACTGCATGACGAAGTGGACTAAGGGAGGCAACCAAATATCCGATCCAGAGTCAGGCTCTTAGCAACGCTGTCAATCAAACTTGTTGCTAACGCTGGCAGGAGCAACCTCGGGGAAAGATGGCGCCTGATTCGTCTGTTGTTAATGTCCATATCTTGATTTATGGACAGCGAAATAAAAACACCAGGATCACGTTGAGCGAACATTTAAGACCAAAATGACGAATTTCTCAATGTAAAGTGAATTGGAGTCAGCTTCATCCATTTATATATACAGTCTATGGCGGTGAGATAATCTTTTTTTCTCATGTTCAATTGAAATCAATTTTTCTTATCAAAGTAAATAAACACGGCTTTTCATAATTTGGTTCATAAACATAGATAGCCCAAAAGAAGTAGTATTTTCTCACTGCTCACTATTATTAAAATTGCAATGGTTGACTATATAATATATTGAAATATAAACAGAGGATGGTTGTCATGGGGAGTAGTTAAAGGATAACATTTGCACAATACTATCAGCGGCGCAGGGGAAGGAGAGCCGGACAGGAGGACGTGCCTGGCCTGTCTCAATGCAAATGGCAGCTCGTACGTGGGCTCAATATATAGTTTGGTTTTCTGGTTGACAATTCACTTCACTTTTCTGATGTCTGCTACCTGCTTGTCACCTTCGAGATGCTATTGCTTTGTATTTTACTACACAGGCCAAGTTATAGGTTCGATCTGTGCAGAAGTAACCCCGGTCATACCAACACTGCATTCATTAAACCCCTGTAATTGAATAAATGCAAGATAGATAAGCAGTAACATCTCCTAAAAGCAAGTAGCAAACACTCCACCAGAAAAGTTACATAGTGTTGTGTTGTTTTAGCTTTTAGCGTTATGTTATTTTTTGTATTTGTCTGTCTCTAGTGAGTGATCTTCACGAGGAGGGAAAAAATGCCATCAACGCTCCCATGCTGCCTTCAGGGACAGAGATCCACCCAGAGGACGCCATGCTGGGTAGGAACAGTGCTACACTCCTACAGCCAATATCCAAGACCAAATATAATATGAAATCACGTGTGGCTCAGTAAGTACAGCGCGCACTAACCCCAAGCTTCGCGGTTCAGTCTCATGCCATCATTGCTTCATTGTGAGTAAGTGCATGTAGAGAGTGAATACACAATAGAGAGGATTTAAATGACAGCCTGCAAATTATGTGCCATCCGTCCATTTTCTTCTGCTTATCCGGGGCCGGGACAGATCAAATTATGAGCATGTATGAAAATAGTAAAGTATAAAATGGTGCAAGTGGCTTTTTGGCCCTTGTAGACCTCCACCAAGGTGTGATCTCACATTGAACGATATCAAAGGGTAGTGATATGCTTATTGATGGAGAAAACAAGTACACAAAAGAAGGACTCAGTTTTGTTAATTAATTAAAAGTACAGATACCAGAGCAGAAAAATACTCAAGTTTAAAAAAAAAAAAAATGTAATAAAATTTTACTTAAAGAGTAAAAAGTCTAAATATTTTGCACCTATTTGAGGTCTTCAAAGCTTCAAATGTAGTGATGTTGATCATTTTTTCTAGCTGTTTTTATTTGTATATTTTTGTACTTTATGTGCCTTGGTAAAAATAAACCCCTTCAGACTTTTCAGTCCTTTTCAAAACTGTAGTGGAGTAGAAAGTACAGATACCTACTCTCAGGTGTAGTGAAGTAAAAGTTAAAAGTATCCACTTAAAAATGAAAGTACAGATAGTTAAAATTTTACTTGTACATCCTCATTTTCCAAACCATTTCTAACATCCTAATTCTTCACCACAATGAGTTTATAAGCACTTGTCACTTTTCTTTCACGAATAAAACACATGTATGTATCTGTACTATGGCAAAAACTCATTTTACTTTATTACGTGAACAATTAGGTACTGCTCCTTTAAATGGTGTATACTTTACAATAAGATTATTTTAAAATCATCTTAGACAGTTATAATACACCTTAAGTATAAACTCGTTGTACTGAGGTCACAGAGGTCACGTAGAGTCGTAGTAGGGAGCGTGAAATCATCAGGGACTGTTGTGGAGGAGCAGGAAATGAAAGTGGGTGCGGACCTCCTCTGTCTTCAGTCGTGTGTGAATCACAGTGACAGAGGCACTCAAATGTGTCACTAGAGTCAAAAGGGTGTTTTCCTGTGAGAATGGCAACCGGAAATTTTAATGTTGTAAATAAAATGTCTGACAATTTTAATGTTGTCTTTTGTTGTGTTAATCAGAGGAAAATGCAGAGAGGATCATGCTGGACCCCACCTCAAGAGAAAACCTGAAATTTAAAGATCTGGTCAAGGTACGATGCAAGTTGGGGCTTTTTTTGTGGTTGCCATGGGAAACCACCTGCCTTCCAACAGTAATTACATACTTGCCATTGTCTTATTTTTAGTCTTTTTATACTATACATGCACATTAACTTAGAGCAGCTTGGAACTATAAATATACAGATGAATAGTGACCGTTCAGAAATGTTATAAAACGTGGAATAGGTTTTGTCATTTTAACTATTTACATTCATTCAACTGCACGTGTTTTTATTGCTGAAAAAATATACTTTGAAAAGCATGCATTCTTACTTTGAGTGGGCTCGCTTTTCCACAGATTTGACCTTTAACTTGTCCTGGTTGCGTCACCTGTTTGTTTCCATGGAAATCTAGAAAAGTTAAATGCAATACTGTGCAACGTTCAGACAAGCAGATGGCAGGAAATTTACATAGTACATCTTTAAATATTACATTATTTTCTGATCAGTGTTATAATGTTTCCTCATCACAAACAGGCCTGGAGTTGTGTTTGAGTATTCCGAGGATTCTGAAATTCTTTTTTTTTACTACCTGATCAAACACTTTCAGAAACTACTTTACTTGTGGACATTTAAAAGTTAAAGTTCTAATTTAAGTAGAAAACCTTGACTTTCTCTCAGGTGCTTATCGACTGGATCAACAGTGAGCTGGAGGAGGACCGGATCATTGTCAAAGACCTGGAGGAGGACTGTTACGACGGACAAGTGCTGCAGAAACTCTTCGGTGAGAAACTGCTTTTAAACACTTAAGGTTTCTGTAACTGTAACAACCGCTATCCTTTTTTTACTGACCCCCTTGTGGTAGAAGTCGGGATCATAGGCTTTGTCTCACACTGTTGCTTTCCATAGGTTTATTCACCTTATTCCAGAAGCTGCCATAGACGCCGCCATCGTCATTCGGGTTGTATTATTTAGCACGAGGCTGCCGATATTGACAGCAATTAAGTTCTACAGGGACTACAGAACTGTTTTAAAGCCTCCCAGAGAATTGGTGCATTGTTCAAATGGAACGTTTTACACAAATAAACCTATTTTATATCATATTTGAGCGGCAAAACATTTCTCAAATTCTTCCTTGAAATTAATTAGATTTCCACTTAACTGGAAGTGCCACCACAACAACAAAAAAGTGTGGTTTAGGAGCATTTAGAGGCAAAAGTGAGTGAGGCTGAATAAGGTCAATACTGAGACTAAAATGTATGAAGCCCAAATCCGCTTGTGACCAATTTTTGTTCAGCTTGTTTCTGTTTTTAGACTATATTATACTGTGGGAAGCAACCATACTCCTGTTAAGGCACTTTTGCTACTAGCATCAGAACAGACATCACATTTATAATAAAATCCAAATGTAAAAGCAATAATGAAATGTAATAGATGCAACACTCCTTTATAAACACCAGTGTCGTTCAGTTAATTTTTGTAGCCTTACAGATTCTTCAGTTCTGAGTGGTATCAGCAAAGTAACCTGAACTAATTTGTGCATAAAACATAAACAAGATCTCTTTTATGGGGAAACATCCAAACAAAATCAAGCTCGTCAGGAATGCCAGCTACTCAACATTCAGTAACATTGCCCTCTAGTGGCAGGTTATGGCACAGCTTGTGTATTTCTGAGGATGACATTCAAATAGGAAAAACAAATCAGTGCAACATCAGTATATTTTTTTTTACTGTTTGCAATGTTGTTGTTGTTTTTTAGTTTTTTTTTATTATTATTTATTTAGTTATTATTATTTATTTAATTAAATGTATTTTTTTTTTTTTTATTTGTGTGTACCTCTTGAGTGAAGGATTGATTAAAAATAAATAAATAATAATTAGCCAATGTATTGCCCAAAGCCAGTGAGTCAATGATGATTTTTGTCTTAAATTTTTTCCCATTCTGCGTTTATACTATTCACTATTATTGTCTATACATTACGCCCATGTATCTTGTATTGTAAATCTTTTGAAACCATCAAGCAACAACTCAATTATTTCAGCTGATCTGCCTCTGTCAAAACTTGACTTTCATCTTGTTGACACTTTTTATTCCCCTCAAATAGATTTCACTGACAAAATATTTCATCATATGCGAGATCACAACACATTTTACCAATTACATGTGTCAATCTTCATCACTCAAAGAGGTTATCTAATGCCAATATTCACCATTTTAGAAACAACAGTAATGATCCAACCAGTAATCCTTTTAGGCTTGTAGTGGACTAAGTTCTTGGTCAGTAAAAATGTGCCCTGCCGATCGATTAGTTGACTAAAAGGGAGCGTGGCAAAATCTGACCCAACTTTATTTCTATTTATTCAATTATTTGTAGCCTTTTCTTTGTGTTTGGACGCCCACACCATAGAGATGCTTAGAGAGTTTCCTGGCTCTGATTTGTTAAAGTTCAGAGCTTGTAGTTCATGAGTCATATTTCTTACTCTTTTTTAAAAGAACAAAGTTGACTGTGATGGAAAAAAGCCAAGAACTGTTTTTTTTTTATCTCCACTTCTGTTTTCGTCTGTAAACCCACAAACATGACGACAGAACTGAAAGATTACATTTTTTTTAGATAAAAAGTAAAAACCACACACTTGCACTTACGCATGTTGGGTTGATTTCCTGGAGACACATCCACTATAGTCATTACTTGCCTATCCCTAACCTTGATCTATTTTATCTCATATCTGAACTATATCATGTTGTTGATCTAATAGAAAAGGATTTACATCATGGGGAACTGATTTTAGATAAGTCCCAATGGTGTAAGTGTGTGTATATAGATTAGGGTTGTCAAAAGGGTTGTTAAAAATCAGATTACTAAAATTAGTATCAAAACTAGATACTCATTTAAGCAAGTGTCGATAGTAAACAAAAAAGACATAACTGGATAAAGTTTGACCTTTCCTGAACAGTTTCAACTTTTTTTTAAATCAGAACTAGTGTAAGGTCACATGGTATAATAAACAAATACTATTATTTTGTGTTGAAATTTACAATATCATGCCCACACTTACACAGACCAGATTACAAATTCTTCCAAATTTATCTTTTGTTATGTTACAGAGCAGCTGTCTGGTCGAAAGCTGAATGTGGCCGAGGTGACTCAGTCTGAGATCGGGCAGAAGCAGAAGCTGCAGACTGTTCTAGAGGCAGTGAACGAGCAGCTCCGTCCCCATGGCTGGACCATCGAGTGGAGCGTCGACTGTCAGTGCATATTACACATTTCCATAAATAAAAACATGCATTTTCATCTTTTATAACTGCAGATATTATTAGGTTCAGTTGTGAGGTTTATGTGCCAATGTCGTGAAAAGTCAAAGTAGGATTTAAAATGTCAGGCTGTACTGCACAACTGTTTTTTTCTTTTTCTTGCAGCTATTCATTCAAAGAACATAGTGGCGATTGTGTATCTACTGGTTGCCTTGGCGATGCACTTCCAGGCTCCTATCAGACTACCTGAACACGTCTCAGTACAAGTGGTGGTGGTCAAGGTAAACAGATGTAACAAATACTCAAAGTACTCAAGCAAATCATTATGAGGACTGACGTGAGCATTACATAACATATTTTTCTTTGTATGTGGGATAGTAGAAGGCAACAAGTCAACATTTTATCCTAAACTAGTTAGACTGCTGTAGCTTTTACTGCAGATAAGTCTGAAGAAAACATGCGCCACAGTTGTCACAAATGGTCAATGATATACCCGTTTAGTGTAAATGGTAAAGAGTCTCATTTTTATATAGCGCTTTTCCACCTTCAAGGCACTCAAAGAGTGGGAAGACTTAATAATGTATTGTATTGTCTAAATGTCAGAGGTTGGTAGAGTAGTAGTAAGTACAAAGTGTATGTGTATTGTGTATGTTTCCCACATGCTTGTGACTACATACTTCAGTTTAGTTGCATCCTGTGTCTTTTTGTGGAAAAATGAAGTCAAAATGAACAGCTCCAAACATGACTTCCTCAAACTCTCTTCCCTCACGGCTCCTCTCTGCTCTGAGCGTCTGAGCCGTGTCTCTGAAAAATGAGTTTACACCAGCCCCAGACTTTGCATGGAGGCACGTGGTGTGTCACGTTCACATTGTTTTTTTTATAAGTACCAACTTGAAAACCTTGTTTTCTGCAGACAGAGGCTTTATAAATGAGGCCCCAGCTCTGTAGATTGGGGACCCCTCTCAGAATAATAATACATGATTTTTCAAGGCATTTTGAGCAATAAAAACAGTCATCTAAAACATGGAAAATGGATAACTTCAATGCCATACTGTGGAACAAACCAAGCAAAGCAATAACATCTCCATGGAGACTAGAAAAGTTATATTGTGCACCTTTAAGTAATGCACAAAATCTGATATTTTTAGGATGGACACAAAAATGAAAAGAGATCTAAAGAAGCGGCGTAAGAAACACAAATCTTTAAATAATTTTATGTATATCAGCTGTGGGCATGTCCCATCGGGAGGAGACCTTAGGGAAGACCCAGGACACGCTGGAGGGACTATGTCTCTCGGCTGGCCTAGGAACGCGTTGGGGTCCCACCGGAAGAGATAGAGGACGTGTCTGGGGTGAGGGAAGTGTGGGAGTCCCTGCTTAGACTAGTGCCCCCAGGACTCAGCCCCGGATAAGCAGAAGAAAATGGATGGATGGACGTATATCAACATAAAGCTTTTGTCACTTTTAGGTGCCCAGTTGGTAAAGCGTATGCCCACTTACCCACAAGTTGACTGTTCAATCCCAGCTCCTAAATGCACATACTGTCATTGTGCCCATAAGCAAGACACCTAACCCATCTTGCCAAAAGAGTGTATTAGAACTGTGCAATTAAGCAATTTTTGCAATTACAAAAATGTTGTAAAATGCTGAAAATACATTAAATGACCTTCTGCTCAAAACGATATATAGATAAAACCTGGAGCCACTTTTCTAATCTTTCTCTACAGATAATTTTGACAGTATAGTAGCTAGTAAGTAGTAGTAAGTAGCTGTTTGAAATAGTTGTGAGGCAAATCATTGTAATTTTAATTTTTGCCCTCTTTTTTTTCCTCTTTTTTTTTTTTACACAGAAACAAGAGGGGGTCCTGCACACAGCTGTAGTGACCAAAGAGCTGACCAGCACCACAGAGTAAGTCACATTCTCATTCATAAAAACCTCTTGATCGTCACTGTGTAATCGGGGCTGTTTTTGGCGTTTGCAGGATGATGCTGGGAAGATTTGGTGAGTATCGTCTGAACATCTGGTCCAAGTCGTAACATTATACTAATGGCTTTTTGATGATTTTTCTGCTCCTCTCCTAATTTCCTTTGGTTATTTTTGTCCAGAGAGAGATGCATTTGACACTCTGCTGGATCACGCACCTGACAAGCTCAATGTGGTGAAAACGGTAAATAGTTTTCGAACGTTTCATGCTTTTATGAGGGAGGGCATCTGGTTTAAAATGAATAAATTTCACACAAAATTATTATACATTAGTTTTGCTTAGTTATTATCCTAAATCAACTTTTACTTCTCTGTACTTAGCTGTGATTATTTGGAAAATTAAGACTCCAAATTACATAATGAAGGGTTCAAAAATGTCATATAGCAAATTTTCACATGGAAATCCACTGCTGGCTCTGGTAAAATCAGTTCTGCTCCCCATTTGACAGTCTAAACAATATTATTATGAAGGTATTCCTTTGTTTATGTCTCATATCGAGCTGGATTTATTATAAAAATAACAAGATGAGGAATCATTTTTTCTGTATTCAGTTTGAAAAATATCTACTGTTGTATCCTCCTTATTTATCATTCTGGCTGTTTGATTTTGCACAGTGCTGCCAACCTTGACAGTAAATAAGTTATATTCAGACTACAATGGCATTTTCAAGCCAAACAGAGAAAGAGGGATTTGTGACCTGTTAGTGCACATAAACATTTGACAATTTATACAAATCAATAATATATAATATTTTAACGGAAATACTTTTCTATATTTTTCATCGAAACAAGTGGGATTTGCTCTTAAATGCTAACACAAATGTCAGTGTGGTTTAGAGGCATTCAGAAGTAAAAATAAGGTGGATTTATAAAGCAAGCATATTCATACATAAAATCCTTCAATCTGTATTTTTATTCTAAACATAAGTACAATATTTTCAATGTGATCTGCGAGTTTAAATCTCTCTGTCTGATTCTTTTCCAAATCATTATACGCTGAGAAGACAGATTATCAGTTATACTCTTTGCTGCATAAAATGTTGCCACAAATTGTGCTAAATATAATTACTATTGTCTTGGCAGTCTCTCATTACCTTCGTGAACAAACATTTGAACAAGCTGAACCTGGAGGTGACTGAGTTGGAGACTCAGGTTTGTGGACTAAAATGTGATTTATGGATTCATTATTCATGCTGTTATCGCAAGTGCTTCATGTTTAATTCATGGGGGTCACCCATGGGTCTCGGCTTCATTTAAGGCATCACTCTGGCTTTGAATAATTAAATAGATACAATCTGATCTGATATGATGAACACATGTGGTAATATGGAGGCTCATTTTGTCATTATCTTAAATGTATGTGATTATTCAGTTTGCAGATGGAGTCTACTTAATATTACTGATGGGGCTGCTTGAAGACTACTTTGTCCCTTTGTACAACTTCTTTTTGACGCCTGAGAACTTTGAACAGAAGGTAAACTATACAAACATGCACGGATTATAACAAAAAGCATGTATTTTATATTTTCACATAGCATTAGCTCAGCATGGGTACCTGGCATAAAACTTACCAAATACAAAAGATATTGAGTGGTTAAGTTTACATTTCAGTTTATATTAATAATATTCTTGATTATGACAATTAAAGGTGGATTACATAACATTTCTGTTCTCTATATCTGTTAATGCTTTGACAGAATGTTCCACAATAGGATAATTAATGCCCACTTCCAAAGACAGTTGCAAAAATCATCATAGATTTTTTTTTTTTTGATGAATTCCAAAGATCTACACTCTGCTCTAAACAATAAAAATCATCAGGATTTTAAGCCCTTAATTACCAACTTGAATTTCACGTGTAGTGTAAGAATGTTCTCTAAAATTGAGATATCTTCCAGAAACATGAAGCCAGGTTATAGCAGGGGACATTTTTAATGTGTCCAAGGAAGCTTCAACGTTGTCTAAAATGGAATGAAGTTTAGTTTATTTTTCGTATGATTCCTCTGAGATGTCCTTCTTGTTGTTTGTAATGGGGCCTTGAGAAAACTTTGCAAAATCAAAAATTTTCATAACAATGGAAATGGCTGTGTAATCCCTCAGTCGTCCAGGGTGATCCATAGAAAAAGACGTAGATATCTGACCAGAACTGTAGAAGCAGCTTAGATGAGCAGCAATACGTCTTCACTCCTACAACGATTTGTCCAGTTGACAGATTTAAACTTCATCTTTAACAGCGGAAATATAATCAAATATTCAAGTATGTTTGATTTTATTTTTGAGGAAAGTGCATTAAATCTCAAAAGTTCCCCAAAAAACAATTCTTCAATTCATTCTTACTGTGAGTTAGTTAAGTTGCTTCTCCACAGATACGACCCGTAACTTGTCCTGATGGTACAGACTGGTTGTATCCATGGAGATAGATCATTTTAATGCCCTAATGTGCAACAGGCAAATCAATTCCAATTCACTGCAGAGTATCGGTGATTTTACAGCTGAATAGATCACTTATGTGTGTCTTTACCTTTTATGTCACATAGGTTCACAATGTTGCCTTTGCTTTTGAACTTATGCAAGATGGAGGCCTGAAGAAACCCAAAGCCAGACCAGAAGGTACCACACAACATAATATACATTTAAATAGATATTTCATAACGGCAACTACAGATTGTGAAATTTTAAGTGAAAAATTGTAACATTTAAAATTATTTGTGCTATTTTTGAGCACTAGATGGCAATATACCCTTGTTTTATGATAGTGGGTGGAGGTTTTTGTCATGTAACTAAGCTACTTCCACTCTTTAAAAAAAAATCTTTCTCTTCAGAATATTAGTATTTTTTATATGCAAACATTTATTCTATTGCTAATGTATGTTTGCTGTTGAACTATCTTCATTATATACATCCCTAATTATCTTGCTAAACATCTATGCATTTCCCATGTAACCTAGTTTTCCCTGCTAAACATTCACAACCACCATGTGTTTTTCTCCATAATTGGGACCATTAAAGCCATTATATCTTCATGCTGGCGAGGCAGTCCTTCCCCAATCTACTGTACAACATCTGTGCCCTCATTTGCATAAAGTTTGCTTAGCTTCGTTTGCTCATATCTCGGGGGTTCATTAAAAATCAAAGAAACTGTGCCCAAATCTGTTAATGATATCAATTGTGTCACAGAGGCTCCCAGATAAAAGAGTGGGGGGTGTTGCATGCTGGGTAAAAATAAAATAAAATGATGCAATGTTGTGGCTGTGACAATAACTCAAGGGAGACCTGGATTTCATCAGGAGCCTTATAAGTGAATATGTAGGGCACACGGTGGAATACCTGACTGAATACTGTGAATACATCATATCATAATGGTGTGTTTTCTAGCGACAGTATTTTAAACATGTACTTTATCCATAACACGTCTAGTTTAGTGGGCTGGAAGAAATATCAAATATGTTTATTATGCAAATTAGTAAAAAGGACTACATAAATAGCCCTAATGGAAAAATTGTAGTTCACTGACAGCAATCACTCTTTCATTCATTCACAGTGGAACATTTTTGAATTGATCGAATTGGTATAGAGAAAACCTAGCATGATCCAAAATTTTTTGACTTTCTACCTATTATTATTGTTTCATACAGGGTCAAAAGTCACTGACACTTTTAAATCTTCAATAGCTCCTATAATTCTTAAGTTATACTCACAAAATTTTAGCAGTAGGTAAACTGAACCTTCCGAGATTTTTGGCAATAGATACGGTTATAATTGTTCACTTACACTTGAAGTAAAAATGACCAAATTTTTAAAACTAATGTTTTTTAAGTATCCACCATTTTCAGTTTTGCTCTGTATAGCCTGATCCAACACACTTTGCATAACATTTGAAAGCATTTCCGGGCTTATGACTTTGATCCTCAATATTATGTTTTAAATTGTTTATTGTCCCAGGTTTATTCACAAACACCTTTTCTTTAAGATAGTCCCACAGAACAAATCAGGACTAGTCAGGTCTCGGGAGATCACATACTGCCCCCTGTCTTTGAAAACGACTTATTATTCCTTTAATGGCATTTACGCTTGGGGTGTCTCTGGTATTAAAATGTCGACGGTAACACCGCTGGGTTTCTGAATTTGACCCATGTGACTCAAAGTACCACTGTACTATGAGGATTCATTCCTTTGCTCATATTAATGTCGGAAGAGTAGTTCTAAATGCTCTAAAAAAAATAACAGAAAAATATTTAGAAACAAAAGAGTTGTGAATTTTTTTTCAACTGTCTGTGACTTTTGGGCCACCCTGTATTTTACCATACCAATGCAATATCATGTCCAATGTATTATAAATCAACATTACAATTGTTATCAGTAAAAGCTGTGTTTGATATTTAGGGACACAGGTAGGTCAAAATCTTACACAGTCATACAGTACCCATTATCAAAAAGTGTGTACCCCTCCTCAATCCCAAAGTTGGCATGAAAACCTGCTGCTTTCTGTAATGCTGACTTAGAACTTTAATCATGGAAGGGCATCTGGCACTGTAGAGCACCTTTAATGCACACTGATTAAGATTAAAAATAATTGAAAAATAGTAACAACTTTATTCATTCACTTTTAAAATTTCTTTTGCAGATGTGGTCAACCTTAATCTCAAGTCCACCCTGAGAGTACTGTACAACCTCTTCACCAACTACAAAAACACAGAATGACTCTTCACATGATATCGTTGCGTTTGAACACTGCTTTGTGCCTATATAACTGCTCGTAGAGTCTGGACACTGGGACAGCTGGGAGGACCTCTACTCATTACTATGTATGACTCAAAATGACCCACGGGAAGAAACTCAGGGTGTGGGTATTTCATCTCCTCCAAATGTCACTATTTATTTATTCTTTGTTGAATGTTAACCGCGACCAAGCAAACCCCGCAACCTTTCAGGGAGAATTTGAATATACAACTGTCCCGGGAAATAGCGGGAGGGCAGAATACAAAACCAAAGGGTAATAGACTGTCGCTGTTGAACCAAATGTGTTATTTTTGGGGATGAATTTGCTTTTCAAACACCGTGGCTGATACTACTCATATTTGTGCAGTCCAAAAACTGAACTCAAATTATTATCTTTAATTTTGGGAAATTATACATTAAGGTTATGGTTCTGTTACATAATAACCTAAATAGTTGTGTAAAAAATAAGACGTTTCAAGAAATTCTTACAAAAAAGAACATGTCAAAACAAAATAGAATAATAAAAAGTCTGTCAAACCATGTTGGGCTGAAAAGTTACGCAGTACACCTTTAAATTTTTCTGACAAAAGGTACATAAACCTGCTTGTCTCCATGGAGATATTGTAGCTTTGCTTGAAATGTTCCACAGTGTCAAATTAACATATCTATTGTCTTTATTGCTCAGAAATGCTCTCATTCTTAATATGAGACTATGTGTGGGCTTGCCTCTCCACAGATGTAACTTGGCCTGGTTGTGCCTTATCTCCATGCAGATAAGTTTAATGCCATATTGTGAAGTATAGGTACTATGCAACACTGTGTAACAAAGTTAACAGAGGCAAAGTAATAAGATCTCCATGGAGACAGGCAGGTGCGTAACTTCACCAGAAAAGTTACGCAGTGCACCTATAAAGAACGCTATTTGTTAAAGCCAAAGTACTGTATGTAACTTTTTAGCCACAAACAGACTGAAATAATAGCTTTAGTTTTTTTATTTCATTTTGACTGAGGTATAAAATGATGTTATCCATGTGGTTAAATAAGCCAAGATACAATCAAGATTTTTTATTCATTTTTTTTCCCAAATCCTCTTAATTTCATGCAGTGTTCAGGAGGTCCGTGCAGCTGACATCTTTGCCGTATCCAGGCAACTAATGGAGACTGATAGGGCTCTATTCAAACAAGCCCCATACAGCACAAACAAACTGTGTATACTTACTCACTATTGTTAAGTCCACAACAGCCAGAGCAAAGTGGGAACAGTGAGACCATAAACCATGCACTGCAAAATAGGCCATTCCTAATCAATGCCATCTGAAGTAACCAGTTAGATAACGCTTTTCTGTAATCAGGTCAAAATGATGTGAAGAACTGTGATTAATAATTTGATTTAATGTGTAATAATGAGTAGAATTAATTACATAACGTTATTTTGCAATCAGTTTTACACGTTTGCGTAATGTTGGTGCTTCTCTCTGTTGTTAAGTTGATATTGCCTCCATGTTTTACCATTCTACTTTGGGTTTTAACACCAATATACTTGATGACATTATTTATATTTACTGTGCCTTTTTTGTGATATACTAAGTGCATATGTCAGGTTAGACTACTGATTTCACTAAAACGGTCATAGTAGTAACATATTAAATATTAAACATATGAAAACATCAACTTTTTGTCACTTTCTACTATGTTATAATGTTGTTCCCTCATCAAAAACATGCATGTTTAGTGCTCTCTCTCGGGCTTTATTCGAACCATCCTTAAGGTTAGCTGTATTCTGTCCAATGCTTAACCCACAAGTCCTATATCACCCATGCTCCCACGGGACAATTCTCCATAAAAATACAAAAACATGATACAAAACAATACATTACAACTCCACAAACCTGATGTGATGTGCAGTAGTTTCATTAGCGAAATGCACACCGATTGTGTTGGGATAGCGCCCTGAAGGGGGAGTGATTTTGCGCTGGGAGCAAAGGGAGGGGGGTACAGATTGTCAAAAAAAGAAATGGGAACTTATTAAACATGTTTATATGCTTTTTTAGGCAAATATGACATTTTCAAAACAATAAAAAGTGACATTGTGATCAAAATATGTTATGTGCTAGAAATGAATACCTCATATAAGTGTAATACCCCCTTTAATATTGTAAACAAGGCCTAAAGCTTGTCTAATGATTTACAATTCTTTCACAAATATGACAACACCTTTATTTTCTTCAATTAATGTCTAAACTGTCAGATAAATCAGTCTCTTGCACTTCCATTTTGGTTGAAATTTTGTTTCGATGACATAGATGGAACCCTCAAAAACTCGGCACTAACTCCCTGTCATTTTTTAAAATCTTTTTTCAAACTTTTCTTCGCAAACTGCCACTTGACTGATGGTGATGATGCCCTCACCAAACCAATTAATAATTAAATCTGCAAGCAGTGATCACAGAAGGCCCCGCTACAGTGGGAGAGCTGCATATGAACCTTAGCTTGAAAAGTAATTCAGTATTTCCAGTGTCATGTTAGAGATAAATGTTTATGGCCCATTGTAACCATTGAGCCATTCTTAAAGACAGAATTTTTTTATTTTTTTTTTTTAAGTAAAACTGCCAAATCTCCAGCACTCACTTCTTCTCCTTTCTGTTGCTGTCCCATAGAAATTCTCATAATCTAAATAACATGATTAGACTACTGTATTTTCCGGACTATAATTCGCTCCAGAGTATAAATCACACCAGTCAAAAAAATACATAATAATGAAGAAAAAAACATATAAGTCGCACTGGACTATAAGTCACATTTTTTTGAGGAAATTTATTTTACAAAATCCAAGCCCAAGAACAGATAATATGTATTCAGCTACATGAAGCAGAGACAACTAACTGAATACATGTCTAATATGTTAACGTAAAATATTAACAGATAATCAGTTAAGTAAAGCATGAAAAACAAGCTAACAAGTTTATTCTCTATCTCACTCCAAATCCATAAATCCATTGAATTCTTCATCCTCTGTGTCGCTTCTCAATAACTCCGCCAACTCCAGACGTAGATGAAGCACCGCTTCCGCATCCGCATCCACATGGCTGTCATCAGACTCTGCAGAATATGATTTTCTTTTAGAGGACATTTTTGCTCAGTTTTTCTCAGATGTCTTTTAAATTACCGTAATGCTGACATTTTACAGGAGTAGTAGATACTGGCACACAAGCCTAGATTGCCCTTGCGTGATTGTCAGTGTGACATTAACAAAGACATGAAATTATATATTTTAATCATTTCACATGTAAGTCACATCTGAATATAAGCTGCACCCCCGGCCAAACTATGAAAAAAATGTGCGACTTATAGTCTGAAAAATACGGTAATATACATTTGGGTCTACTTAGATTCCATTGACTGATTAATCGACTAAATGCCTAAAGGACCACAGGTCCTACATGTGTGTCTATGGAGGAATGTTCAGCAGTTAGAAAAAAAGTCAA
Organism: Periophthalmus modestus; assembly: GCA_019594935.1. Classification (NCBI taxonomy): domain Eukaryota; kingdom Metazoa; phylum Chordata; class Actinopteri; order Gobiiformes; family Gobiidae; genus Periophthalmus; species Periophthalmus modestus. The sequence goes on along the minus strand of JAIEZT010001390.1, from coordinate 20,460,143 downwards.
CACCAATGTTTTTGAATCTGGATAAGTCCAGGCCGATAAGATCTGCCCATGTTTTGAGGCTGGTATATTTAAATATATAAACGTATTGTGATACTGTTTTACACAATATAGCACTATTAAACACTGTTGCCATAGTAAATAACAATTTAAAAAATTAAAAAATAACCCATGGGGTTTCAGTGGACCATTTGTATTAGTCTGACAATGTTATTTAGATGATTTAGATAGCTAAAGATAGCTAGCGGATTTTGATGGTGTGACAACAGAAAGGAGAAGAGGATCCTGATCCTGCATTCACACAGTATCCTGTGTGTCTATGGAGGAATGTTCAGCAGTTACCATGGTGACGCAATGCACACATTTGCAAATACTGTCTTATAAGTTTTGAGATGGTCTGAAAACTCAAATCTAAAGCTATTCAGGAAATGTTCATTTCTGTCCAGTCGACTAGTATCTGATTTTCCAAGTTCCCAAATCTGAACAGTGAGATCCAAACATGACGTGTTTTTTGACACTGGCCTCATAAACCATGTGTGAAATGTGTTTGTGCGTGTCCCATTTACAGGACAGAAATGAACCTTTCCTGAATAGCTTTAGAATGCCGTATGATAATATAAAAGAAAATATTACTATTTAATGTTTTAAATCACATTCTATTGTCTCAAGAGTGGCAACATAGTTAAAACTATTTTATGTATTCATTTTTTTTCTTCTATAAAAAGGGATGAGACACAGTAAAGAGGCTAAATCTACTTTATGAGCCTGTTAAAACAGTGTTTCCTCAAAATGAGCTTACACACAGGATAGACTTTGATTCCTGTTTGAGTAATCCTGTAAATCCAGGAAATATCAGTTTTCACCTACCCCTTATTCCCGCCCACAGCTCTGAACTTAGATTAAAGACAATTTTTTTTTAAAAACTACCCACTTTTCAGAAATATTTGCTACAAAACGTGAGGACCAACACGTTTACAATTATGCACAGGTTTAAAACATTATTAGTCACATTAATACAGAAATAATACAGAAATAGCACATTGGATGACAACATTTTCAAAAAAAAAAGTGGTGCTTGAGCCAAACTTTTGGAGTTAAATTACTACTGCAATACAAATGTGGGGGTGTGTACAAAAAGGTTAATAACAAAATCAAAATTGCAAAATAGAAAAAAAATTAAAAGTATGTTACAGCTTTCACAGGAGCAGGAGACACCAGTGGCTGGGTCAGAAATGAAATATCAGAGCTGGATATAAATGTTTAGACCTGGTTCAGTCCAAAGTTAAGTCTGGCATCTTCTTTGAGACTCACTTGCACTGATTTAGTCCCTGGTTTAGTGCTGGTTTAGTCCTGGTTTAGACCTGATTTAGTCCTGGTTTAGTCCTGGTTTAGACCTGATTTAGTCCTGGTTTAGTCCTGGTTTAGACCAGATTTAGTCCTTGTTTAGTCCAGGTTTAGTGCCTGCTTTAATTCTGGTTTAGTCCAGGTTTAGTCCCTGGTTTAGTCCTGGTTTAGTCCTGGTTTAGTCCAGGTTTAGTCCTGGTTTAGTCCTGGTTTAGTCCTGGTTTAGTCCAGGTTTAGTCCCTAGTTTAGTCCTGGTTTAGACCTGTTTTAGTGCCTGGTTTAGTCCAGGTTAATCCCTGGTTTTGTTAGAGGATCTGGACAAAACTGTTGCCTGGTCCATATTAAACTGTACTTTGTGAAGACATTTCCTTCTCTATTTTTAACAGTTGTAGTGCCGCTCGTGGTTTTAAGTTTTTCAGAGTTTGTTGGTCTCATTTCTAGGCTCCGTTGGTGAAGTCTTTTTATATTCAAGCATGTGAAATACAGTTCTGAATGTTTTCAAGGTCCTGTGTACAGAAATTGTACATGCGCCGCATTGTCTTCAACTGGAATCAGAAAATAAAGAAGAGATTAGTGCAAACAAAGGAGTTATCTTGTAACGGGAGAATGAGGAGGGTGACATAGGCCCTTTAAAAGTTTGTAAACAAATTAATTCTAAAATAAAATATCACAGAAAATAAAAAAAACTAACCCAGAACTTGCACAATATGTCAAATTCTCCAGCTAAGGTAGTCCTAACCAAGACTAGCCAAAGATCAGGAGATGAGTCCCACTGCTCCTGACAGATTTAACCCACATACACTGAAGGATGGGTCAAATGTCAGTTTTAACCAGAGACATTGAAGGGTGGGTCAAATGCAGGTTTTACCAAGAAACATTTGTGCTCTGGCCCTAAGTATAAAAACATGAAAACCTGTCATATGCACTTTCTTAAGCAAAATGTCAACTTGTCATCAGGTTCACTCTTGCTTCTCTCACTGTGAAACTAAAAGCTTCATAACACCCATGCTACTTCCTTAAAAGCATCTTATCTAGTCACATAAGGTTGAATTGGGAGTAGCATTGTATTGACAGTCGCTCAGGCCCTTGTCCCAAAGGAAGACTACAGGGCTAGACCTGGACCACTCTGTGTTTCTGAAGTGGTCTGGGCCTGTCAGTGCATCCTGGAGACCTGCTAACATGAGCTGTGCACCATGGATTCACTGTCTGAATTATTAAAGGGGATAGAGACTGAGTTCACCCCAATATGGCCTATGTGTGTGTGTGTGTGTGTGTGTTTTATATACCCAAGAATAAATGCTGGAAATCAAACAGAGTGGGAATGTCATTTATGTTTTGCGAATATTGACACTTGACACTAGAAACACATGAAGTGATCTTGCACATCTTATGGTTATAATGTCATCCTGAGCAGTGGTATCCAAACTGTGGTACATGGCCTATATGGTCTTGTAGCTTCTTTGTTGTAGAGCCCTCATTTAGAAATGTAGCCTATAGTTTAACAGTAATAGTAAAAGTGAATTTAGTGTGTTTAGTCCCACTTTAACAGGAGGACTGGTCGGGTAGATGCCAGGGCAATTTGAGGAGAATAACAAACACCAGGACAAAAGTGTTGATCCTCTGTGTCCTACAGCATCACATCAGAGCCAGGTGAACACAGGGACACAACAGATAAGCCCTCACTCTCCTCTGTCTTACACTGTTGTTTTGGTTGGTGATGAGACGGGACATTCCCTTGAAGTGTTTCCTCTGATCTTCTGGTGCACTGGTGTAAAAACTCTAGTTACTTGTGTCTCCATGGATACGGGAAAAACAAACAGCTCATTTTGCATAATCCAACACCTTCTGTCATTTTGAACTACACAAGCTGCACTTCTGATTTCGTTAAAATCCAATAGCATCATGTTTATAACTTTTCAAAAGCTTCTCAGTGTACCAGCCAGGTATCGATGAGTTTACGAATGATGTGAATCTTAAACTGTTGCCATAGAGATGAATGATTTCAAACAATATCTTTTAAATGGAGAAAAAGTCATCAAAATGTTGCATATAACAGGAAGCAAAAGCCAACGTTAAATCTATCAACTGGACAATAGTTGTAAGAGTGAAGATGTTTCGCTGCTCGTCCATTCTTCAGTTCTGGTCAGATCGCTGGTGGACACTGTCTTATATCTGTCTGAAGGGCGGAGCTAACTACATTGAAACTTTGCCCCTGTACCTGCTAGCTTTGCTGAGCTTCATTTGACTGGAGCTGAACATCACATTTTAATTTGCATAAAGGTTTATTCGCTTGGTTCAAATGGATTTTGATTTAAGTGCATAACAGTTAAAGCACATTTTGGAAGGTGGAAATGCATTTAGTCACATTAAGTCACGTAGCAAATATAAAGAAACGCTTGATCGTCGAACTACATACCTGCACTGGACTGGAGTGGACACAGCCAAACAATCTTGTTGCACCACACAATTTTTGAGGTTGGCCAACTAATGACTTGCCCAGAGACATATACATACTGTCTAATCTTTATTATTAGAGTAACTTAGGGAAAGTTTATGGTTGTTCAGCACTGTGGAGCGGTCGCTCTTTTTCATCTTCAGTGCAATACTGGGTAAGACTGAGGCAGCAGGCTTTAGCTTTGTGCATTATTGCAATTTAAAGAACATGCCAAATGTGTATGACAAACGGCTAAATAACAGAGAAAGTGTGCCAAGCCAAACCAAACAGACAGTGCGCGGTGTGCTCTTTGTAGGATTAAAAGTGTCATGACAGAAAAGACATCATCTCAATTTCATCAATTTCCTGTAGTTTCTTCCTTAGACCATTAAAGACAGAATATGCTTTTGAATCAGAAAAAAAAGTGATCTCAAGCATCATTCTCTTCAGGCGGGGCAATCCAGCTAGTTCTCAGTGATCTAGTTATATTAGTGTAATCTCCTGTCATCAGCAGCGTGCCTCTCATACGGTACATACAGTCACCTGCCAGCTCCGAACCTGCGCTGTTGTCCCGTCTGCTCCGGTCCTGAAGGCAGCAGAGGATTACTCATGCTTCTGTCAGTGTTTGGATCAGCCCAGACAACAAGCATTTGTTCAGAGCTGCAGTGTGCTCGGGAAATCTGTCTGCACCAAAATAAGTGTAAACTCTGTCAATGCAGTCTGTACATTACTATGGGAGACGGGATGGGAAATAACTATAGGCTATAAACTGGAAAAATAAATGACAGGTCTAATTTCTCTAACACATTTAAAATCATGATATTTAAGATTTGACCAAATAAAAAACTCCTAGTTCTCCTGATTTTGCCTAGTCTTAATTTTATGCTAATTTTGTAACTTTGGTGATCTTTATAATTTTACTTCCTGGTTGGACACAGACCCAGATATGACATGTGTAGAGGTCATGCCATAACTGTTACCTAGCAACCATAACGTTAACAAGGGGCGAAACTTGTGTAAATTACAGAATAGTTATGATTTGACAAATAAGAATAAATGACAGGCTCTTTATTTTGTTAAAATGTGTTAAAATATATTCTTTGTGTAAATTATCGCTCTATTTTGGAGGGAAATGAGGACAGTTGCAGACATAGAGGTATTCTGTTTTAAAACTTACTTCCTGTATGCCACCTGCTTGTCTCCTATGTTATTTGCTTTGTCTGAAATGTCCCACAGTATGTTATTAAACTTATCTATCTCAATGAAGACAAGCTGGTGATACCACAAGGCCAAGATACAGTTCAGATCTGTGGAGAGGCAACTCCACTCACTGCAGGTAAAAGCTAGATGGGTAGCTTTATTGCCATTGTGTTACATAGAACATCCCAATCAAAGTTGTAACATAATCCTTGAAAAGTTACATAGTCCACCTTTATGTACTTATTTTGTTTAGTCAGTAGAATATGTTGCTAAAGTAGTTTCTCTTGTATTCCTGTCTAAAACTACTCAGTATTTGCCGTAATTTGAAGAAAAGTGATGTCTCTTAGATTCATTCTGTCCTTGTCTCTGATGGAGGATGTGTCCAGTGGAGCAGAAACACCATTATCCCTTAAATGTTTATTCAGGAGTGCCCTGTTTGTTTTGGATTATAATTCCCTGCACTAAGCTGTGGGACTGTGAGAACAATGGCAGACATCTTAGAAAATCCTTGACTTTTTTGTCAGGAGTAACCAAGATAATGGTCAAAGCTTGTCACATACAAATCCACACTGTACCTGCTAAATGTGCTTATATTTGCTATGTCTTTCATAATAATCCGTTAAAGGAACTGTTTGTAGTCTGCACTTTTACAGATTAAAACAAATGTACTACAATGTATCACAACAGAACAGATTTTGTTGGCAAAGTGTTCGATTTCCCAGTCAATCTACATTCCTACCCTCCCTTATGGTCAGGAGCTTTGAATAATGGCTCAGTCACACGGGAGGAGCTCGTAGTAGAGCTGCTGCTCCTCCTCATCGAAAGGAGCCAGCTGAGGGGGCATCTGGTTTGAATGTCTCTCGGCTGGCCTGGGAACACCCTGGGGACCCACTGGAGGAGCGGGAGGAAGTGTCTTGGGTGAGGGAAGCATATATATGTGTTTCTTTTTTTTTTGGCATATGATCTTACCCACATGGATTATTATTTTACATTTTCAAACACAAAAGTGGTCAACAATGATCTGAAATGACTTAATAATAAAAAATACACAGCAATGCCAAACTATACTGTCCGCCTTGTATATAGATCGCTGCAGTTCACAGTAGCCAGCAGCAGATTCTTTGTATTTATGCTAAAATGGCTGTTCTAGCACCATTTTCGAAACATCAAACAGAGTGGTGGATGTGCATGGACGGGTGAAAATGGGAATTTTAAGTGCAATGGCGCCTTGAATGATTTGGGAAAAAAACCCAAAACAACTAAAACATGCATGAATCACTCTAAACACAACTTCACACCCATTACAATATGGTTAGAAGTTCTTATCTCTTTTAAAATGCTTAATTACAAGCTTCAAATAACTACCACTAGGTTAATCGCCCCCAAGTGGACGTTTAGCACCACATAACATCTGAATCCTTCACACACAAACGACTAATTATCTCGACGAACAACAAACGTATCTCTACTGACTGTTTCAGACCTACTGCTGAGCAAATTATGCAAAGTTTTTCAAATGTCAAGGCAACTAAAAAGTGAATTGGATGTTGTCTCCATCACCTCCACAGAAAAGAATAAATTGGCTTCTGAATGTCAACAAACACAAGGCAAGAAACACAGGACGATTTGTGGAGTGACTGGAGCACACTAGTTATTTTAGTTAGTATTTAAGACTCAAACTGAGAAGTAGAAGTATTGACATTTTGCACATATTACTACTACTTCCAACTTCTTCTGCTGCTACTTTACTGCTGCTACATTAACAACAACAATGCACTACTACTACTACTACTACTACTACTACTACTACTACTACTACTACTACTACTACTACTACTACTACTTCTACTACTACTCCTAATACTACTACTATGTTCTTATATATACTGCCTTTATAGTAACTAACTACACTGAAACTGTAAACAGCTCTTGTTTTCAGTTTCAGCCTAGATTCAGCCTTAATGAGCCTACTGCCTAGCACTATTTTCTCTTTGTTTCCTTTGTTTGCTTTGGGTCTGAGGATGGAGTTATAAATTGGGGACAGGTGATGTCTCAGGCCCTCATTCCTGTTCTTTCCTAACAAAAAATGCTTCTTTAACTCCCCTCTCAAATCATTTCTTTTCTCTGGCTAAAATCTGAACCTCACTATCTTCAAAAGAGTGGTTAGTGGCTTTGAGAAGGAGATGTACAGTGGGGTCCAGAGGGGCTCTCATGATGGTCTTGGTACATTTGCGTATGGAGTGGCTGTTTAGTTTCTCCAATGCTCACTGCACTCTTCACTACACTGGATGGAGTAGACTACATTACTTTGTTTATTGCGTAGAGTTTTGTCATTTGGGTGAACTAGTTTTTGTCTTAAAGTGTTTGTGGCTTTGAAATAGACGGGAATCTCAATCTATCTGAAAATTCTCTTAAGTTTTTCAGACACACCAGCTGTGTAAGGAACAGTTACACCTTTCCTTCTTGGTTCAGATTCCGTGTTGTCCTGTTTTTAGCTCTTTTACATCTATTGAAGGTCCATTTTGGATATCTACAAGCAGAGGGGGCTTTCTCCACGTGTTGTTCCTCCTTCACCTTTCCCTCTGTGTTTGTGGACACCACTTGAGCTCTGTGTTGTAGAGTAGGGATAACTCCGAGTTTGTACTGCTGTGGATGGTGTGAACAGGGCCGGCCCAGCCTATAATCAGACTAAGCAGCTGCTTAGGGCTCCGAGGCCACCAGAGGGCCCCCAAGAGCCCATACATTTATTATTGAAAATAATGATTGGAAAGTTTTTTTCTGAAACCTAAATGTTACTCGAGTGTTTATACTAGTCTACATATCCCTCTTAAACGATTAGATGTATTTTATTTCCAGTAGCTAGATATGTGCTGCCTACATTTTTTGAATCAGGCAGTGGTGTGGACAGCTACGTGTTTACACGTGAAGGACCCCTCCCCTCCAGGTGCACTCTGTGAGCACTGGGTGTTTTACAGACTAAAAGACTAAAAGTTAGTGAAGTTAAGTTTATCTAAAGTATGGGACAGTGCCTGAAAAGCCCAGGGGAAGATCATTTTGGGGAAAGAGGGACTTTTCAGTGAGGACTCGAAATATGTCACCATTTTACATCAGTGGACCTGCAGATATATAATTGTGCAGACAGGACACACCTCAGAGCTGCAGAGGACACAGGTGAGTCCGTTTATTACACTGGCTGTTTTTGGTTGTGTCTGATCCTTTTGTCTCTAAACATCAGATTTAGTGTCAGATCAACGTTGATTATAACACAAACCTGTGTTTCATCTGCTGAACGATAGAACGAGCTGTGAAGGACTATACGCATATACGCACAGATACCCCTGAAAAAACGTGTATGAGTACTTCATTTTGAGTACTCGCCGATATTGAGTAAAGATACCGATACCAGACATTATTTTTACTGGTGTTTGATTATAGTAGAAAATCTAATTCATTTTATAGTGTAGCCTCTTTTTCCATCTTAGAAGTCTTACCTTATCTCCTGACATCACCGTAGTCAAGTATAATTCTAATATAATTTATTTAGATAAGTATCTGGCTTCAATATGCACTTCGTCTTTGCAGACTGCGCTAACTGCTAACTGCTAGCTAACTGCTAACGCACCACTGTTAGCATATCAGTGAGTGTTGTGTTACTTTTACCACGGCCACACTGTGACTAATATGGACATGTTATACCTCTTTTGGAAGCTCTAAACCCGCTCTATTCAGGCGCTAATCGTTTGTCAATTATAATAAGTTTCAATGCAGCACAGGCAAATAAACGCCAACGCCACTTAGCAACGTTAGCATGCTACTATAGTAAACACAAGCACTGCGGTGATATCCTCTGTGAACTATAAAAACCTTTTTAATATTTGTATATTTCATGTGGTTCCTTAATGCTGAGCACTGCGCTCTGCTCAGAGCTCACTGCTCTGTGGAGAGAGGAGCTGAGCGTCCAACAAGAGGCCGCACAGCTACTGTGGTATCGGCTCCTGGTATCGGCAGCCCATTGATGAGTACGAGAATTGGCACCCGATACTGGTATCAGTATCTGTGCACCGTACTCATTAATATGAAATCACAGCATCCAAAGCCTGACAATAAACATAAAAATAATGTGATCCTAAAAACCTCTTATTTAATGTTCAGTCCAAATGATCTGATGATTTTAAATTTGATGTTATGTGCAGGCTGTTTCTCTTATGCAACTCCTAACCTGGACCACTACTTTGTACTTCTTGAGTGATATGATTTTGAAGGGAGCTCTTGCTTAAGTACATAATTTGGCTACTCTATCACATTCTGCATTTTATGACATAAAGAACTGATAAATGTAAGCCCACTTTAGCCAGCTGGAACACACTAAAATGCACCAGAATCCACACACACACAAAAAAAAAAAAAATGGCCAGAATTTTAAAATTTCTTTGGCAGACCCTGCTTCCTTACATGTTTTTATACTGTTATACTTGTGGTTATTGCTACTCTAGAATCTGCAGTCTTTTTATCAGTGGTTGTGATGATGTCTAATGTCTAATTTTGTCATATATGAATGTGACACTGAAGTGGCGTGGGCCCCAAGGGCAAATTCAGCTTAGGACCCCCTAAAGGCTAGGGCCAGCCCTGGGTCTGAACACACATAATGATGTCAAAACCTCAAGCTATAAACAAAGTAATATGGTCTACTCCATTCAGTGTACTGAAGTGTACAGTGAGTGTTACATTGGAGAAACTAAACAGCTCTCCATAAGAGAATGTAACAACACTGTTGTATTAAGGCTGGAACTGTAAACAATAGCTGTTTACAGTTTCAGTGTATTTGGCTCCTCCCTTAGATATAAGGCAGTGTCCACCAGCAATCTGATCAGAATTGAAGAAGCGGCTTGGATGAGCAGCGAAATATCTTCACTCCTACAACATTTTGTCCAGTTGACAGGTTTAACTTTGGCTTTTACTTTGGGTTAGACCTGGACGACTGAGGGATTACACACAGACATATACTTATTTAATATATACTTTACATATGCTTATTTAATATGCCTATCCAGAACTGTCAAAAGCATATGTGGGTCAGCTGAATTTGTATATGAGGCACAATTGTTGAACAACTTGCATATATAATTGGCCTTGCTTCTCCACAAGCCTGACTCTTACTTTGCCTGAAGGGGGGCCTTCACCTACTTGTCGACATGGAAATTTTATTGCTTTGGATAAAATGTTCGACCACATGGCATCAAACATCCTATCTCTATGGAGAATGTTCCCAAGTATGGTTGTATCCTTGTATATCATTTCCTTTTAAGGAGACACTTTGTAACCTCTCTGATGGGGTATCCACCTCCTGCTTGTCTCTATGGAGATGTAATTGATAGAATCAGAGAATATTCCACAGTATGAAATTAAACAAGCAGGCGAAGCAATAACATCTCCACGGAAACTAGCAGATGGTGGAACCCACGCCAGATAAGTTACATAGCTCACCTTTAACTTCACGCCATTGTCGTAATGTTGTGGTTGATTATAGTTGTCTTTTTACTTACACACTAACACCACAAAGCCAGGGGACATTACGTGAATATAATTTTCTCACACAATAGACATGCCATTTAATCAGCAAAATCACACTTGCAATGTAATTTTCTTTTTGACTTATTTTTGCTGCTTTTGTGCTAGGTCTATTCTTTGATTCTTTGTATCCTTATTCAGCTCTATTCAACTCTGCTCCTCTCTTGTGTTGGTGTGAGTTTGACTTGTCAGTAATGCAGCAGCTTCAAAATTTCATTATTTCTTCAAAGATGACAATGGGCCGACAGAAAACAGAGCGGATCGTGAAAAGTCAAGAAGGAACTTAAAAAAAAACACATCATGGAAGAGGTTTTATATTGTTTATTGGAAATGAACAACAAGCTCTGGCTATAAGGGAAGTCACAGAGAGAAAGATGAATGGAAAAAAAATCAAAGGTTTTGACTTTTGAATTAGGGGGATGAGCAAAGTTCAATCTAATTTGTATTTGGAGATGTATTGACAGGCAGGATAACACTCACTACGTTTATCTGCACACATGGAAAACCAGAAAACCGGCATAGTCCAATTTAAATGTATTTACACGTAAACCTACTATTGCATGTTGAGGTGTCGGTGTTGAGTTTGAATTTCAAAGATCCCAAAAACACATCTAGAGAAGCCGATCCATACTCAGATACATGCTACTTGTAACGGTGCAGTGCGATTTACATTGGGCACAGACTAGGAGAGGCGTTCAACTGCACTGGGTAAGAAACAGCCAGGCAAATATTAGACATGCGTTTGGGCATTTACTCACTTATTTTAGCAGCAATGAAAAACTACCGCCCCTCCACCACGGGTTAGATTGTGTTAAAGTGACAGCAAAACCTATCGTACCTTCAGTTTGTATGCTATCCAAAAGTGTGGTTTAAAGGTCCTATAATACGCTAAATTAACTCGCTTGAACTTTGAGGTATGTTATAATGTTATTACCTCATCAAAAACATACTTGAATTTGTGTTGTGTTTCATCCACACATGTTTGAGTAATCCTGCATCATTAGTCCTCAAAATGCTCTGTTCCACCTTGCGATGTCATGCAGTGGTATTTTTCAAGTTAGCACCTACCTTTTTACCTTTAGTTCAGCAGAGATGGGCAATTCCAGAGTTGAAATTATCCAAATGATTCTAGTGAAGGTGTGTGGAGTGTAAGAACACAATGTATTACCACATGGCATCACAAGGTGGAGTGTTTCCTGTTTGAGAGAAGAACACAGCCTAAATATGCAGGAATTGTGTGTTAAGTATGTGAACAAAACAAAATAAACTCCAGGTATGTTTTTGATGACGAAACAACATAACATAGATCAGAAAACAGCGCAATATGGGCCCTTTAATGTATTATTAGCACCGATGTTAAATTACTAGACGCCCATGAACGTCTCATAGCCGCACATTCGCACCTATTCGGTTCTTTGACCTGCATATAGACTGGGTCGAGAGTGGCCTGATTTGAATTCCATTGTTTAGCGCACCTGGAGTTCTCTGTGCATGTAAACATAGCGACAGGTCCTGCTTATTCATATTTTATGCAAGTATTTTATAAGCCCTTTTCATCCAGCCCTTATTGCATACCTTATTAGGACACATAGAACAACACAAACTTATTTGTTCTGTTAAAATCCACTTCAGTCAACTTTATTTCATATTTTTGATGTAGCTGAGTGTTACATAAAAAAAAAAAAAAAGACGACGACACAAAACAACATCCCTGGTCCTCCTTAGAGTCTTCATTAAAGTGAAGAAAAACTCACTTGACCTTGGTGGTGGCGGCGGCGTTGGTATAAATCTGATAAGGCTGAATAAGGATGGAGTTATTCAGTGATCTGTTGTGTGCAGACAGTATGTTATGTTGCACGATGGGCTTATATATGAAAGAGACATTATGCTGAATTAACTTGGGTTTATTTTTCATTAGCTTTCTCAAAGTTGTATTTTGAGTGAGTAACAACATAGAAAGGCACACTGTAAGAAGGCTTGCATCTCCACAATCCTGACTCAAATGTGGAGGGCTGGCTTGTTGCCATGGAAATTTTATAACTTTGGATAAAATGTTCCTCCATATGGGATAAAACATCGCTATGCCCTATGGAGTATTGTTTTAACCTTTTTTTTAATTATTTCAATTTGAAAGATTTTGATGCTACATAAAGAGTTTTTTTTAATTATTACTATCTGTTGAAAATCTATGAAGCAATTTGTAGTTTTGAACATGACGTCACCAGACCTGTTTCCAGTCTTTTTTAGATCAATATTGCAGTTTACAATGAACAAAATGTGAAATAATCTTTTATGTACATGCAACAGTTTATTACTAAATACCGGAGATAGACACAATAATGTCTTAAAACATTAGAATTTATCCTATTTTTGAATCTGTCACAGACCGTTGATTCCATATGGTTCTCATCACACAAAATGCCTATCCATAATACATCAACACATGGGTGGTCCAATTCAGTATTTTTTCCACAGATATCAGTTTTCATAACAGCCTGTACGTTGAAGGGAAACATTAAATCATTTATCAATAGAGTTTTTCATTTTAACCATATTTCAACTTTTACTTAGGTCTTTCAACAAATACCAGATCTCTTCAACTTTATAACTTATAATTGGCATATGTGCTTGATGTGAAAGCTTACTCTCCATAACTTCAAACAGTATCCCATTTTTGTGATTTTTGTGAGTCCATATCCCAGGTCTCTTTGGTCTGGTCATTTCTATCCTTTCGGCATCTCCGCAGTCTGTAGAGCTCTCCATAAAAGATAAAATAAAGTCCGTCTGTTCTTTGAGCTGTGGGACTTTCATTTCTCCTTGTGTTTCTTGAACAAGGCGTAGAGAACCTTCAGTGTGGCCTGCAAGTCCTGAGACACGATATCTGCAGCACAAGATTAGATGCATTTCGTGAATTTCAAATAATCAAAACTTAAGCATAACTACACTATTTACAAGCTTAATAAAACAAGATGGAAGACATTCATAATTAATGTGTCAGGTTAAGAGTTATTAGAAAAGTGTTACCGGAAGATATTCTGAACCGTGATGACAAACAATAGGAGGTGTGGGTGATAAAAGCGTCTGTGCATAGAACAAAGCAGATCGTCACAGGAGTGAGATCACGATTCGATTTGTATCACCATAAATCCAGTGTGAATTCTAACTTAAATTTGCTCTAGTACCGGGTTTGTTTTATTCTGGTTTAGCCTATAGCCAGACTTGTAGGCTTGTTAAGTCATTTGTTTTGAAATTGTGGTAATTGTACAAGTTTGAATGCACTCTTGATATACATTTTGTCCTTGTATGTCCAGGTTAAACTTTGGGTTTAGTCCTAGTTTATTGCCAGTTTTGATGTGGTCTGTGTGCCGAAGTGAATGCACTGTAAGGCTAATCAAGAACTAGTAATTTCCCATTTGTTTCGATGATGAAATCCAGTTGGTTTAAAGCTAAAACGCCTCTCTCTGATCTGAATGGTCACTACCCAAACCCCAGCACCTATAGCCAATCGCATGAGCCATGGCCTGTCCAGAATGAGAAAAACTTTTAAACTATGTGTTGTTTATGAAGGTTTAGGCACATAGGCTACATTTTCTTTAAGTTTTATTATTTTACTTCTGTATTTTAGTTTCATCATTTATTCTTTTGTCATCTAAACCAAGGGCATGCCGAGAAGCACAATGTACTCTCTGGGTGGTTCAGAGACACGTCTAAAAGTGTGAGCTAATCGATGTCGGATGGATTCTCTCCACTTCCTCCGTGAATCCATTATCGACAGTGCTCTATAGGCACGCTGAGCCCTATTCTCGCTCCTTACAATCACTACAGCTTTCTATAAACAACCCTTCCCCAGTCTGCTCTATCTGGTCAGAAAATCTCCGCCTCAACACTGTAACTGCGAATGTCTCACTGAGCGCAATTCATCTAAGCCAGCAACCTGTGGGAAATTCAATTCATTTTTGTGTCTTTTTAATTAGCGTTAATGAATGGAAAGTCCCACCGCACTCAGGCTAGCACAGGAAGGACCAGCGTGGCGTAATTGGGTTAGCCGGTTCAGGAGTCGATCTTGCTTGTCACACGTTCATTCAGTTAGCGCAAGGGGAGGGCTGGCTGGTTGCATCAAGATGGCGACTCCGTGTGGAATTTATTGATAGAATTTGTGTCTAATGTGTTTTGGGGCCTTCTGATCTATGACCTGTTGAGAGGGATTGGAGGAATAGTTATCAGCTAATGAGGCTAAAAGCATCTTGGAAGTGCCTGTAGAATTTGTTGTGAACTGAATGTACCACAGGTGAAGGGACAACAAAATGCTCCTAGTAGCCTAACTTATTTATAATGTTATTTTTAATTTAATTTGAATTTTTTGCAATTCATTAGTAGCCTATATTTTTGGAGCAAAGCATTGTGTATTTTAAAGGTCCACTATGTTACTTTTTCTTCTGCAGCTCCTGCTTGTCGCCATGGAGATTTTATTGCTTTCACTGGAATATAGTATATAATATAGTATGCTGCTTGCATTTGATGTTTTCAGTGTTATCATCATTAGTAAAAATGTATGTGTAAGTTTAATGCCATACAGTGGAATATTCCAGGCAAAGCAGTAGAGACAATAAAGTGTGAGGTAAAAAGAGAAGAAATGCAAAATCACTATATGACCATGCTAACAAATCATGAATGAGTAACACCAAAGGCTTAATGCTAATGGTTTGTCTTAATAACAAATAAAATGCTATAATTTTTAAATCCCAGGGTAGAAATTTAAGTGTAGTGAGCCTGGGTGTGCTTCCAGCTCCATCGACTCCACTTCACTTTCTGTTGAAAAACTGTCACCCATCTCTCCGTAACTGCTGCTGTCAGGTTCGTCATTTTGGTCTTGTTCGTATGTTCGTATTAATCCGTGTGCTACATGATCCTGGGGTTTTTATTTCGCTCTTGTATGCGTAAATCAAAATGACGTCACACCCGAACACTGTAGGTTTTAGTTCATTTCTTTATACAGGCTATGGTAAAACCTAAAAAGTTTAGATTATGCCTTCATTGAGTGTGTACTGATTTAATATTAAATAAACAAATGTTGTAAAATGCATTTATAAATGTGTTTAAACAGGGCTCTGATATCACTTATTTAGTTGTGCGTGTTTTTTGTTTGCCACCCCATCTTGAGATTTTATATTTTGGAAATTTTTTAGAGAATCCCAATTCCTCCAAAGAAATTCAGCTTCATATTTGCCTCCAAGTGCCTCTATTACATTTTTACAAAACATTTATTTAGTCTGTATCACGTCCTTTTAGTCAGAAAGGTGTTCTTGGCATTTGACCCCCCCCATGCTTCAATCATTTCACTGAGCCCACCTGTCAGGACCAGTGATCGATCAGAAGTGCAATGTCCAGGGAGCCTTTTCCAGAGCAGAAATGGACTTTAGATAGAGCATTTTATAAAAACACCTCCTCTTAACCCACAGAGCATGAAAAAGGTCAGACTGGATGCAGAGCAATAAACCGAGCCTTTCAGGACTTAAACCAGTCTGGGATAGGGGCACGGTGGGGTTTCTTTTTGGGTCACACACTGGGTCATGCTAAACACTGAAAACTATTTTAATACAAACCAGGCAGTCATTTCATACGGGTGGGTTTGGATTCTACAGTGATAACATACTCCAATGTTAGGTGAGTTTGAGCAATTTATGACATGTGCATTTTTTATTTTGAAAAAAAAATACAAAGTATAATTTCTCTTAGTGAGTAGGCCAAGATGCCATGCTATATTACTAGAAAACAGCATATTAACAATTTATGCTGTTTTCTAGTAGTAGTAGTAGTAGTCTCTCGATGGCCTAGCATCAAAGCACATCTCCGACATGTTAGTGCCATATGAACCATCTCACACTCTGAGGACTTCAGGGACCGGCCTCCTACTGGTGCCCAGATTCAGGACTAAACATGGGGAATCAGCATTTCAGTTTTATGCAGCTAAAATCTGGAACAATCTTCCTGAAGATGTGAGAGAGGCCTCTACTTTGACAATCTTTGAATTCAGGGTCAAAACAGTTCTGTTTAGCTGTGCATATGACCGAAAGGGTTTTACTCTACACTGTTCTGTTTTAATTGCTATTGTTAATGTCTTGTTAATTTCTTATTTCGTAAAGGACTTTGAATTACTTTGTGTCTGAGTTATGCAATACACAGTAGTAACACACAGTAGTAACTTACCATCACCAAGTGTGGAAGTGAATGAATAATGACTATAGTGTAGCGCTTTGAGAGGCTTTGACAAGCCTGTAAAGTGCATTACTATTATTATTAGTAATAGTGGTAGTAGTAGTAGAAGAAGAATGTAGCAAGTAATGTCATCTCAAACCCATAGCAATACATTTGAAACTATATTTTAATATTCTGACATGCCTCACAGTGATTAACCAAACTGTTTGCTCAAGTAAAAGTACAGTTACATTGCAAAATATATTACTCAAGTAGGAGTAAAAGTAAGGAACTACAAAAAACTACTCAGAGAAGTACAATATTATTAAAAGGTTGCTGATGTAAATGTAATGCTACCCAAATCTCGATACAAGTCCAAATAAACGGATTCTGTCATTAAAATGTATTCCCAAACCACAATTTGAAATCACAGCCGCACAGTCCGGCTTGAACTTTGCAGCCCTTTCGTACTAACTAGTCCATAACAATGGTGCAAGGTTATGACCGGGGCATCTGAGTATATACATACAAAAACAGTGAAAAGCATTTATCTAACCAAGCAGTAAATGTATTGCCGCAGAAAGAGCTGCTCGGTATCTTTATGCTGAATTCCCTGGACTCATTAGATGCATGATCTCTATATGTTGTGGCCCACATGAGCACAGACTGTTTCCATTTATGTACAGCTGACAGAGTTACATAATCCTGTGAAATATTCAGATCGTAACATTTGGACTAAATCATTTCCTGTGTCTCCTGTGAGAGAGTTATAAATAAAGTACATGCTTTTAAATATTCATGTACTTTTTTCCCCTCAAAATGTGTACACAAATAAACAAATATGAAGCATTGTTTGAAAATGGCATCACCTTTACAAACGTGTAAATAAAAAACTTAAATAGCCTATATATTCATTTTTTGTTTTGTTTTATCCATGAATTATTATCATTATTATTATCATTATTATTTCTATTACAGT